>JAUCMT010000105.1:2826899-2849872 GCA_032357475.1 Enteromius thamalakanensis
AAGCAAATGAGTCTGCAAACAGGGCGTATATATATATATTAGGGCTGTCAAAGGATTAATCATGATTAATCACATTAAAATAAAAGTTTTTCTTTATATAATATATTTGTACGTACTGTGTATATTTATTAAGTATATATAAATAAAAACATGCATGTGTATATTTAATGAAAATGTTTTGTTTATATATTAAATATATTTAGATATGATATAAAATATAAGAAAATAAATATATAAATAAATTTACATGTAAATATTTTTAAAATATATACTGTATGTGTGTGTTTTAATAGAAACATAATAAATAAACACAGCATAGAAGGCATATATTATGTAAATAAAGACTTATTTTGGATGTGATTAATCATTGGACCGCACAATGTATATGTGTTTGTCAACACATTTTACACTTTTTTTTTTTTTTTTTTTCTTTTTTTTTTTTATATAAATTTAATACATTACAAAAATAATTTTAAATTAATTTGATGCGTCTTATTTGGTTGAAGTATTGTCATTTTACCTGATCGCGCATCATAATGTATTAAGATTTTTATTTATTTATTTTTTTTTTTCACTCCGGTATTTGTTTGCGAATACTTGAAAATTAATAGAATGGAAAGTGTAGGATTTCCAGATGATATTTCTGAGGTAGGTTGTGACTATAATTTACTGTTGTGGAGTGACTCGACCTTGATCAGGTTAATCTGAACATAAAGCATTTATACATGACTTTATAAATCCACAAACTAGTTTTGAGAATTTTTATTTATTTATTCATTTTATTCGTGAAGGATGTCCATAGAATGTCCAAATATTCTTTAGGGCCACTCTTATAGAAATCTCTCAGTGTGTGTGAAATTCACATCAGTATTTCTCTTAATGTGCCTACACTCCCAGAAATAAAGGAACAAAACCTGTCACTGGAACGGTACACTTTTGTACCTATTAGGTTCAAATATGTACACTTTGAAAAGGTACCGTGCCAGTGACCGCTATTGTATCTTCTATTTCTAAGAGCGTAATATTGGAACCTTGGAATGTTCTGTACTTGAGGGTGAAGTATTTTACTTTTATTTATTTGTTTATTTTTTTATGAGACACATTTATGCATATTTATACCACAATGGTTGTTTATAAGTTTGTTTAATCTGTTGTTCTCATTGTATTTTGTTGATTTAATGATTTAGACACAAGATTTGATTAGGATCTTGGCCTCTGAATGAACTCCACGTTTTGTAGTTTCCAAGCCCCAGATACCTAACCGCTTGAAGTGTAGCAAAGCGAATCATATCAGCGGCGAAATCCAGTGAGATTACACAACTCGCTTAAATAGACCTCACACTAGTTTCCCATGGTTCTACTCAGGTGCTTGGAAAGATCTATACTCTATTACCCCAACAAAAGAATCCAGGGTAGCTGCAAGGCTTGGCTTCAAAGGTCTCGCTCTACGCCTATACGGTCAAACTGAAAGAGCGTTTTGAAGCAGGGTGTATTGTCTGGGGATGGTTGAAAGGAGAGTTTGCTCATCCCATTTGTTATTTGAAAGGGAAATCAGCGCAGCTTAAGATTTGCTGTTTTCCACAATCGGCCAATCTGACAGAGTTAGAGCTGGTAAATACTGCCCGCACAGGAGCACA
Organism: Enteromius thamalakanensis; assembly: GCA_032357475.1. NCBI lineage: Eukaryota > Metazoa > Chordata > Actinopteri > Cypriniformes > Cyprinidae > Enteromius > Enteromius thamalakanensis. Next base: position 2,828,537 of record JAUCMT010000105.1, read on the forward strand.
ATGCAGCTCCTGTGTTTAGAGATCGGTATAACAAATAAACCTGACCTTTGAATTTGCATGTGGGAAGCAGACAAGACAGTACGTTTAACAGTGAAAGGAAGTGTTTGTCAGGCATCCTTTTTGACATTAAAGGTTAATCCTGTTTGATTTAGCATTTTGAAGCATAAAACTTAATCGCTATTAAAGATAAATTTTACGCCACTGTGAGATCTTCCTTCCATCAACTTGCAGTTCGTATCCAGTTTTGTTTTTTTAGAAAGTATTTTGTTGAGTTGCTCTGGCCACCTACTTGCAATGGTGTTTTAAGATTACAGCTTGATGGAGGCATTGACTTATCTTTGAAGGTGCTGCTAGTCCGTGACATTTCAACTTAATTCGTTCTGTGGATCAGGTTGCTCTTTTGGCTCGGCACAAAACCATCATTGAGTAGAACACATCCGCTGCCAAGTCTCTCTCTCTCTCTTTCCCGCCATCTGATTTAGATGCTAATATCACGCTGTGCTCATTCTCTCAACCTCTATATCTATAAGGGTGGTCCTCCATATTCTTCAGACCAAATCTCGTTTTCTTCTTCTCTAGACAAGCGGTGTGCCCCAAGGCTGACCCTTGGGCCCACTTTAGTTGATTAAAACCTCAAGTAAACCTCTGCTTCCCCAGTTAAAGACTAATGCAAGCAGTGTCCAAAGCTAATCCAAGGACACTGTAGTACCGTATCTTTTCAATTAGCTGATGGAGTCGCATTTTCAAAAAGCAACCCTTAATGAAGTTGCACGCATCTCCTTCATCTCTTGGGAGCCTTTGTTACTGGCTGATTTTGAAGCCCGTTTCTCCAATCACTTCAGACCTCAAGGAGATTGTGTAGCCATTGTACGCTCTTGCCCGTCAGGCTAACCCCTTGTCCTAATCCCACTGTGTCGCCTATTTAAGGCCAGGAAATAAGAGACCCGAGCTGACTAGAGGTAATCTAGGACACCAGCTGCTTAGCCTGGAAGGCCGTCCTTGTTTGTTGACCACTCCGTCTCAGCCTAATCAGTGTTACAGTTGACCACCGGGGCAAGAATGGGAAGTTGGGGGTGGGCTATGATTATCTCTGATGTAATAATATTTTTCATATGCTTGATTAGCCTAATTAACTAAAGCTCTTCTATGGTGATTATCAACCCAGACAAATGCCAGTTGTGATTTGGCAACAGTGTTGGCTTAATCAAGATTACTCTGCTGAAATCCTTTAATCATTCATAATTCTGCACATCATTTTGTCTTGTTTGATAAGCAGAAGTAATTAGATTTGGGATATGTATGGAAATGCAGAAACAAACTTTGACAATGAAGGAAGCTGGAACGGAGCAGATTTTATGATTTGAGCTGCTGTTGAAGTCACAATGAAACAGAAGTAGCTACAGACCTTTTTTTTTCCTTTTGGTTCTTTTATAACAAGTGCTGTCATACGATTAATTGCATCCAAAATAAAAGTTCTACACATACTGTGTATATATTCATATATCCATTTCTGAGGTTCTGCAGTCACCCTTGCACTGAGACCTTAAAGTGCTCTCGAGGTTCCTGGAGGAACTTAAATTTTTAAAATGGGTTATTGTAAGATCTGTTAAAACCTAAGTGGTTCCTGGATGATATGACTTGGAAAAGCCAGCATCTGTAGGAACCCAGAGATTCATGTGACAAAATAAATAGGAAAGATTATTTATTTATTTATTTTCAGAATGGTAAGGAATGTAATGATTTATGTGGCAGAAAACATGGGCATGATTAGAAAAGGTGTTAAAATTGACCAAAAAAAAAAAAAAGTCACAGTATATCCAACTAAAAATTATATCTGAAAACACTGTTTTCAGCAATAGGGAAAACATATTGGGCCATATGCAGTGGCACTTCTATCTGCCTCCATATATTGATTTCAATGTTGTGCAACTTAAATACAATAACTTAATACAAACCATTTCAGGTGACTACCTCTTGAAGCTCATAGAGAAAATGCCAAGAGTGTGCAAAGCCATAATGAGAGCAAAGGGTGGCTATTTTAAAGAAACCAGCATATAAAAGATGTTTTCAGTTATTTCATAATCTTTTGAACGTGGATATAGGAAACATTACAAATATTTTGTAACTAAATATGGCTCAAAATGTAGATTTAATTAAAAATACACAAATTATAAAAATCAATACAAGTTTAACAAGGAAGAAACTTATTAAAATTAAATTGACTGCTCAACAGTAAAAGTAGGTGGCAATGTGCACACAGGTAACACCGGCATGTCCTCGCTCACCTGCTGTCTGGTCACGTTCTCGCAAGAGCAATTTCAAATACAAAGTAACATTAATGGTTTCTCTCCTTGAAGAAACCACAACAGCGCAGGCCTGTCTAGCAAAAGGTGAGTAAATTAAATCTACAGATTTACTATTTGTACACAAATTACTATACTGGCATGCTTTTCTGTATGCTTTTTATATTTAAATGTTTGTTTTATACCATTACCATAACCACTAATTTAATAGCCATGATGCTATCTAATGAACCTTGTGGAACGAAATGGAGACCACCAAATCACATGTCAGCTTTGCTCGTTATGTTTACTTTGTCATTGTAACTCATGAGCTATATGTCATGTAACATAGGTGGGTAACAAATAGTTTAATGTATTTAGCTTATTTTTCCGATTCCTTTACAAACATAACTGTTTTTATCCATTTCTCTCCTTAGAACGTTTGCATACTTGAGTTCTCTTAATTTCACTGAGCAGGACTAATGTAAGTTTTTTTTTTTTTTTTTTTTTTATTTATTTATTTTTTTTATTTATTTATTTATTTATTTATTTTTTATATAAAGTATAACATTTTTACCTTGAAATAACTGAAAGGTTTCAGTGAGGCCTAACGTTACTCTATTTCAAAATTAGATATAAATCCAGTCTCATATTATAGACACTGAAATAAATTACATTTTTAAAATGTAATTTTTTTTTTAAACATTTTTTTCTTTTTTATTAGTAAAAAATCCCATTACGGTCAAACGATAACAGCGCCGCTCTTCAACTGCTGATGTATTCACATAATTTTCCATGTTGAGTAAATCAATGCTGTATAGGCACAACTAGATAGGGACATGTTTCTTCAGCCGTTCTCTGATGGAACCAAGTACACATAAGATATAGACATTGGCTATGCTGTGATTTTGGCTATATTTGCATGTAAAATCGAGTTAGAAGCAACATAATATCTATTTTAACCGAAAGCTCTGCTCCGCTCAGCCGCTCGCTGAACAGAACAGACGCAGAGAGAGGTGTGTGCGCGCTGAGAGCTCGAACACAAGAGCTCGCGCGGCAGTACCAGAGACTCGCTGAGGTTTGTCCAAGAAGTCGCTAGATTTGTCGCTAGTCGCTTTTTTGGAAAAATGTCACCAAGAGGGTCAGAAAAGTCGCTAAATCTAGCGACAAAGTAGGTGCACTGCATACAATCTTGTTTCCATTGCCCTTTCTAATTGGCCAGCAAGCCAGGAACGCCAGATTCGACCATTTTGATTGGCTAATATGTTTGTCACTCAAATGTCAGAGGCGGGGGAAAAAACCTCAGACGCCTGAGGTTAGGTAATCGCGGGAGTTAAAACCTCGATATCGATGCGATAAAGGTTAATCGTGCAGCCCTATGTGACGCACACACTTCAGGAATGCCTGTCTTGACCTATTATAACAGGTCATTTAAAATGAAAACATAAACAGATGGGGCTTGTCTCAAGTCTATTTCAGCTTCACTCTTACTCGCGTCGTAAAGTGCTGGAATAATTTTGCTGCTGAAATGTTAACCTATGCAGCCTGAGCCGGAAACAGAATTGATTCATTCGTCTCTCGAGTCTTTAGGTTTTTCGAGGCGTTCGTGACAGCCCCGTAACGTTTACATATGCAGCCCGAGCCATGCGCGACTGAACAAATCACTCCCACGAGACGACTCGTTTTTCCCGAGTCACATTAAAGATTCGTTCAAAATGAACGATTCATTCAAAAATAACGAATTGTTCAAGAACGACCCATCACTGGTCTTGAGAAGTTCTGACCATCGCCTGACTGTCTATGCGCTTAATATACAGAAAATGCCAATTTTAATTAAAATGAAAGTTTAATGCCACAAATAGGCTACCGCGGTTCACGTGGGTGTGCCGAACCGAACAGGGCAAACCGAACGGTTCGATAAACCACCGAAAACCGTTGCATCCCTAGTTTTCAGTATGATTGCTAATGTTGGACTAACTTATTAAACCAGCAGAAAACAAGCAACTTCGACGTATCTTTGAAAACACTTCTCCCGCATAACACCTTCTATCTTGGAAAAGCCAATCAACATTTATCTGGGATTTCTGCTGGCGTCTGTCTACATCATGTTTGCTTGACTCTCTGCTGGTTCTTCTTGTGCATAATACGCATGATCTTGCATTTTTAATAATTTTTCAATGTTTAAATTTACTTCCACCAGAAAAGCATTACTAATTTGCTTGCTAATACTACCACTACTACTATTTTGGGCACATTTAAAACACCAAGGAAGAAGAAGAGCAACGTACTGACGAAACGCGCTCTGTAATAGTTTTTCGGTTTAGGACTACTACTGTATAGAAAGATGGCGCCATTAAATGGTGACTTCCATGTAAGGGGACCCGAGGTGTATGTAGATATAAATTGCTCGTTCTAAGGTTATAAAATCATAATGGCTTATAATGTAAGGTCTTTACACACCTCTGAAAACATAGTTTTGTATGTTGCATTTCTGCCAATAAATTCTCAATAAATTACACACTGCACCTTTAAGTAAAGATCATGTTCCATGAAGATATTTTGTAACTTCATTTTTGATTAGTAGTGTGCATTGCTAAGAACATTTGGACAACTTTAAAAGCAATTTTCTCAATTTTGAATTTTTTTGCACCCTCAGATTCCAGATCACGACCAAATATTGTCCTATCCACATTACCACAGTACTTTTTGCAGCGATTTTAAAAACCCTGCATGCATCATATTATACCAGCAACCTCAAAGTCATTTTTGTGGGTGTTATACTTTACCTTCCAATTTATGTAAATCCTTAATTGTAAACTTCTTACTTTTTTCCCCCACTTAAAGTCAACAGCAGAAATATAAAGCAAAAGAGCAGCTCTGGCCTGTATCTATTTAGCGTTAAGTGTTGTGGTTCTAGCAAGGACCTCAGTGTAAACTTGAGCTAAGTGTGTTGTTTGGGTTTTCATGTGAAGTATAGCCCAGGCAAACCCAGCAGTGAAGAGACTGTGAGAAACCAAGCAGTACTTCGCTGACTTAAGAGGCGTATTTTGTTTTCTCCTTTTTTTGCTATTTCCTTTTTTTTTCCTGCAAGAATCTTAGACTTGCCTAAATAATGTCTTGGCACTTACAGAGAAAATGAAGGGTGATTAAAAAAAAATCTCACCACATGTAAGTAAACTCTAAATGAGGAAAGTATGCCTTTATCTTTGAGGAAACCCAAAGGCCAGAAGGCAACCTGAAATTACAGCATAATGGCAGAGCTTTGCTTTCTGAGGACTTAATTACTTTAATTATAGCGGTGCAGAGGCTGAGTGTGTAGGATTGCAGAGATATAAAAAGGGGTGAGGAGGAGAAATCAAGAGGGAAGATTTCAAAAAGATTGGAGAGATGATTGCTTCGAGGGTCTAAAAGTTGACTTTTGACCAGCTGGACCGCACGAGTCACATGTTTGTATACTGCTTGTGCATTTGTTGCAACTTCGACTGTATGATGCATCCAGTAGTACTTTTATTTTTACTGTAGTAAAGGTACAGTAAGGCTGATGCCACACAGCGCAAGTTTTTGTGGATTGTTGCTAAGGCACTGTCCCATTGAGAATGGCAGGCTAATACTGTATCTATCGGTAGGGCTCGCAGTCTCACCTGGTTACCCAATGATTACAACATTATGCACCAATGATGCACATATCATCAGCTTAACAGGACCTTCTCAATGATGGCTCATCAGAATGAAATCAAGGAATACAGACATACAAATTAAGTTCTTTGATTATCTAAAAGTGAATATTGGATGAATAAATCAAAAGTAATGCTGTAATCGTAATCAAATCATGACGTGGACGTTTGTCTGTGTATATTAAAGGATGACGTCTGCATGTCTCTGTGTGAATGAGTAGCACATCGTCTCTCCAGCATCTGGAAATGTAAAAAAAAAAAACTTTTTTGAGACCTGGAAAGCTCATGTAAAGTTTTATATTGATTTATCTTTTTTTTGTGGTTATGCTCAGCTCAGAAAGATTTAATTGACTAGAATTGCTCTTTATGAGTATTATTTGTAATGACCAGAACAGTTATGGCAATTAATGAGTCGATTGTGATGAGAATGTTGCCTTTCATTCAAAACACTTTTCAATGCAACCGAAATCTGTGACTCTGGTTATCAGATCAGAAATGATATTACCAGACAGTTGCTTTTAAAAAGATATAAAGTAGACCCTTAACAGTGTGTATGTTTTTTTATTTTAGTTTAATTTTAGTCATTTTGTTGTGTTTTTATCGTTTAGTTTCTATCAGTATATATTTCAATATTAATTTGATATTAAATCCAATATTGTTTTATATAGGATTATTCTAGAAATAGTTCCTTTATTGGCACCAATGGTTTCTGAAGAAGCTTGAACTTTCATGCAACCTTTTAATTTTGGAGAAGTTCTTTATAAAATGTTCTTCAAAATGGTTCTTTAAGGAACCGCTCGCTGAAAAGTTGTCTGGAACCAAAAATTGCATCACTGCAGAAACCCATCTGTATTATTGAGAATCTATTCAGTATTTAGTGCAATAACATCAGAAGTAACTGTAATTAAATTGCATAAAACTAAGAGTCTATTTTAAAAGACAGTAATTAATTACTTAGTAATGCATTACACCCTACACTGTTCAGAAGCAGCTTTAATGTAGTGAGTAAGTATATTGTAGTGTAGTGAACTACTTATTCAAAAGAGTAGCTTCGGTTTCAAAGCAGCTTTCCGAGCACTGCTGGAGGGAGTGTGTGTGTGTGTGTGTGAGACACCTGAACAAGGTGTGTGTGGGGGGTTGCTTGGTGGTCTTTGGTTCGTCTTTAAAAGCTTTTTTTTGGTCTCATTAGGCAAGTTGCTACATCACAGCACTTGCTGAAAGTAGATTCCACATCTCTTTCTTCTGCCTTGATCCACGCGTACACACACACACACACACACACACACACACACACACACACACAATCTCTCTCTTTCAGCCAGCACCTCTCTCTCAAACCCTCGTTTTCTTCCTAAAGCTCTTTCATTCAGCGCTATTAATAATTACCTGAAATTGCCATCTTCAAAAAGAGCCGAAACACAGCTGAAGCACATTGATGCAAAGCGAACAAGGTCGAGCGTGAGAGTCTGTTTCCGCATTCCTGTGGATCAGTCAATCAGCTAAACGGTAGTATGAATTTAAATGTTGACAAAACATAAACAGTCATTAACTTCCACTTCGCTTTCTTCTTGTCGTCTTCTCTCTTGTCTTCCTAGGTTCAGTGTTTACAGAGCATGTTGTCTTTTAAATGAAAATGACAAAAAGGCTCTAAAGTATGTCTTGGGCAATAGTGAACATACTGCAACAACAAAATAGAAGTATTGTGCTTCTCTTTAATAATGCCTTTTCTTCCGAGGATATTTAGTTTTTTATTTTTTAGTTTAATTAAATTTAATTAAATGTTATTATTTTTATTCTATTCTATTTTATTCTATTTCGTTAAATTCTATTTTGTTTTGTTTTATTCTATTTTGTTTTATTCCATTTAATGTCATTCTGTTTTATTCTATTATATTTCATTTTATTCTATTCCATTTAATTTCATTCTATTCTATTTTATGCCATTTTATTCTATTTTGTTTTATTCAATTCTATTTCATTCCATTCCATTTAATTTCTATTCTATTCTATTTCTCTCCCCCCCCCCCCCCACTCTTCTTGAGATGCAAGAAAAGTGAAGAAGGGTTCTGTCGAGTTTTTTTCTGTTTGGTAATATCGCTGCATAAGCGGCCCCTTTATGCTCCACCGCTGCAGTCCCATGAGTCTCTGGGTTGTTTTTGTTCTTCTCGCTCCAGCTTTAACAGAAGTCAGAATGGGAATCGGTTTCACTGTGACTTTCCTGTGGGATTCATTGAGTCTTGTGTTGAAAAAACATTTCTGATTTGATAATGAATGTTGGCGTCAACATTTTTAACAATGTTCCAATGTTTTGTTTGATTTGGACTTCTAAGTTAGTATTTATCCAGATCAGTTTACCACATCACCAGACTCGTCATAGTGTGGCACGCATCAAAATACTAAATTACATGGTTAATGTCAACTTCGGTCGGTTGTACTTGGAGTAAGATTTTGGGTCCCACTTTATATTAGGTGGCCTTGACTACTATGTACTTAAATTTAGATTAATCATTTGGTACAGTGCACTTTTTGTGTAGATACATGTTTTTACACTGTTTTTACATTGTACTTATATTTATAAAAATGCCTGTATGTAATTACATCTGTAATTATTTTCTGTAATTACTTTTATAATTACACTGTTGATCCATCCCTTACACATTAACCTACCCTTAAACCTACCCACACCAGCAAACTTTACTTGTATTCACCCTTTATAGTAGCATTAGTGTTTTCTAATGCTATATGAACACAATAAGTGCATTGTACTTTGATGCAAGTGAGTATTAGTTAAGGCCACATAATAAGTGTGACCAGATTTTGCTTTGTTAAATTTATAAAGTGAAAAAAAAATGATTGAAATATTAGTTAGTTGGATTTGACAATCTAAGTAAGTAGAATGTTATAAAAAGATTTATTTTTATAATATTTTTATAATATAATAAAAATAAAAAATATGAAATTATATAATAAAAAAAATAATTATATAAATAAAAAATTAAATAATGAAAATAAAATAAAATCTGTATATACTGTACATACACACAAACACACATACATATATATATATATATATATATATATATACACACAAACACACTTACACACCAATTTTCACATTATAGCTACCGAATCCTGACCTGAACCAACTTTCTTGAAGTAAATCACTTTGATGTAAATGAGCAGTTTAATGGTGTCTTTGGGTACATGTTTTGTTTGTTACACAGTCACTAGAAGAACGTCTACCCCAAACACACACACACACACACACACTGAGACATGCATAAGCACACAGGCAGTGTGTGGAGAGGCCATGCTTTCTCTCATAGTACCCAGAATGCTTTGGGCTTGGACCGGCGCCATCCCTTTGCTACTCTGATAACAGAGTTATAGAGCTTCGCACTGTCGCTTTGATCCCTTTATTTTGCTTTTTTTTGTTTCAGCCTGTTCTTTATTTCTTTCGCATGAGCGGAGCTGGAACGTACCCAGCCGTCAGTGTGTAAACAAAATACAAGTCTGGCTGTGTGATGTTGATCATCTATTAAAATAATAAAATGGTGAACAAATGAAGCAGTGATGGCACAAGTGAACACATTGATCAAAGCTTTGTGATGTTAAAGTGACTTTCTGAACATAACATACACTTCAAAGTATCTTTACTTGTTCTGCTTTACACTGACTCTAGAAACCTCTAGCTGAAGTGTAAGAGCGACCTCTGTCGGCTGGGAGAACATTGAACATGCTCTTGAAATATTTACTTTAGCTTTGGAAGCATATCTTTACTTCTACATTTTAAGCATTTGGTGTTTACAGACACATTTTCTTGTAGTAGTCTGAAGGTATAGCCTTTCTCTAAACTCAGTATTGTTTACTAAAATTAAACAAACTATTATAAGCCATTTTAATTTTAATAAAGCTGAACTAAAATCTGAATGAGTATAAAAATAATTTAAAGTATTAAAATTAGTCAATATAAAAATCAAAAACAGTTTAATAGAAATAAAAAAGCTAATAAAATTAGAAAAGCACAAAATACTAAAACTGAAAAGATAAAAATAAAAGGAAATTCAAAATAATAAGAAATAAATACTAGTATCTAAATCATAGTACACTGAAAAAGGTAAGCTGTTGCAAAAAATAATTTTAGCTATATAAAAAAAAAAAAGTGGTAATCTAAATTTGCTCAAATAAATTAATTGTAACTACGTGCCTTAAAAATAGTAAACTTCATTTATTAAATTTTTTCCCAGTGTATCTAAGTAATGGTAGTAATATTATACTAGTACAATAGCAGTACTAACTTCTAAATAGCAAAATGGTAAGGATGGTAAATACTTGGTAGTGTTGCACTGTTTACTTTCAGCTCTAAAACCATTTGAAATGAGATTTGGGATCTGTAAGTGTGGTAGAATAACCTTTTTTTGTGTTTGTCTTCCTCACAGGCGAAGAGAGCTGTTCAGAGAGGAGCCACAGCCGTTATCTTTGACGTCTCGGAAAATCCAGATGCCATCGATCAAGTGAGTGTCTTTAGTGATGTCATGACCTTTATCAGCAATACATCTATATTTATATTAGTACTAGTTCTAACTAGTTTTTTTTTTTTTACGTAATATATGCGTGTGTGCTGTGTACATTGTGGATATTTAAATGCACAAATACATTTAAGAATAATGTTATGTTTCTATATTTAAATGTAATATAAATAATGTAAATATAAAAATATGTATGTTAACAAAGACATTTTTTCCAAATATGTGCATGTATTTATATAATACATGATATACAAATAATAATATAATAAAAAAGTTTTCCATTTTAAATAAATCAATGCTGGGAAAAATATATATTAAGCAGCATTTGTTTTTAGAATTGATAATAATAAATGTTTTTGAGCAGCGAATTACAATGATTTCAGAAGGACTGGGGCAATGATGCTGAAAACTCATCACATGAAAAAATATCTTTATTTAGTTTTATGTATTTTTTATCAAACATGTGCAGCTTTGGTGAGCATGAGAGACATTCAAAACCAATAAAACATGGTAACTTTATTTTAGGGTCTCTTAAACTAGCTTATTAGCATGTATATTACTAAAATTATACAATTTATTAGTAGTAATTAAGCACATATTAATGCCTTATCCTACATCCATAATCCTACCCAATACCTAAACTTAACAACTAGCTTACTAAATATTAATAAGCAGCAATTTAGGAATTTATTGAGGGGAAAAGTGGTAGTTAATAGTGAATAAGTGTTCCCTATTCTAAAGTGTTACCAAACATTTACTCTTGTCTTTGATGGGAAACCTCATGTAAATGCTAGAATCTAAGCTAATGGCATATTTAATGGCATGCTGAACTTTTAACAATGACAAAACACACAAAAAGGTTACATAGTCTGGGCACCTTTGGCATACTGTTTTCAACCTAAGGACCACATACTACTTACTAAGCAGTAACACAAATGTTATCTTTCATTGAATGCTGTGTTGTCCACAAGCGTTTTATTTCCCTGTACTTCATGGAATCACCTCAGTCTGTGGAAAAGGCTGATCTGCGGAAGTCCTTTTCTTTGTCTCCGCTTTTGAGAAACCAAAGGTTTTTTTATTTCCACTCCCCTCTCTTTCACTCTGGTATTTTTCTCTTCTAAACCAGGCCCAGACTTGCTTTTTTTCCCCCCTCTCCCTCGTTGGGTTGTAAACGGTGTAGAGACGAGATAAAAGAGCTTCTGTGTAGACCACATGAAAGCAGTGAGCGCAGTGCATTCCAGCAGCAGCACCTCCGTCCAGACTCATCGTTCCTCGCTCACAGATTACAGCCTAAAGCCTCCAGGCTTCGGGGACGACCGGGAGAGTTTTAATCACGGGGCAAAGCAATAAGGGAAAAGCTTTCATCATCACCCCTACCCCAGATCTTCACCTAGTTCTCTCCTTCTTCATTTTCTCTTTCTTTTCTTCCCCTGGAAGCAGATGTACACTACCAAACACGTCTGTGATCTAGTGCGGGTTAACAAAAAATGCATGTCTTCAAAAAAAAAAAATAATTTGCCTGGTGAAAAATCCCAAACCATTTTATTTTCTGAGCCTTTAGGGGTCAATAACCAACAAATTATTGCTACGTGAAAAACTACGGGCAGGTGTACCTCAGAACAGAAGCTGTTTTACCAAAAGCTGTAATACCAAATATTTAATATACGTTAATTGAAAAACTAAATCTATTTATTCTCTTGGGATATCCCTCTTGAAGACGTTGTCACAGTTCTTCTGGATTGAGTCTGTCTCAGTTTGTTCTGTTTCTTCAGACTGATGATGATCAGATCAGATCTCTGTGTGGAGCACTGGCTGCTGTCAGACAATAATCTCATTGCATTATTACAATTAATCACTAAAATAATGTTTGGAAATGGAAACTGATATTTCCTACTAACACACTACTGCAAAAGATAGAAATAACCCACTTACAACCAGTTTCTTTTGCTGAGTACTGTATGTGTGTGTATATATATATGTATTAGGTTGCTCTTGGTTTTACTCCTTGCAAACTAACATGTTACTTCCCTAGTAAAGTACTGGTAATTTAAGGTAACTACATGGGTTAAGTTTAGGTTCAGGTTCAGTGTTAGCAAGAAAAATGATCTTAATTCAGAGGCTAAACAAATTTTTTTTTTTTTGCCCCATTGGCAGATTTGTCTTTTTTTTTGTTTGTGTTAAACAAAAGCATTTTTTCTGAATACAAGACATTGTGCTATTCCTTGTACATTAAATGCACATTGATTCAAGAATTAAGGCAAAAACACTACGAAGGAAGATGCGTTTTTGCAGGCTTTCCCTGAGCATTTTTTTTTTTTTTTGAATGAAAATCCAATGGACCTGAAAAATAAGAGAGGGGAAAAAAGACTTAAATGACTGTCTTTCAGCTTGCCATATTTCACATGAGAGACATGACGACAGAGAGAGAAATAGAGGCTTGAATATCCCTGCTATTTCCCTCAGGTTTTTCAAATTACAGACCGGCGCTGTAGGCTGAGGGAGCTACGAGGCTAAATCCAGCATCCATATTCACAACGTGCAATTGGTTTACTGCTACTTTCCCCTTCTATAGAGAAAAAGAGCCAACCACAGTTTCCGTGTCTGGACTCTATAGGTTGCTTTTTCACATGGGTGTATGTCGTCGGGAGATATTTTCCCCGGCAACCGAGCTCATGTTGATTTGGCAGATTGAATAATGATCGGAAAGGTTATTCGTTCAAATAATTACGTGTGTCTTTCCAAGTGCATCTTTAGACAGTGTAATGGGTTTTGTTGCTAAATATTATATATCAAATATCATTTGATTGTTTAGTGGTCTGGCGTGAGAGCTTGAAATATTCTTCTCAAGATCTGTTATTATTTTCTCTAGCTGAACCAGGTTTCAGAAGACCCTTTAAAGAGGCCTGTGGTCTATGTCAAAGGAGCTGATGCGGTCAAACTGATGAACATAGTCAATAAACAAAAAGTTGCACGAGCCAGAATCCAACATCGACCACCAAGGGTAAGAGTTAATGCTTGCGCTGCATGCGTTAAAACATTAATGTTTCACCAGGTTTCTTTGTATGATTTAAGGTAATGTCATATAATGTGTTATAATATAATTGATGTATATTTTCATTTATAATAATACATTTTGATTTGTTTTACTTACAGATGGTAACAGAAACTTTTTGGCCCATCTGTTAAAATACTATCTATAATAATATAATCTAATAATTTATTATTTTTAAACAGTGTTTTACAGTCTTTTTTAATATATAATATTATATAAAATATAATGCATACAGATGGTTACAGTTCTAGATTTTATGTAATTTTTAACATAATATTTTAAGCAGTGTTTTATTGAGAGATGGTTACAGAGTGTATTATTAAAATAATTTTTAATATAAAATATAATAAAAATTTTTAGCAATGTTTTCTTGCGGTTGGGTAGTTCTTTTTGTCATTTGTAATATAATATTTTAAAGCAATGTTTTACTTTACTACTAACTAAAGTTTTCAAGTACACAATTTTTTTTCGTTTTTTTTTAATATGTAATATAATAGTTTAATTTTTTTTAGCAGTGTTTTGCTTACAGACAGTTACAGAGCATGGTATAAAGATTTAGATGAACCTTTGTTGAAGTATGCCTTCTAGAATGGCTGTGAGACACCTCAGTGCCCAACAGAGAAAATAGTATTTTACGAAGTTTCAAATTTAATTGTATAGCGCTTTTCATGATACATATCATTGCAAAGCAGCTTTACAACAAAGTAATAGTACAGTATATGTAGTAGTAGTTTGTACAGATGTGAGATAAAGATCAATTTGACACAATCAAACAGACAGAGAAGGAACATTCGAAGAGTTCGGTAGTGCTGTAGTTTGCTCTTATTGGTATGCAAGGTTTCCTGAACACACTGTAACTTTAACATGCGCTGACATTTTCCTATCGTTGTGTCCTTTTGCAGCCCACAGAGTATTTTGACATGGGAATCTTTCTGGCGTTCTTTGTTGTGGTGTCTCTGGTCTGCCTTATCCTCCTCATCAAGATAAAGCTCAAGCAAAGACGCAGCCAGGTGAGTTTGATACGGGTTTTAGTTTGGGGTCGATACTGTATGTTCATTTGTTTCATGTCTGTGTACAATTTAAAATGTGTTGCATGCCTGACGTGCCTTGTTTTTCTTCTATCTCTTCCACTACCCATAATCGTTTCCCCACCTGTCAGAGCTCTATGAACCGGATGGCCATTCAGGCTCTGGAGAAGATGGAAACACGCAAGTTCAAGGCTAAGGTCAAGGGTCAGCGTGAGGCCAGCTGTGGAGCATCTGACTCCGTGAGCAGTAGTTCCACATCAGACTGTGCCATATGCCTTGAGAAATACATCGATGGTGAGGTAAAGATCTTCCAAAAACATGTAGTTCTTCTTTTAGAAAGCCAAATACAGATTTTAAAAAAAGATCTGTATTGCACATTTCCCAAACAATCAGTATTTCCTCACCTTGTCAGTTCTCCAATTTATTCTAAAACCAAATGACAAACTAAAGGAGTATGCCAAGCCACTACTGCGGAAGCATGGAAAGTTGGTCATGCTTGTAGTTGATTTTGGTTGTAGTGGACTTCTTAACAGTGATGTCTTAAACATCCATTTCTTAGCCTCCCTGTACTTCTTTTGTTTCGTGAAGAGTGCTGCTGGGGCTGTGTTTTCATTCGTCTTTGCGGTTATGATCCATGCTAAAAAAGCACACAACAAAGAAGTCAAGGCGTCTGGGAATCACAGAGGAAGTGGCAATATAAAAGGCTCAATGGCATCAAAGAGTTTGTCTGTGATGATGAAGAGAAGCAACAAAAGCAGGGTGGAAAGGCAGAGGGAGGGGATGAGTCATGCTTGGGGACAGAGAACAACTCCTGTGGGGGGAGATCTGTGATGCTTTCTGGCTGAAAGCACATGGGATCGTCTCTTAGAAAGGGTCGGAAATTGTTCAAGTTCTGTTGATTTTGAGATACCTTGCCTTGGCTTGAAGTGTTGGGTTTATTAGTCTTATAAAGCTGGTCCTGCTAGCACTAGCATCTTTAGCACTGGCATGCTGTGAAACAGTGGCGCCATCTAGAGTTTAGTGATGTCGCTTTTAGCAGTTTGGAAACCTTCAAAAGTTTCAACCCCAATGAAATGCACCTTGAATGCTCTTCCAGGGTACTAAAAACCAGCTGGCTGTGTTGGGACAGGTTTGAGGGAAATTATCTAGGAGCAGGATTAGACACTCATGATGTTAATGTTGTTGACTTTTCCCTTCACACCTACAGGAGTTGAGAGTGATCCCTTGTGCACACCGATTCCACAAGAAATGCGTGGACCCTTGGCTCCTTCAGCACCACACTTGTCCACACTGCAGGCACAACATTATTGGTAAGCAGAAGATGCCGACTCCAAATATGCAGTACAGTCTGGAATCGGTTCGTTTCTAACCTATGCGTTTTTACTTTCCACCCAGAACAAAAAAAGGGAAACCCAGGCGCTGTTTATCTTGATCCGGGAAACCCAGTCCACACCCGCCAGCAGAGAGTCGTCCTCCCTGTTCATTATCCAGGAAGGGTGCACAGAGCCGGGCAAGTGACGGCCTTCCCCACTCGGACCAGCATGGACCCTCATGGAAACCCCATTACTGTTTTAACCGTGGACCAACACCCCGAGCAAGGCCTCTATCCTCCACAATCTTCCTTCATACGGGGTTACCCCGCTCTCCACTTGGAGCATACGCTAAACCCGCACCATTGCGGCCTGGAGCACCGTGCTTATCCGCAAACCCACACTTTCAAACGGCCCAAATTCCAAGGACGCAATTTTTCTCGCGCCGCTTGCTATTCCCAATACGAGACCATGTACCAGCACTACTATTTCCAGGGCTTGACCTTTCCGCAAGCTGAAGGACAGCAAAGTAACGGACTCCACAAAGGTCACAGTCGACCCTTCCAGCCAGGACTTTTGTATCCTACTGTGGTGCACATGGCTCCGGCTTCCTCTTCCCGATTAGGCGACTCTGGAAGCTCCTCGGGACTCAGTTGTTATCACGGGCATCGCTCTGTGTGTAGCGGATACCTTGCGGACTGTCCTGGAAGCGACAGCAGCAGCAGCTCGGGTCAGTGCCACTGCTCCTCCAGCGACTCCATGTTGGATTGTACAGAAGTCAGCAACCAGGGAGTGTATGGGAGTTGCTCGACTTTTCGGAGTTCGCTAAGCAGCGATTACGATCCCTATGTGTACCGCAGTAAGAGTCCGTGCCGGGGTTCGGCCGGGGAGACGTTTGCTGCCACCCTTCAAACTGATGATACTTCCGCCCCGGTATCTACTATGATAGACTGCCTACAACCTCCGGTGGGAGCGTGTTACGGTTCTGGGGACCAGTTGTCCAACTGCAGCCTGGAGCTGAACTGTAGTAACCACGCTTCAGTGGAAACCAGGGAACTTACTAGCACTACCTCAGCCGGGCCCCTAGAGGGTGCTGTGGCAGAAAGGAGCCACGGCTCTGTGAAGCCTTGCGGAGAGCAAGGGGTAGCTTGCAACTGCTGTTTCGAGGTACCCAAATTAAGCTTAGAGCGCAAAGGTAAGGAAGCAGAAGGACACTGCAGGTGGGCCGCCGAGTCTTCCCCACCGAACTTTTATAGCGTTAGCACAGAGCAGCTTCCGTCTCCGGATCACGTTAGCTATGACGGACTGCCATGCTGCTTCTACACAGAGATGACTGTACACAGAGGAAGCGCTAGTCATTACGCTGAAGATTGTTCAGTTAATGTACAGTACTCCCAGACGGACAGCGACGGCTGCATGGGCCAGGGATGCTGCGAGCTAGCGCAGCGGATACCTATAATTCCTGAGGATACAGACTGTGAATTAGGCTTGGGTCCAGAACCACAAACAAGTTTGCTCCCTCCTAGACTTTCTGTAGAGCGGGAGGAGAGAACTCCTGACGAGCATTGTGACTTGTTTTTCACCTCAGGACAATGTAGAGGTCAAGTTGAAGAGGCAAGAGCACTGTTTCCCTCGTCTGAAGCACAAGGGGGCGGCAAAGCGTCGTTTGATGGATCAGGGCTCTGATAGGAAGCCCTAAACACAGCACAAGCTCTTGAAAATCAATAAATGTTTAACTCTTTAACAGTTTTGTTTTTAAAAGTGTACTTACCAGAAAGAGTTTCAAATTAAGATTTTGGTTTTTGGTTTGGTTTTCTTGTTCATTCCTGTGGCCTTCAGAATCTGTCACATCAACTCAATATTTATGGAAGGCGAAAGTACAGAGCTATTTTTTCCTCATGCAACACAAACTCAGAAATGTGAGTCATGCGTAATATGCTTCTTTCTTGACTGGATTAGGACCAGGGAAAATGGCTGTAAATGTATATGACTAACTTTTACGGTTTTATGACAACTTAGATTATGCCTGAGTTCCATGTTATTAGCTACGATGATTTGAATGATCCTTTTATGCATATTTCATTAAGAATTGCATGCATGCGCGCAGCACAATGTCGTACATCTCAGTCAATTAAAGGATTTCGTTTAGATAAAACCAAAATGGGACACCGCATCTTGAGGGAGGGCACAACCGGTGCTGAGGTAACTTTTCTGAAAACGTAAATAGGAATATGTACGCCTCCCTCTTTCTCGTCACTTCTCAGGGCCTTTATCGTTTTAGTACAGAAACAGACCAATACGAAAGCTTTTTTTTTTTTACTTTATATCAATGGAGACTACTGAGCTACATGTATATCACACCAAAGTTTAGTTAGTCTCCAGGGTACAGTCAAAACACCACTGGTAGAATTAGAACCTGACTACTCTTAGGGTTGGAGGTGTAGGATGCCTAGTATTTGACCCCTAATTTTATTTTATTCTTAAATGAAAGCTAACAGTTTATCCGAAAGACGCCAAAGTATAATGGTTTAAAGAGATTGGAATGCAGTGATATATATGTATATATCATAAACCGCATAATTACCTTTAATAACTACACATTGCACTCATGCTTTTACACATACGTCATCATATCATCATGCCTTTCTGTTTTTACAGAGTATTTTATACTGTTTCTATGAAATGTACCCATACAGCTTACACAGGCGATCATTTAAAAATAACTTTATTTATACATAGACTAAAACAGTGCTGTAACAAGAAGCTACTCTTGCCTTGCATAGAGATATGTACTGCAAATATAGCATTATTTTTTTTTTTTTCTGGGTACTTGAGTCACTATTTAATATTTCGTATTGTTTGTAGCACTTAAGATTGTATAAAAGAAAATGTGTACAAAAATTAATATTTTTTAATTTTTTTAAAGATATAATTATTTTCTCCATTATCATTTTACAAATGTTAAAGGTTAGAGCTCGATCTGTGTATATTTCTGTATCTGTATAGCAGCACATTTCATAAATGGAAATATGTTCTCTGAATATTTATTGACTAATATATTTATCTTTAAGCCATGTCTTATGTTCAGAGTGTCTGAGGTTTTTTGGGGGGGGTATTTTTGGAGATGACTAATAAGAGACTTTGTAAATACATGGTAATTGCACACAAGACGATTAAATATTCTCTGACCAAAAACTGATTTAAAAATTTTAGTACAGTTTTGTAACATTGTACAAAGATCTTAAAAAATATATGGTTTTATTAAAGTAAAAACACACATTTGACTGTTTCATTTTCGCCAAGCACAACACATCTCAGGGGCGTTTCATGTTGTGAGCCAAAAGTGTGTGTGGATCCACTTTGGTGGAAATGTGATGCAGATTCTGAATGAGCGTTCATTTCTAAACGTGCATTTTGTAGTGGGATCAAAGAACGATATATTTTATTTTTTATACTAGGTCAGCATGTGCTTCCCACTGACCAAAACCCAAACACACTGTCCATCTTGTACAAATAAAAATAGTGCTCACATTTCATCAGCCTTTAAAAATAATCAATTTCCAACACTTTAAAGAACATTTTAACATCTGCCAGAGAGTGAAAGTGTCTCCACTACCAACAAAAACACATGAACAGGACTTCTCATGCTGAGACCCCAGTGTCTGGTCGAACGGTGTTCATGTTAAATGTCCTTCGGTCATTGTTTGTTCAAAAACACTTGTCAGAGTTCATTTGGAGAGAGGGCAACGCTCGCTGTATGGCGACACTCAGAGCTTGAATCCTGAGTGAACAGCAACGATTCCTCCGGTCAGGTTAAAATACTGGACACGGAAGAAGCCAGCGTCCTCAATCATTTCCTTGAATGTTTCCTGAAGAAGGCACAGAGATAAAGCTTTGTCAAAATTCTTTACTAAACTAGTTTGTTTTCCTTTTTGCTTAGATACCATAGCTTCAAAGTTATTAGAAGAAAAACTCAGCAGACACGGACAAGTTCAATTTTGTCTTCCACAAAGCAAAACTTCAAGACCTGTAGCTGGTGAAACAGCCTTACATGTTTTACAATTTCAAGACCCAATAGTTATATTACAGGTGAATTGAAAACATACGTAACCTCTGAATTCAAGATTTTGGGTTTCAGCAAGAAAATCACTGCACTTTCATGGAATAGAGAATATTGTGTCATGTTTGTTGTAATATGAAGTGGATTCTGTTACCTGGTCTGGAAACTTTCGGATGCTCTCCACCAAATATTGATATGATTTCCAGTCTCCAGCAATCACTTCACCCAACACTGGGATCATCTGAAAACTATATGCGTCATATAGCCTGCCCAGAAACCAAACACAAAACAAGTTACATTGCATAATATAAACTGTATATACCATCTCTAATATAAATAAGATTAAAAAAAAAAAGTTATGCAAAAATTCTGTAATATAAAAAAAAAAATCAAAATCACCAACATTCAGTAAACCAGTCATAAAATAAGCATTGTTCAGGGATTTTGAAGATGTTCAGCGTAGGGGTTTTATAGTTAAACCATTAAACATTTTTGCTACTAAGTTTTGAAAAACTTCTCATTTTCATTTAATTGAATGTACAAAAACAACACTAAAATAAATTATAAAAATGGATAAAATTACTAAAACATTAACTACAATGAATACTGACAATATAAAGAACAGCTATAGCACTATCTGAAGTAAATAACACCGGTTCACTGACCTTGCGAGGACAGGGTTGGTCACTTTGCTGAATTCTAGACACATGAACCGTCCGCCTGGCTTCAGAACACGGAAAGCCTCCTGTAGAGCCTGCCAAGAGAGTCATCAATCTCAAACTAAACAAAGACTTCAGACATCATGCTAATGAATAAATACCACAGCATGAAATACGGTAGCATATTAAATAAGTTACAGAGAAATACAGGGCACCGTTTCAAAGATGGGTTAGGAAAGAAAAGGCTTTAGTTTAGTCTAGTTTTAAACTGATGCGGAGTCTTTACTTGCTCTATGTGGGTGACGTTTCTGATGCCGAATGCAATAGTGTATATATCGAACAGATCGTCATCGAACGGGAGCTCTTCTGCATCGCCCACAACCCACGAAAGACCTGTGAACACGAGGCAACAAATAACAAGCGTTTAGTTTCACAAAGTGCTTATTTCAGTGGTAAGTTTCTCCACTAAGCATGCATAAACATTGCTTTCTCAAAATGTTCATACATGCTGCTCACATATTATGGTCGCCCATAGAGCCCGACCGGTTTATCAGCACGCCCATATTATATATTATCGGCATTTTACAAACTATCGGTATCTGTACTTATAACGGCCGATAAATGAATATTTAAAAAATAAAATAAAAACAGACGAAACACCCTTACTGGGGCCTGTACCATGAAGCCGGATTAGCTGGTTAGCCAGGTAAGTTTAGGATTAGTTTGCACCAATCCTGGGTTT
>JAUCMT010000105.1:2850341-2868154 GCA_032357475.1 Enteromius thamalakanensis
GGTTTGGATTTGTCAACCCAAAACTAATCCTGTAACTCTGAGTTTGTTTAGCCACCATCATGGTACAGGCCCCTGGTAACTTTGATTTGGTTGTTATTGTGTTTTTGTTCAAAGGACTTTAAAGTAATGCACTATCATATTATGTTAGTTAAAACTCATAAATAACTAATGTTAGAGAAATCTGTTAATGTTTGTTGTGCATTTCTGAAAAAATAAATAAAATATATCGGCCAATATATCTGATTTTAAAATCAACAAATATTTGTATCAGCCTTCAAAATCCTTTATCAGTCTGGCTCTACTAGCACAGTTTGTGCCGATTATAATGTTAGCAAACTTTAGTCATTTATGTGTTTATAAGCAACTGAAAAATGCACAAATGTCAAAACTTCTCCGATCCCACAAAACCATACCTGTCGTGATTCCTGCTTTCTCTGCCCTCTGTTTACCGACTTTGAGCATTTCTTTGTTGATGTCACACACCACTGCATGTGACTGCGGAGGCCCTGCTTCATCTGACACATAATGATTGGCGATGTCCTGCCAGGATGGCGTCTGATGGGATTTTGCTCTGACCCGCTGCTGACGATCATACATCGAGCGAGAGTACTCCAGGAAGCGGAAAGAGATGTCACCTAGCGCAGAATAAGCCAAATATGATCATCCTCAACATTTCCAAGGACTCCCTCTGATCTAGGGGCCATGTTCACTTCGATAATAATAATCATTAATAATCACATCAAAATAAAGTTTTTTGTTTACATAATATATATATATATATATTTATGTGCATATTTATTATGAACATTTAAAAACACACACATACTGTACATATTATATAAATATTATCAAAATAATATGTATTAGATATAAAAATATTTAATATATAAAATGCATGTGTGTGCATAATATACACAGTACGCATACTTTAATTTTGGATCTGATTAATGGTGATTAATCACTTTACAGCACTTAACATTAACTGATCTAAAATTTGTCAATTCTCATTGACATGGATGTAATGCCATTGTTTCTTTATCAAAACATAGTAATATATGCACAAGCATATGCATATATGTTTACAACAAAAACAGTTATAAATAAATATTCAGGTGGATTTTAATGTTAGATAACTAGAATGTGATAATTATAGAATTGTATCAGTGGAAGAAGAATTTAAATAAATACTGCTGATCTTTTTGCCTCCAAAATTGTATTTAATTTCATAACGTTCATGAAACATACAGGTGGGTGCTCTTAGCACAACAAATATCCAATGAAACAAGTCGTACGGTTTTTATCCACCTTGATATTTGCCATTTTGAAGTAGAAGAATAATAATGCTATCCCATGCCCTCTGTTCAACTTAAGCTGAAACGATTTTGGCCACCACTCTGTATGTGTATTATGTCATCCTTGTGCTTTACCTGTGCCACCAGCCGTGTCCAGCAGTCTTAACCCCGGCTGAGGATTCATTATGTGCAGCAGCGTGTCTTTCCACAGTCTGTGTATTCCTAAACTCATGGCGTCATTCATCACGTCATACTTCTTGGCCACACTCTCAAACACCTTATACACTGACATTCGAAGAACAACGGAGTGAACGGAAATGTGTCAGCAAGTGGAAAAGATTGTAGCACACACGTTCGCTGACTGAATTTATAAAAAGAACTAGTCGTACCAATAAACTAACGTTAACTCACCTTTCCCTGCTTTCTCCTCCTCTGAGACTGTTTGGAAACCAAAGTGCGTACTTCTGCCTTCTGTGCTATCGCTATATCTGCGACATCCTGTGAGTCCAGCGCGGCAGCATAAATGTTTGCTTGGACACCGTGAAACATTATGAATATTTCGTGTGTAATCGGAGAGAACTCTAAGGACAAGTGTCCTGATGGAGGCCGCCATTTTTCTCTCAAGTTCGGTTACGTGAGCACTTGCGTCATAAACGCGTAACGCGACGAGTTGTAGTTCCGGCGACTTTTTGATGGACTACAAAAACGGTTTTATATACACAAGTATAAGAAATTAACAATTGTTTAATGTATATGTGCATATAAATATATATTTTTTGCGTGTTTGTTAAGCAGAGCGATTTATTAACAGATAATTCTGTATTATTTATATACATAAGTATAAAAAATTAAAAATTGTTTAATATATATGTATATGTATATATTACGTGTTTTTTGAGCAGAGCGATTTATTTACATTTAACTCTATACTACTTTTTCTTTTCTGTTTTTCCTATATTTATTTACTGAAACTTCTTGAAAGGTCATATCATTTAGCCATTAACAATACATTTTTAATATCGCTTTCTACTCTTTGTGTTACCCAGAAGAGCAATGACAATAAAAGTGTACATGTATTTAGTGGTCACAACCAGTAGAGGGAGCTATAGGACCCTATATATTCATCCTGCAACACTGCAGCGCTTCAGACTAAACTCAGCATAATCTAAATGAATGACCAAGTGCTTGTTTGTCTTTCTGAGTGTCTTTTATTACATGTGATTTTTAATGAGCGAAGGCTGATGGGGTTTATAGGGTAATCAGACAAATCGCCACAAAATTAACACATGCATTAGCAATAGCTCTGAGTGCATCATTTACACAGATCAGTAACAAACCTCATTGATGAATAATATATCTTTTCTAATTCACATTTGTGTTGTATTGGAATACTTTGCGAATACGTACACCTCACATACCACCAACATCTGCAGGTGGGCAGCCGGGCCTCCACAAACAAGCACACACACAAAGAGAGGGAAATGGCTTACACATGGTGCCTGTAATAAAGGCTTTGTTTGTGCATCTACTCTGCGTCTGGTAGTCATTTTATCAGATAAGCATTTGAGCAACGCAGAAAACATCAGAGCTGAATTTCTTCCTTCCTTCACTTTTTTTCCCCTCTTCAGCAGATGTTAGTGTTTTGGAGGTCTGTCTAGTTTTCCAATGCATGCTTGTTTGTATATTTCCCTTTTCTGTCATATATTTCAATAGAATACAGTGGTCGTGACGTGTATGAAACTTTGGTCACTGTGCAATCTAATTTTGGCGTCTCCTGAAGTATCTCATTTGCATTGTAAATTCCCTCTCTGCTCTATGTAAATGATTGCATGTCATCATTAATAAAAAGAGCATTAGTGACATCTCATGGTGAACAAAGCAAACAAGACAGGCATAAGAAACATGCATATTTATTTTTGCACTCAGGACACATTAAATAAAAACATATAGTTTACTTCCGCAACCCTGGTTCCCCGAGACACGGGATCTAGTACTGCGTCTGCTCAAGACGCTATGGGAAAACTTTTTTTTTCTCCTAACTGAAGCCTTTTCCAATCATGCAGTGAAACTGCACGGCCATTGGCTCATGCAGTGGAAAGATATGAACCAACAGCTCAGCAGTGGTGCTGCCAAGGGATTCAGGTTACTTCGACTGAAACACCGCAAGTCGTGCAGCTGTTATAGCACGGCAAGGAACACAGCACTCGTTCCCGTGTCTCAGGGAACCAGGGTTACGGAAGTAACCTACATGTTCCCTGTCAACACTTCACTTGTACTGCGTCTGCTAAAGATGCTATGTGAACACAGTTCAATCACGCCGTCCTAATAACGGAAGGACGACCAAATAAGCGAGCACAGGCAATAAGCCCGGGAATACAATAACATAAGTAAGCCTGGGAAGGTAATGCCCTGCTATAAGATCGTCTCAGAGATTGCGCCGTCACATAATGCTTTAAATGACGTGTGAGTGGGGTCCAACGTTGGGTGCTTTACAGCCAAAGTCATATTGAACCACATGGTAGTAAGCCTCTGTGCAGAGAAAGTCCTGGCATGCAATGCTGGTAAATGTGGATAGCGAGGACCAGTTGGCCGCCTCACAACCTCTGTTAGGGAATGCTAGACCATGCCCGTGATGAAGCGATGCCCCTAGTTGAACGGGCTCTTACTCCGATTTAGACCCAAGGAAGAGTCAGCTAGCAAACCATTAGGAAGTGTTTGCTTTGCCGGTTGCCCTCTGGAACGGGTGCCAAAGCAAACAAATAGCCGGTCTGACCATCTAAAGGCGGTGGACTGCTGCACATAAGCTTTCCTTGCCATGACAGGGCTAGGGGGGCTAAAATCCTGATCTCCCTATGCGGGGGTAGTACAGAGAAGGACACTACCTGATCTGAATGGTGTGTAGAGCACCTTAGGCATATAGCCAAGCCATGGTTTCAGGATGACTTTAGAGTCATCAGACCTTATTCCAGGCAAACAGGGCTTAAAGAAGTGCTTGCAGTCCACCTACTCGATTCACCAATGCTAGTGGAAACAGCAGAAGGGTTTTAAACGATAGGGACTTCAAGGTGGCCATTGGCAGGAGTTTGAAAGGCATGCCCCTCAGGGCTTTAAGTTCATTAGGCAGTTCCTGTGGGAATGATGAGGGGGTGAGGAGGTCTCACACACCTAGCTCCCCTAATGAAACGGACAACCAAGTTGTCTTGCCCACTACTGTCCTGCAACAAGAGAATGTGAGACTGTTATGGCAGCCACAGAGATCTTAAGAGTGAAGGAGTAGATTCCTTTGTCCATCAACTCTTGCATTGACGACAGTATCACTGAAACTTCACATGAAATAGGGTTTTGTCTTAGATATTACACCAAGCAGAAACACAGACTATTTCAGAGCGCAGACGCACCTCTTTGATGAGGCTTTAGCATGCGGAAGGGAATGATATCTGAGACGCGCTCAGGGAGGCAGATAGGCTCCCGTTAAGTGCCCAGACAGGAAGAGCCCACAATGTGGCTGTGGGTACCATGTTGTGCCCGTGACCTGAGAAAGAAGATCTCATCTCAGGGCAATGGGTCAAGGAGCCGTTATCAGCATCCAACGCAGATCGGCTGTCCACTGCTGGTTCTGTCAAAAAGGGCAATCAGCAGGACTCTGCAGGGTTCCTTTTTGATTCGTCTGATAACTTGAGGGATCAGAGCGATTGGCGGAACATGTAAAGAAGGCTGGGCCATTCTTGGGCCAACATGTCCTCTAAACAGGCGAGGCAGCAAGTATTGCTCTCTGAACGGAGAGGTCAGTCTCTGCTTTCCCAAATATTATCCAAATATTTGAACTGTCTGGGGATGGAGCACTCTTCTGAGGGGACTGAGCTCCGTGACAGCATGTCTGCACCCTGGTTTAGTTCGTAATTTATGTACGACAACACTGTCATACTATCTGAGCGAACTAAGACCGGCGATCCCTCAGGCGTGGAAGGAAGA
This sequence comes from Enteromius thamalakanensis, assembly GCA_032357475.1. Taxonomy (NCBI): domain Eukaryota; kingdom Metazoa; phylum Chordata; class Actinopteri; order Cypriniformes; family Cyprinidae; genus Enteromius; species Enteromius thamalakanensis. The sequence goes on from JAUCMT010000105.1 coordinate 2,855,606, forward strand.
TGTGGCAAGCGTGACATATTGCTGGCATTTCTAGGCAGTTGATGTGCAGGCTGCCTTTGGCATCGACCACAGGCACGCAGCAAGTGCACCCACACACAGAGCATCCCAGCTTGGCTGTCAGGATCACCTTCTCCTGCTGACCATCCCCAGAGGGACTCCTCATTCCATCTATCGAGTGTTCTTTCAGAGGGACAGGGCTGACACTGTTCACTCTGATTAGATTGCCTCTGTGATGCCACGCTCGAGGCAGAACTTCCGCTTTCAACCCATATTGCAAAGGGTGCATGAAGGAGACTGAGCTGCAGTACTAAGGAGGCTGCTCCGATCACGATAGAGGACGCTAACCGAATGAGGATCACAGCATGCTCCGATGAAATCCATGCTGTCTTGAGATCGCTGTTTCCGGGAGCATTATCTGCTGGCTGGGAGACAAATTTGCACATTTGACTCTGAGCCCAAATCTTTTAGACGGCTGAGAAGTAGAGCTTTGGGTAGATTAGACTCCTTCTCTGACCCTGGCTAAAAACATTCAGTCGCAGAGGAAACTGGGGATGTAAATTTCCATCTAAGAGTGGAGAGAGCTTTGTCCCATTTAAATTGCTTACAAGGATTGCGCAGCTAATAAGTGAGGTGACGTATTGTGTCAACATAAAATCACTCAAGTCTGATCGCTCAACCGCGAATTCGCCGTTTTTACCTCCGAGAAACCAAGTGGGGAGAAACATGAGAGCGTGAGAGAGCCAGCGAGAAAAGCATGCTTAGACTGGGGCTTTCCAGTGATTGCAGCCTGTCTGCGTGCAGACACAATTCATAGCTGTAGTATTTTCAGCTCTGATCCACCTAGGAGAATAAAACCACTCGATGTAATGAGGGGCACTGACTCTCATGTGTAAACACCTGCAAACTGCTCTTTCTGGCTGGCTTTCGTAGACTGGTAAAGAGTATCGTCATCGCTGAAGGAGAAGAAATCTGAATCCTTGGTGAAGAGGCCGCATATATATACACTGCCCCGCCCATATTGCCAGGCTTCGGCGGGAACCGCAGCCATAGGTTCGTGCAGCACCACTGCTGAGCCAATGGTTAATATCTTTCCACTGCACAAACCAATGGCCGTGCAGTTTCACTGCGTGATTGGAAAAAGGCTTCAGTTAGGTTGAAAAAAAGGAGTTTGCCCATAGCATCTTCAGCAGATGCAGTACGAGTGAAGTGTCGACAAGGGACTACAAAAGTACTTATACAAAAGATAGATAATATCCCATTTTACATCCAAAATAACAATAATTTATGGCATAAATTAAAATTCTCACTATTTTATTTACAATTAAATGAAAACAACATCTTTTTTTTATAATCCCTGGAAGCATCCCAAAACTGGAGGGATTCCTATCTTGGTTCCTCAGAAGGAAAGCCCACTGATATTGTGATAAACACAGAAGGATATGACACTTTTTTTCCACTGATAAATGTGTTATGGCATTCGGGCTTTGCAGGCTTTGCAGGCCTGGTTTCTGCATTATTCACCAGCCTTTCCAGACGAGTATGACCTTGTTAGATTTAACCTGTCACTTTGGGTTTGTCTCTTTTTTTCTGTGACCGGTGACACTTTAGTATGCATGGCCAGCCGCGGGCACTGCAGAGCTAAGGGTACGATGAAGTATGCAATAATTAACAAACTGCAGACCAAAATACAGACACTAGAGGAAAACACAGATATTTGCGCTTGAATTGGAGGAGTGGCTTGCTGGACTGACACAGAATCGTTATGTTACACAATATATTGATTTGTAAAAGATGATGCAATCTGACATATAATCTTTTTTTTTAAGTAAAAAAAAATTGTTTTGGTTGTGCATAAAACATTACACAGGATAAGTACTTCGGTAATAAAGTGCATAATGTAGTGACTGTAAGTGTGGCATTATTAACGCACCCACAAACATGGCAATGCTGATCACATGGGAATGAAGGTCTTTTACAATATTACTAGTACTACGCACAGAACTAAATATAAAACTGTTGACCTGTGTCTGATGGCAGTGCAAGTGCTGTAAACTGCAATTTCTGTCATCATTTACTCACTTTTTTGTCCATACAATGAAGATGTTCAGGGTACAATGAGCCTCATTCATGAAACATTCATAAATGTCAGTGTAAATAATTTGTATGTAAAATAGAGATTGCCATAAACATATGTCAATTAGTGATGGGAGAAACAAAGCTTTGAAACTTTAAAACAATTAAAACACTTGCTTCACAAAATAATTACTTTAGTGCTTGAAAAAAAAAACAAAGTCTGGTGATGCCTGCTGGTGTAAATATAGCAAAACCTCAGTCAAACATGCATAAAAGCATTTTACAACCCAAAAATGAAGGGTCTGTGTATTTTATTAATTTGCAGATTTGTTTTTGTTTAATCAGGCCAGTAAGAGACTAATAACTACACCTTTAACCTTTGTATTGCACAGATATTTCATTAAAAAAGCAGTAACCCTTTACTTTTACTAAGCTTTTATATATAATGCAATATGAAAGGTCATTTTAATGCATTAATTATGCCTTGTTAACACATTATAAATCTTAGCAATTAATTGTTTAATTAATTTGGTTATGATGTAATGTATTACAGTGCACATAATTAATAATTTTTACCATTAATAACCCTTTATAATGCATTATACGTGAAGTAAAGTGTTGTGATGTACGCATAAGGTCCGGTTTCATCGACAGGGCTTAGCCTAAGCCAAGATTAGGCCATAGTTTAATTAGGATATTTAAGTAACTTCTACAAACATGCCTTAGAAAAAAGCATTACTGGTGTGCATCTTGAGTCAAAACAAAGTCACTGGCATGTTTTAAGATCAGTCAGTGCACTTTGTTTCATCCGGAACAGCTCAGATTTACATTTTAGACTGGGACTAGTCTTAAGCCTTGTCTGGAAACTGGGGGTAAATATTATTTTTACAATTTAGTCTAAAGTGCTTGTGGACAAAAACTACTGGTCAATAAACTGGAAACTAATGTTAATTTTTTTTATGCATGCTTGAGAGCAGGTTTTTTCATGCTAATTAACATTTTGAAAATATGAGCACACAAACAAAAATATTTCATGAATGAGGCACAGTGTTTTTTTTCTGTGACATGTAAGGGTGAAGTAAACCATTCTTAAAAATATCTTATTTTGCGTTCCAAGCAAGTCAGGTTTAAGTCAGGAGAAAATGCTTTTTTTGGGCCGGCTTTCCTTTTTAACCAGTTTCCCTCATAGGAAGCGTCCTGAATCCTCGCAGCTAGCAGTGCAGTGATCCTCACGGTTTTCTGCCGACTGCAAAAGTGCTTCATAACGCGAAAGCTCAAGCTGTGGTGAAGGGGGAGAAAGAGCAAATTGTTTTGGGAAGAATTTCACCACTGCAATGAATGACGTTCGATTGTTCTCACACAGAGTTACACAACGTTCATCACAATGCTTCTCTTGCTCAAGTCGAAAACCTGACAAGAACAATAAGCCCAATGACACCCACAGGAGAAGAAAAAAAAACACATCCTTAGTGCTTATACTCATTTGCAATTCAATGCTCCGACGGATCAATGCTTGTTTACATCATCGAGACATTGTGACAGCTTAGAAGACAGACAAAAGACTTTCTATTTTTTTTTCCTCAGTCCTGAAGGCACTTAAAGGCAATGCAGAAAGATCAAAACCCAGCACAAACGATAAGAGACGAAAGCGAGGTCCACAGGGATGTCAGCTGGTTTTGAACATCGCCCGACTTGGAGCAATTTCAGGCTTTGGTTCTCCGCCGTCCATCTCTCTCTCTCTCGAGGCTTTCTCGTTGAGTCCGAATTGCTCTCGACATGATTGTGACATTAATCCTCCACCGGTTCAGCCAGCTCTCTTACATCCAAAGAAAGGAGTTCTGTGCTCCTCAACAACAGGTGACCTACATTAGAGGGTAAAAAGAATGGTATCTCCTTGGGTACCGTGGCATTATTTTGGTTACGTGAGTGGTTTTGTCTTTCAGTGCGCTCCACAGAGAGTCTCTAATGCAGACGCTTATCGACTGATCGCTTCTGTGAAAGCACCTAGAGAAACCTTTCAGTCACTTGTTGGATTTGGAAGCATCCTGGCTCTCTTTTGCTAATCAAAGGGCTCAATGCATGTGTGCACCTGTCACATGATTGGTGATGCAAATCGAGAGTAAGCGCAAACTCTATTTATGCAGTTTCTTACCAACAGCCGATGGGCTGTGGGCCCTGCGCTGGTCGTTTGTAGTGAATTAGGCATTGATCGGATCCAGCAGCAGAAGACCAGCATTGCTTACATACAGTGTGTGCATCCTTTAGGGGCTAAAGCAGCCATAGAGGTCCGAGGTCGGTGAGGTTAGTTCCCCACGAGAGGGCTGAGGTCTCCGTGGTGGTTCTTGAGTTTCTTCTTGAACAGCGAGATGGTAGAAGGTCTGTAGAGGATGATCCAGGGTTCAGACGTGGTGCTCTGTGCGCACGAATCTGCCCCGCTGATCGATGGGATGGATGGGGATCTGAGAGGGAAGACGAATGCAAAAAGCAGATAAGGGCCGAGAGCGGTGATGCGGATTCAAATCAAACTTTTATGCATGCTACAGTGCGTCCGGTAAAACCAAATGACATGCAAAATGCGTATTAGCAGCAAAATGGAGGCTATAAATCTGTCAGATAAAGTAGCAAATCAAAGCGTGGCTCTCCTTTACCTAAATCTCTGCTGAGAAAACAATAAAAAACCATCTCAAGAAGTTCTAATGGTGTCCAATTCAAACACCATTACATACATTCAACTTTTTACCATTAAAACCATTACAAATGGTCTTTTGTTGTGTGTTTTGGCATATATATCATAAGGATTGATATATTGGACTAATAAAAGGCAACCCACTGATAAAACGTACTTTTTGTCTTATTCTAGACAAAATATTTTAAAAAAGTGTTTTAGGGAAAGAAAACAAGTGAGATTTCCTTAGAACAACCAAAATAATGTATTTCAAACAGCAAACAAGATTATTTTAATACTTTTGGCAGATTATTTAGCTTGTTTCAAGCACTTATTTTTGACCTGTTTTTCAACAAAATAACTTTTGTTAGTCTAGAAACTCTTGATTTAAGATTTTTTAGATATCCTGGCTGGAAATGAGACAAGATCTTAGTAAGATTAGATTTAAAAATCTTGCAGCGCACCAGTCGAAACCCACAGGATCCATTAAAACCAATACAAGTCAATTTACAACCAGTAAAACCATTAGACATTTTCTGATGGTGTCTATTGTTTTTTTCAGCAGGGAAGGGGAAGATGGTTTTGTTAAATCAACCAGCATCATACTGGCGTCTCAAACTGAAGAGCATGAAACCGTGGTTTGATATGTACTTACTTTACAGTGAGATGCAGGAGCAGCTTAGCCACCATGGCTATGACTGTTAGCGTTAGCAGAGCAGCTAATGCGTAGATGGTCCACACTGTAAAACACAAGTTTATTAGTGATAATAAAGTTAATGCAGCTGCATCATTACAGCTGTGCTGAAACCTATGACAGTAACTATAGTGTACTAATGCAAAACACTATGTAACCCAAAATTTAAAAGCTAACAAAAATGTAGCCTATTAAATGTATTGTTACTACCATGAAATCATAATAAATTAATATGGGAGCTCAAAAGTCAATTTTAGAAACGTCATCAGAAAGTGGTTACAGTGGGGAACTTCTTTAAGAGAAAATCACCATTTTTCATTTTATGAGCAACTGATATGAGTGTGAGAAGTAAGCAAGTACAGATTTAAGAAGTGAAGCGTAATGAAGAGAACTGGACACATACTGGTGCTGTGGTCCGGGGTCCGGCCCGGTTCATGCCACTGACCTGGCATGTTTGCAGGACTCGATGTGATTACATAGTACCGGAGGGAGGACTTTCCGTTCTGACTGGTGTTTGATTTGGTGGTAGTGCTTCCCGCATTCGGCTGCGCTGTACTGCTGTCCTCTTCGTCACCATCATCATCCTCCTCCAGAGGTGTGATGGCTTGATTTCTTAAAGCTGTGGGGAAATAATCAGCTAATGAAACACAAACAAAACACGCATCATCTGATTAACATTCATAACGTCTCTTGTTCGACGCCCCCTGGAAATAACGGCGAGCTCTTTCAAAATAACTTCACGTCTTTCATTCAGACACAGATATAAACGCAGTATGTGGTGTTTGAATCAAACTCTGCCTGCAGGGGGAAAAGGTTCTGTGAATAGTGAAAGCCAATTTGCTTTGCTGACCTTTTCTTTATAAAAAACCTTTTTCTATTTCATACTTCCCACTCCCTTTTATTCTTCCTCAGATTGTGGTTATTGAACTCTGCCTCCCAAAACAACACAACATAGAAAAAAATTGAAAATTGTTTAGATATGACAAAAAGCACCCTTAAAGCGCTGCTTAGATGCATTTGTATAAAAGATGCTTTATTTGTGTGACTATTTGTGGACTGTTTTATTCAGTTTCGGTCAGTTTTTATGCCAGACTAGTCAACAAAACACACTATTGCTCAAAAGTTGTTTTTTCTTAAAATTCTTTTTTCTTAAATAATGAATTATAAAGGGTTTTTTAGGGTATAATGCATTATAATTATTCATAATGTGCATTGCAATTCATTATATCTTGTCGTCAATAATTCAAACTAAATTTGAAATGCATAGTGTTACAATGAATTGATAATGTTTCAACAGTGGTTACAATTATTCATGAGGTTGTATAATGCATTATAAAGTGCATTACAAGCTATGTTCAATGCATTAAACCTATTTTTTATTATTCATTATATAAAGGCTTTAAGTGTTATTAAAAGTTTATTATGCTCACCAAGCATAAGAAACTGTTATTTTAGATGCATTCATTTGATCAAACAGAGAGCAATATTGCTACTACTGTAAGAAAGTATTTGTAAATAACTAAATTCGTTTTAAATAGAAAATCACTGTTTTTGAAATTTCAGCATTTCAGTCACACATGATCTTTCAGAAATCACTGTAATATGTGACCATGGTGCAAAAAGGGTACATTTATTTTTTGTAATTAAGATTTAATCATCTGAAATCTAAATAAATATGCGTTCCACTGAAGTGTGGTTAGGATAGGACAGTATTTGGTTGAGATATTAAAATATCTGCAAACTAAGCTTGTTACATTCATATAACTGATCAAAAATTAAGTTTTGATATATTTATGGTAGGAAATATCTGGTATCTTCATATAATCTATATCAGCTGATCTATAAATATATTAATAAAAAAAATTAGGGCTGTTAAAAATAATGCGTTAACGGCGTTAATTATTTTTTGTTGTTAATTACGTTATTTTTTTTAATACGCAGTGTGACAAATTATTTGTCAGCAAAGTGGGGCAACAATTACCTCGGAGTAACGGCACACAGCATCAGTTACATGTGGGAACAGATGTCTTTTACGCTGACTATATTAAAAACTGAGGAGCGTCAATTTGCATAGGTTTGTAAAGAACAGTTCCTGTGTGTTGCACGTAAGTGGGAGCAAAACGACAACCATCGGGACTGTCAGTGCACGCAACATGGTTGCCGCAAATTTTCTTACACGCTATGAACACATGAACTGTGTCGCTTACATGCTGCAGAGAAGTGTCACAGTGAGTCTTGCTGACAGCGGCTTTGTGAATGCGCGTAGTAGAGCAGAACCGTCAGTGCCGAGCGCGATAGTTTCGGTCTATTTTTCGAGTCTATTTTTGCTGCGCCGCTTACGCTGAATTAAAGTGACAGTGCGTTGTTCTTGATCTAAATTCAGGTGTAGTTGCAAATAGTGATTAATCCACTGGAAATCCTGATTAAGGAGATTCAAAATTTTACTCATTTGACAGCCCTAGTTTATATGCTTTTACAGTATTTTGTCCTGTTATCTCCAGTATGCCAGAGAAACCGACCAGCTGAATAAAATGAGCAGGAATGAAGGTCGACAGAAGATCTTCACCCTGGATCCTGATACTCAGGTTAGTCCTTCATGCTCCTGCTTTATTAGAAAGACAGCCTTTCTTCGCCTGTGTGAAAATGAATGAATTAGATCTCTCTATTCCTCTTCAGAGATTAGATTTTTCAGGCATCGAGCCTGACGTGAAGCCATTTGAAGAGCGATTTGGACGAAGAATCATGGTTAGCTGTCACGACTTGACCTTTAGCCTTCAAGGATGCATCAGTGAGAAGAATGATGGCATCTTAACCAACGTGAGTAAACCCTAATCTATGGGCTTCCTCTTCTTCGCCAGTGTCACATTTTTGTTGATCCTGTTTTCTGATGCTACCAATGCTGCCAGTGCTACAGTAATGTTGATCTTAGACACAAGAGGATGTTCAGAAATCATGATTAATATTAGCCAGCGTAGAATGTTCCTGTTATTTTTTTTGTATCAAAATCATAATTATTTCATTAGGCTCTGTTATCCTGGTGACACATTCATATTTGTACTCTGTTGATGTAAGATGTTTTGTGATTTTCTTTATATATAGAGAGTTAAAAAGGATGTCCTGTACATCAGTTTGTGCCCTTGGCCATGACAACTTCCTCCTCTTGGTTTTTAAGTATGCCTAACATCACAGTTATAGAAAGAAAAACAGTAGGCATATTATTTTTAATTATCAATTGCATTTATCTGAATAAAAAAAAGATTTCTTTTCAATATCTTATAGTAAAACTCTATATTAAAAGATAAATATAGAGTAAAAACATATAATAATTATAATTTATTTAATTAATTTATTTGTTAAATATGCAAAGTAATATATACAAAGAAAATACATTAAGCTATAGTCAATTAAGTAATAAAAATATTATTATTAGTAGTAATAATAATAATAACTGCTGAACTGAACATTTAAATGCATGTTATATTTATATACTGGAAAAGAACAAATCATAACCTTTTTAAAATTTTATTCACCGTTTTAAATATAACTACAGACAAACACACTGTCGTTCAAAGTCTAAACATGTGACTGTAAATTAAAAATATATTTTAATTGTAGTATAGTCTTGCCTTTTAGAGGAAATGTGATGATAAAACAGAACAGAAACTGTCCTTCTAACATTAATATTCTCTATTAATAAATAAAAGTGTACTGCATTCGACTTACTAGGACTCATACGTATTATAGCTCTTTGTGTAGCTTTGATTGCTACTATTATCCTCATTTGTAAGTTGATAAAAGCGTCTGCTAAAGTAAAATAGGAATGTATTAGAGTTACTATTTCTTTTTACTAATCATTACTAGAATTACTAATCACATAAAAACCCAGAATTCCTTTTTGTGGGTCTCAGGTTAAAAAACAAAGGCCAAATATTTGAGCTATTCTCTATCTTAGACTGTCAGTTATAGTTGAAGATCATGGAGCTCTTTTAATGAGAGATGAATTCGAGTTTGTTGGCATGAGGACAGCACACAGTGATGAATATGGTTCCGCTCAGTGAAGCACTTTCAGTGGCTCCAGGGAAGGAATGCTGGCGCTCATCAGCAGGGTTAGGATAGCTGCTGCTTCTTCAGAATGCATTGACTTTCCCACACTGTTAAATGCTATAAAGTGTCATAACTGGTGTGAATGTAGTAAAGTTAGATATATCGGTGTGGTTACATAAATACATCTTTTGCTTGAATCTAATTTGCTGTCATTTATATAATCTTTATCAACAGCATTATGAAATGATCCTCGCAGCATGTTCAGGCAGATTGCTGTCTTGAATAGAAATAACCGCAGGAAAGATGTAAAATACCCTCATTCATTCCACACTTTTTGTTTTCTCCTTAGGTAGAGCCGTTCTTCATCAGCCTAGCGTTGTTTGATCTGTCCAAAGGATGTAAGATCTCTGCAGACTTTCATGTCGACCTCAATCCCCCCTGCGTGAGGGAAATGATTCAAGAAGGTTCTCCGGGGATGCCAGCAGAACCAGAAGGAGGAGATGGATATGAAACAGTCAGGGTAAACGGACACGGTCTGCCGGTTCTTCAGAGGGTCTCAGAGTCTCTTATATGCTTCCCCACTCAGGTAAACGTAAAATGTTACACTTTCTGCTTCCTAGAGGTGTTTAAAAATAACATTCCTCTGAAATCAGTAACTAAAAGCATTAAAAGCTGAAAAAAATGCTGTACTTCCAAATGTTGTCATTAAATGATCGTATAGAAAGACTTTTATTATATAATATAATGCAGTATAGTAATCAGAAGAATAACTTTATTATAGTTATTATAGTCAACTAAAACCAAAACATGTTTAAATGGTTAAATTTTTTTTAACTTAAATGAAATAAAATTTACAACCATTTAAACATTTTATGTCAGCATTTAAATTTAGTTTAACTTAAAATAACAAACTGAAACCCAAAAAAATAAAAACTATTGAAAAGTATTAAAAATAGTAATGATAAATAAAAAACTGATCAAAATTACCTATACTTTAATTAAAAAAGTAATAATAATAAAATAAAAAATATAATATATTTAAATATGAACTAAACCTGTAACAGTCTCTCAGTCGTACTAAAATAGCACTGTCATCAATGGTTGCTAGAAATTGTCTGTTTTATGGTGCGCCCGGTGAAAAATCCTTAGCAGGCACCATTAAAAATCAAGAGAGCGCTTTCTGTTCTTTAGTTTGTGACAGATTTATCCTGGTCACCTTTAAAATCTGCACTTTGCGGAGTATTTCTGCGAATGACTGGCAACCCTCTCCAGTAAGCATTGTCCAGCACTGCTGAATAAGAAGGATGCTTCTGATGGGGAAGTCAATGTGGTTTCTGAATTTTGCACGTCCATGCAGTTTGCAGGGCTGCAGGTGCCTGAATATAGTTATTGTTTGGCTGACTTGCATCATTTTCCCTTGTCATTGTATTTCTGCCTTCTGTTGAAACCTCTGTCCGTTTTGCAATAACAGCCACACACACAATCACGTGACAGAGCATTTTCCTGCCACATTTGCGCTTAGTTTAATGCAACCGCTAGAGCAAGAGCTCTGCTAAGTAAATGCATCTTTTTATATCTGGTATGGAGGTTTCCCATGTCAAATCATGGATTGTTGTTTTGAACTAATCCTCTCAAGGCTTACTTATTTGTGTGTTTGAACTTGCTGCTCTGTACAAGGCATTTGGCAAGGGCAGGAACGGCTTTAGGTTTAACACAGCTCTGCTTTATAGCACTAAATCAAACCAGTGCCATGACGGTCTCAAGCCTCTGCTGGCTGCTTGGGAAACATGACGTGGCTTTACTGGAACTGACAGAACACAGCTGACGTGAAGTAGAGCCGGGTGGATGTGTTCGAGAGACAAAGAGACACTACAGCTAGTACAACAGCTTGAACAATGTTTTGAAGTTAGGTTTATAAATTCGATATCATATCTTTTCACGATGCAAAAGTGCATAGGACAAGTCTTCAGGGCTCAGAGAGGTTAAAAAGAAGCATCTCAGCAGGCTTTATGTAACATTTCGAGAATAATGACCAGAAATAATATTACAAATAATAATAATATTAATATAAATTATAATACAATTATTTATTTATACTAGGAATTTGTGCTCTGATAATACTACTACTAATAATAATAATGATGATGATTGATTAAAATATTAATAATAATAATAATGGTAATTGTTTTCCATTTTGTTGTTGTTTTTGTTCAAACCAGCAACAAATAAATGAAATAGCTCTTTAAACTAACCACTGTATTGCCAAAAAGTTAATTACACTGAACTTCCATAATCAACACAACACTTACCCGTGATAATCTGTAATGGTCTGTCTTTAGTTTTCCTTTTCACTTCTAATCGTTCGTATAACCACAGTGTGTCCTTTGTGTTTCCCAGGGTATTTTCTCAGTTACCAACCCCCACACAGACATCTTCCTGGTGGCCAGGGTGGAAAAAGTTTTACAGAATGGCATCACCCATTGTGCTGAGCCTTACATCAAGACCTCCGACATCAGCAAGGTCTGGTGCTCAATAACAAACACATGCTTCAAGAGAACTGTAAAAACAGGCATTTCCACTAGATTAGAGCGTTGCACAACACCAGCTAGCTGATTCTACACATTGTCTATTTTAATACTTCAAATGTCACTCTGATATAAACGTATTGTATAAAAATGTGTTGTATTTTTACAATTGTTGACTGTTAAAGGGATAGTTCACCCAAAAATGAAAACGTGTTGTTTATCTGTTTACCTCCAGGGCATCCAAGATCTTCAGTAGAACAAAACCAAGATTTTTAACTCAAACCATTGCAGTCTGTAGGTCCTATATGGAAGTCAATGGACACCAAAGCTCTGAGAGTCAAAAGCAGGGCTGTCCAAACTCGCTCCTGGAGGGCCGGTGTCCTGCAGAGTTTAGGACTCGGTCCTGGAGGGCCGGTGTCCTGCAGAGTTTAGGACTCGGTCCTGGAGGGCCGGTGTCCTGCAGAGTTTAGGACTCGCTCCTGGAGGGCCGGTGTCCTGCAGAGTTTAGGACTCGGTCCTGGAGGGCCGGTGTCCTGCAGAGTTTAGGA
>JAUCMT010000105.1:2869303-2879914 GCA_032357475.1 Enteromius thamalakanensis
AACGGTCGAGTAGTACGTTCGGTTTTAAATGTAGTACCTACTGAAGCAGTATGCGATTTCGGACGCAGCATATGTGTTTTCATAAACGTAGGTTTGTTGGGTAGCTCATGGAGTACAGAGATGTACTTGAGAGACGAGGAGCTCCGGTTTAGTCCTGTTCAGATCTGTGTAAAAGGAAGCTGAAATGGTGCGGTTGTAATAAAAATGCGCCAGGGTTCACGTTCCACCTGTGTTTTAGAGCCACTTAGTGGACATTTCTCTTTGAGAATGCAAGTAAAAATGAGAGGTACGTGTTATTATGAGACCGGGTTGCAACAATGAGAGGAAGAGGGTAGATGACAGATTTATTTTTAACAAACTAGAACTAGATTTGTGAAGATGAGATGATCATCCGCATCCTTAACTTTCTTTTGCTCAGATAAAAAGACTAATAGAAACGTACTGTCGAAGACGATGACGCGTCCGTCGCCTCCACATGGCTGAGTGTGATCTCCAAAACACACATGGTTACACTCTGTGCTCGGAGCATCACCGTGACGATGGTAATCGATGTCGTTGCCACAGAAACAAGCATAACCTGATTCCATACCGGCGAGCTGAAAGAAAATAATTCACAAATAATCAGGAATCATAATTCTCTCCAGCCAGGGCAATCCAAAGGTGGCAAAAAAGCAAGTCAAATACAATAAATATTATCGACGTCTTCCCACGCGAACAGATGCACAAGATTACATCTAGAACGAATATTGATTCTTTTTATTTGTTTTTTTGTTGAGTCATTTCATTAAGTGTGAAAAATAAAATAGAAAAAGTTAAATTATATCTGGGAATTAAGTGTGTATATCAACACTTTATATGTATTAAATATTATTTAATATTTTCTATTTCCATTTTATTTTTAGTTAAAGCTTTTGTAAGCGTTTGAAGGTATTTTTACGGTTCTTTGTCTGAATGGTTCTTCTATGGCAAAGCTGTGAATATTTATTTTTATGTGTATGACCTGCAGTCGATTGCAAGGTGTATTTGGTACCTTGTATCTTTGGTTTCGGCAGAAGCTGATGCAGTTCTGAATGGTGAGTTTGTTGGAGGTCTGGTAGCCTCCGGATAGAGGTGTTGGATCACCGCTGTCCTTAAAACAGCCCAGGTTACCAGGCACTGAAGGAGAAAGATGATAAAAAAAATAAATACCTTATATACAGTATGTCACTGGAAAACGTGGCACAGGCACATTGGGGTCCATGTAAAAAGTGAGCAACATCGGACATAATTCAATACAGTAACACTTGCGAATCATTAACTTCTCTCTGCCGGTAAATCGTCTGGAAACGTGTCTTAAAGACTGAGGTGTTTTATGAACTATGATTAAAACGGCATGCATGGCCCGAAACAGTGTGAGAATGGAGAGCGCTAAACCTCATCCCAAGGGAATGCACAGATGGATTCTGGGGGTTTTGTTAATAATGAACTGAATGAGGTCTCAGGGTGAGCGAACGCAGAGGTCAGAAAAAGAGAAAGGAGAGGGTGCTGGAATCTAGAAAGTCCATGTCAGTGCCATCCTAAACCAGCAAGTGAGTTTAGGCCAGTTTTAGCAGGTTTTTTGGGAGAGCAAACACCAGAAAAACTGCACAGCCATGTGCTGAAACCATTCACAACACAAGCCTGCCTCTCACGCACAACATGAACGGATGATCGGGATTTGTTTGTGTGAAGGTAAGTGTATCTGTTCTATCAGAAAGGTTTTGAAGAACTTTGGGATGATGGTGTGGTTTAAAGAGTGAAAGGTTTGATTGCAGACTGCCGATAAGGATTAAAAGAACCTTCTCAGACACTCCAGAACTCATCTCGGAGCAGGTCTGTACTCGCACAGGCCTCGTTCTGCTCGCTGGATACAAAGAAAAGTTTTGTTTTCAAAGGGATACACGTTGGGGCCAACTCAGGCCACACACACACACACACACACACACTGCCTCTCTGCGTCTCTGTAGAAGTGTTTACTGAAATATTTCATGCTGTTTGATGAACAGTGAAATTCTAGCAGGAAAAATTCAATAATCAAGTTCACAAAGTCAAAACACAAACACAGATCGTGACGGTGAAGCTCATCTCTATATCAACATAAAACATTTGCATTTTCTCTCAAAACCTGTCAGTTGATTTAAAAATGTTTAGATATTTATACTAGAAAACGCATGGCCATTTTACCCCTTAAAAATTAAAAAGCTACTGTACTGTACCTTTAGGAAATATTTCTATATACACCCTGACATCTGTATGTTTGGTAGAATGGAAAAGCATCTTGGCTGCGTAATATAGTTAAAACCTTAATAATATTTGAGTGAGTTTACCTGTGCTTTAAAATGTAATGTATTCCTGTGACGGTGAAACAGCCGTTACTCCAGCATTCAGTGTCACATGAAGAAATATATTGGTACTTACAGTCTTTATGTATAACTTATTATGATTGAAGGCATTAATTAAGTATGCCTTGTAATTCACCTTAGAGTATAATACATTATACTATCTCATGAATAATTGTAACCACAGATAATACTATTATTTTCACTGTATGCGTTTTAAATTTTTTTTAACCAGATATTTTGGATCACAATACACATTGAGAATAATTGCAATGCATTATACCCTTTAATAACCCTTTATAATGCATTATACATAAAGGCTTCATAAATTAAAGTGCTACATACAAGCTGCATCATATCTTTGTGCAATCATGATAAATCTTTATTTTACGGTTACACCTATTAGTTGCTTATTAGAATGCATATTACTAGAATATTAGCCATTTCTTAGTACTAATTAAGCACATATTAATGACTTATTCTACTTACCTAATCCTACCCAATACCTAAACTTAACAAGCACTAACTATTAATAATATACAGTGTATATATAAATATATATTTATTTTGTTTGTTTTTGATAAATTGAAAGTTCACAAGAACAGCGTTTATTTTATAAGAAAATCTTAAGTAACATTTAGTTGCATGTGAATTCCTTTGTGATGTCAATACTATGAAATATAGTTTTTATAAATCACCTGGGTGGAGTTTTAGAAGCTCCGCCCTCAGTTAAATCTCACCAGTCTGAAAAAATTGAGTTTATTCTGATTGGCTGACTGTACTACATCACACAAAATGTGCAAAATTAGGCTCTTATTTCAAAAGATTAAAGAATATACGCATGCTGGCCGGACTATAAGGAGAGTTCACCAGACAAAGACCGTGCAAACCCCACAACTTCACAGCTTGTCTAAACACAGACGAACAGTATAATCCACAGTCTGTTCCTCTCATTAATCAGAGTGTAAAAAAGCAGCGCTGCACAGCGTTCCTCCCCCTCGTAAATCTGCAAACATGTCCACATGAGCCGCGTCGACTCAAACACGGGCCTGTTCTGGTGGACTGGATCCGAAGAGGATCCATCGCTGCCAGTCAGGAATTTCTGGGTGGAAATTAAATGGAGGACTGCATGTAATTATGATGGTTAGATAGAGGACAGGAGCCTTAATTACGCTGATATGCTCTCACAGAGAACAGAATCTCATTTTTCACTCCTGGAGAACTTCTCTTGGCTGTTTCTTCAACGGCAATAGCTCTAAACTTGAAAGCAGGACATTCTGCTCTCCAGGGCTCATGCAAGATTAAAGAGTGCAGGTCTTCTGCTTCTGACAGAGCGATTGTGCTTTACCATCAATTTATCTGTCCTTAACCTCTCATCACGCACACGCTTTGCTTCCCGCGTGGGCTCGTCTCTTTCAGCGACGCAGCTGCTGTTTTTAGGCGACGCCATGTTTCTTTAGTTAACTTACCTCAGAAGACTTCAAAAGAGAGCTGCAGTAAAGACGTGACGAACAATCCACGCTTTAAAAGCAATGCAATCTACTTCAAAGTGCAGAGTGGAATTTGAAGATTTTATAAGGCGCTCGGCTGGCATTACGCGTGCTAATGTCCCTCGTTTAGACTGGCTCTCGTCCACATACGGCTTTCAGGAAACACAATGGAAAGATGCAACACATACACGTATGTTTTTACAGCCAGGCCAACATCTGCATCTCCACACGGAAAGAATCAGAGTCTTAAATTAAACACAGTTAGGAATGCGGCGGGAGAAATGCATAAAATTATTAAAGGCTTCTCGAAAACACTCTGTGATATCTGAGGTCTGCGATGAAATATCTATGCTGTGTTTTCTTAACGTTTCGGGTTTGATTGCTGTATGGGCCGGTTCAGGAACACTGATGACAATCACAAACGTGCCCTGGAGCAAGGCACCTGAGTTAGTTTACTGTAAATTACTTCAGAGGAAATCCATCTGCTAGGAACCTGACTTTACCTTGATGTACAGGTTACTGGTATAGACTGCAGAAAACACATCCGATTATGATTTCATTCAGTGGCTACCTTCCAGTCTTTTAAAAAATGTTTGCAATATTGCAAGCAGAGCTTAACGAATTTTTAATGGATCAATTTTTTTTTAAATGCAATAAAAATGAATGCAAAAGTATTTTTCTTTTATTATATATATTAAAAAAAAAAACAGAAGATGTAAGTACAAACGTTATGTTTTTTTGTTATTAAATCATTTTAATAAATGTAAAAAATATTACATATTTTGTTTTCAAATATATTTACATATTTTTTCATGTTGACCAGTGATGTTATTTTTACTTAAAACGGTTAAAAAGTGTTTTTGTTGTTGTTATTTGGAATAAAGCTACAGTAAAATAAATTTTTAATAGTGAACGAGAATTAGAAGTAAATTAAAATAAGCTACATAGTAAAAGTAATAAATAAATATATATATATATATATATATATATATATATATATATATATATGTGTGTAAGATTGTAAGAAATACGGAAAAATAATTAAAATAAAAACATAAATAAAAGCTACTGTTAAATATGAATAAATACTAAAATAAATAATTATATATATAAATATATAATTAAATATAAAAACAAGAGAGAGAGGGAGGTGAAAAAGAGGGAAAACAATGAATATTTAATACTTTAGGTTAAAAGATGAAATGAATATTAAATTCTGCAGGCCATCAAACCAATTAATGCAATGAGAAATTTGACTTTTTTTTTTTTCTAGTCAAATCTCACTTTTAAATTTCACAACGCCACCAGCTGTCTGCAATAACCCTCAATAACACTGGAGCGCCAGAAAATTCCCCCGATGTTCTCTTAAGAGGTGATATAGTTCAGAGCTCTGGCCTTATACCGCACATCATATCTCAGCTGCGGTGAGTCATCCGTGCTTTTCACAATTTAGATTTTCATTATTGCGGGGCTTTATGGGGGTGACGCAAGAGTGATAGACGTGTCACAAGTCTGCTGAAGCGAAGAGGCAGACATAATGGCTTTCAAAAGGCAAGAGAGAGAGAGAGACTGACAAAAGGAAGAAGGAAAGAAACACCCAGATAACAAACACAACAACATCAAACGCTGCACTCCTTGGCAAACGCACTTGGCAGAAACGGCGGATAAGCCTATCTGAGAGGGCCTCTCTCTTTCCCTCTTTCATTCTCTTTCCGTGTTATTAAAACAAGGTAATTACAGACATAAATTCAGATGACATCTGGGGTGCGTTTTTTCATCTTTCTTTTTGCGGAGGATTGTGGGTGTTTCTTTTTTTTTTTTCCAAAATACATTCATAAGTTCTTTTCTGTGCCACACCCTGCAGACGCTGCCAGGAACACTTTCAGTCGAGAGCCGAGATACACTTGAGGGAGAGGGGGTGAAATAATAAAGAGACGTCTTGTTATTGCTAATAAGACGGCCTGTCTTTCTGAATGTTTAAATGGATAGTTCAGCCAAACATTCAAATTCTGGTTTCGTTTGTGCTCCATGTTTTTTCCCCCACATGGCATTCTTTCTTCATAGAGCTCAGCGGGAGAAATGGCAATAATGTGCCGGTCGCTGTTTTCCACGCAGCAGCAATGAATAGGATCTCATGCTTCAAAAAGGGTGTAAAAGCACCATAACAGTATCATTAATGTGCTGTCATGGGACCCCCAGGGGGCCGGATGGAAAGGGGTCCGTGCATAGAAAAGAATAACAGAAAAAATTTACTACATTTAGTGACTTACAAGTGTTATAACAAGATATACAGTAAGTTATACAATAAATAAAAGGAAAACAGATAGAATAGAAAAAGAATAGAGCAAGCTAGTGTTAGAGGCCTTTTTTGATTTTGTTAATTGTATAATAAATAAAAAGAAAACATAGAATTAAAAAAGGCTAATGTTAGTTTGTTTGTTTTAATGGCAGTAAATTAATAAAGTCTAAAAGGGACAATTTCCTTTAAAGAATAGAATTAGAGAGTGCTGGAACGTAGAATAAATTTGATTTTTTTTTAAATTATTGGATGTTATTTAATAAATATGCATAATAAATAAATCATACAGTAATATAGAAAGAAAAAGTAATAATGTAAATCTTTACAGTAGAAATAAAAAAATAAAAAGTATATCAATATAATTGAATAATTTCGGAGAGTGAAAACTTAACTGTCACCAAAGGAATAAATTAAATTGTATGTTTTAAAATATAACAATATTTTAATGTATTTTTCATTAAATTAAAGAAGAGATTCTTTCAAAACATTAAAGTCCCAAACATTTGAATGGTAATTTATATACAGAATTACAGAATACAAAACGTCACTAATTCCAGTAAATAATGTTCAAATTATATTTATTATGTAAAGCATGTAACATTTTCAGAAGTTTTTCTGGGACTTAACACAGTCCTGTTTCAAATCCACTGCATGAAAAAAACAATCAGTACACAAAATTTGATTTGAAGTGGTTTTGGAAAGAGAGTATAATTACTGTATTTTCTGTTTATGGATTTAGCAGTCTGAACTCATTAATGTGAAGGGAGAAAGGCTAAATATGGGTCACATAATAATAATGATGATGATAGAACCTGGAGCAGAGTTTGCATGTGGCTTCTGAGCCAGCTCACAGCGTGTAGACTTACTGAAGCAACAAAGCCCAAACAGAAAACATTATTAACAGTCTAATTTAGTGTAGTCCACATAAACAAGCACACACATAAGAACAACATGGGGTCAGATTCATGTTGAATCCAATCCAAGAAGCCAATGTTGATATTTAGAGATCGGGATGCTTGATGACAGATAAAATAATATCAGCCATTCTGATTATTATTCATTTGTTTAAATACACACAATAATGTAATTTAAATAATAAAAAATCCGAAAATATATTTTGATCATTTAATAAGGACTCAAATTTTAAACATTTTGAATTTAGTGAACATTTAGTCACTCAAAAATCATAAAAACATCCTTGCTTGATCACAAACTTCTACCAAGTTTTTTTTTAGTAGGATACTTGATGACAGATAAAATAATCTCAGACATTATTATTATTTATTTGTTTAAATACATGCAATAATGTCACTTAAATAATGTCATCATTGAAAAAAATTAATAAATCAACTATTGAATTAAATATTAATGTACATTTTGAATTGAGTAACATCTTCACTTGATCACAAATTGTTTATTTTTAAATATAAATATTAAATATATAAATATTATTTTTTTTTTTGTTGTTGCTTAAACACACGCAATAATGCAATTTAAATAATGCCATAATTAAATACATTTTAAGAAACAATTTAAATTAATTAATTAATTTAATAAATAAATATTAAGATATATATTTTTAATTTAATTAATATTTACTGTATTCACTCAAAAAACTACTATATGCTCACTTAATATGATTTTTTATTGATTGATTGATTGATTGCATTTTGAATTTAATGAGTATTTATTTTCTCAAAATTCACTTAATGAATAAATAAACCGGAGGTGTGACATGTTGCTTCAAATCATTATTTCGCATTGAAAATGGTTTCCAGTTGCTGTCAGTATGAACACCGCTTTAGGAAAACACACTGCATTATGGGTAAAGGAGGGTTTTCAAACACCAGCAATTATCTAGTTTTAGTGCTGCACTTCACAGTTTGGTGTAAAACACCTATAAAACGACTATATTAAGCATCTGGGGTTTGCCGATTTGTTGGTAAATCATTCAAGAGAGTCCTCACATCCTCTTCTTTCTGCTTTTGGATCTGCTCGTCTGTCATTAATTCAGTTACTAAAGTTGTGTTCCTGTTTTGGCAGGCTCCCTCCTGTTACAGACACACCAGAGTACATGTGTTTTGGTTTAACTTTTCTTCCCTTTTTTTTTTAACATTACGACAGCTGGATCTGCTTCGGAGTGAAATTAATTTGTTGATGTTGCGGATCATTCCATACAAAACAGACTATTAATATGCTTTCATTTTCTGCTCGGGGGAATTTGACAGCGTAGCTTTGTTTACGGGGCAGGCGTTTCTGACTGAGCTTTTGTTTGCGTTACTTTACCCACGACCATTTAGCATTTCAAGATTTACACTGGGAGAGAGAAAGCCAGAATCAAAGGAGCAAGTCAATGAGGTCGTTGCAAGCATCTAGAGTATAAATCTACAACATGCACAGAACACAAGCGACACCAAAGGCCCCTTAACAGGCGACACATGAGCGCTGCTGCCTAACTTCATGGCATACTTTCCCATGTGGTGCATCTGTAAGGTGCCTGGCACTTTGCTCTCGTTGTGCCTGAGGCCATGTTACGACAATTGAAGCCGAGATCAATGCTTTTCACCACCCCGGCCTTCTTCCAGAGAATGAATGCCTAATTAAAGATTGAGGAAGGCGTCCTCAACAGAAAAAAACATAATTAAAGTGTTTTCGTGAAACAGCAGGAATGAAGAGTGAAAAGAGCTGCATCTCTCATCCCTCGCTGGACCTGCCTCGGGTCATGAGGTGCAAAAACAGCACCTGTCTTTGATCTCCCAAAACACAAGAGGCTTCATTAACATCTGCTGAGTGCAGGGGGAAGAAAAAAACAAAACAAGACATTTGTGCTTCGCTGTTGTTAATGAAGATGATGGATCGGGTATTAACAACCATTATGTGCTCTTCGTCAGTCTGCTCAGTTGTTCATGAGATCAAAGGTGTCATGATGGAGAGGAGGGGATTCGTATGGACATATCTGAGTGTGCATTTGAAGGGAAAATTATGATTGAATGATCTGCATCCGAACTGAACATGCAATGATGAATCAAAAACAGGTACACGCTGCCACTGGGGTGGCACTGTTTGGATTCATTTTGGTACATTAAGGTAAATATTAGTACTTAAAGCGTACATATCTGAACCTAACACACACAGAAGTGTATCTTTTGGACTGCCCCAGTGATAGCATTTGTACCTTTTTTTATTTGATGTTTGCTGACTTCAAACCTTTTTATTGTTTTGCAATTATTAATAGTTATTTGCTATACTGTGAGTTGCATTTTTTGCTTGCCATCTTTCTTTAAGGTTTGAGTGCAAAGTGACTTACAAAAGACAAACAAAGCATTGGAGAATGAGTCCATTTGTTGAATATCTTAATTTTGTTAATTGTTTTGCAAGCAAAGACAATGTTATCTATTACGGTTTGTCATTTGCAAATAAACATAAAATCAATTTGGTGACTTTTTCTTCTTTTCTTCCAGTAAACAGAAAAACTGAATTACCTTCATGCAGTAATTGTTGTTTCAGTTGCAGTGATGGGCATCTTTCTATTAGAGTACTAAGACAACCAGCACTGTATGAACAAACAAGTGTATATCAGCTAAACAAAAAGCACTATTTTAGAGAGAACTAGTGCACCCAGTTGCCTATTTATGTTTTACAGCGAACCATTATCTGAACTGGAATTTAAAACCAGAGAGCAAACCCAGAATCGTTACTGCATTCCCATGCCTCTTCTCATCTGTTATTGTGGGACGTTAAAGAGCAAATCCAAGCATAACCAATCTTCACACACACCTGTGAGCGATAGCTGAGCGTCAGCATTGATTAAAGATAGGTTTGCTTTCAACAGGTGCTGTTGTTGTTCACTTTAAGAAAATAAACTATCCGTGAGGAATGCAGCCGGTTCTCACCTGACTGTTAACCATCCCAATTATTTGGCACCAAACCAACATTCTGAATATTTGCTTACTATAAAAGAGCAGAGAGTGAAAGTAAACTGGTCCCATCATGTTAATCTGCACACTGAGTGAGAGACTAAAAAATACCATATCCCTCTTTCTAAATCCAAGTCTCGTATGTTACCCTGGACCATAAAACCAGTCATAAGGGTCAATTTCTTTAAATTGAGATTTATACGTCATCTGAAGGCTGCATAAATAAGCGTTGCATGGATGTATGTATGGATAGGGCAATATTTGGTGATATACAACTATTTGAAAATCTGGAATCTGAGGATGCAAAAGAGAAAATGACCTTAAAATTGTAAAAAAATGAAGTATCTAGCAATGCATATTGCTATCAAAAAAAGTGTGACATATTTACAGTAAGAAAAGTACAAAATATCTTCGTGGAACATGATCTTTACATAATGTCCTAATGATTTTGCCATAAAAGAAAATCAATAATTTTGACCCACACAGTGTATTTAAAGGAAAGGAAAGGAAAGGACGTGACTTGTGGCCAGGTATGGTTTCCCATACTA
>JAUCMT010000105.1:2894474-2912560 GCA_032357475.1 Enteromius thamalakanensis
CTGTTTCTTGTCTTGTCACCGTCAATCTGTTGCACTGCAAAGCTTTGTCACAAAAACAAATTCCTCGTATGTGTAAAGATACCTGGCAATAAAGCCCATTCTGATTCTGATTCTGATTCTGAAATATATGTAAATTTTATTTATTTATTTATTTGTTTGTTTGTGTGTTGGTTGGGAAAATGAAAAAGTGCAGTCAGGATATTTTTTAAAGAAGTCTTACAGGTAGAATAAATTACGGGACAGTATGACAGTGACTTAATGATGACTATTCCTTTACCACAACTTTATGGCAACGTTGACCCAGACACACTTGCAGTGGCAGCAGATTGACATTCATAAAAGACGGCAATAAATAAAGGCTGGTGTTGCTGTTGCGTGACGCTCTGGGAGTGTACGGCGCACCGGAGAGTCACAAATCTCCCAGAGCAATCAGGATTTTTTCTCCTCTCTGTAATCTTGGACAGAATCACAAACCAGCCAAACCATGCGTCACTAATGGGAAGGTCGTCCTTCAAACCCACCCTCTGCACAACGCAGGACCCATTATTCCTATTTTTGCTAACCTGCAGAAGACAAAAGTCACCTGAAGAGCAACTTTGCACGCCTCTGCGATGAGAAACAACCCTCAAATCGCAGTTGCATCGGACCACAAGCCGGCAGACATCTCGCTGCTGTGGCTAACCTCGGCAGAAAAGGTTTCCAGACGGGATGGCTGAAATAAGAAGGGCCCGAGCAAGGGTAGCAATTAGCAGCAGTTTAACTTGATGTGGTCGAGAGGCATCGTTAAGCTGCGGCAGTGTAGGGAAGCAGTGAGTAGACCGGGAAGAACCAGATAAGAAGGTCCATCATCGAGATGAATGGGTAGTCAAAAGCCAGTGTGGCTTGCTGAGTTTTGTTCTTGTTTTGTTTTTTTGAAAAACGTGACTTGCACTTGTAGGTTCCTGGGGATGAGCTTTACCACTCTTAATAACATCACCTCCACTCCGTCATCAAGCCTCCCCCCGTATCGCCATGTGATGGCTTTGTTGTGGTCGGATCACAGGGCTTGATGGGAAACAGAGTCTCGGCCGCATGAAAGAAAGAAAACTATAAAATGCAAGTACATCAACAGAAAAAGAAGCTCGGAACAGGAGGAAGGGAGGAACCGCCCCACGGAGCCAGAAACAAGAGGGTCTTAAAAAATGGATTATGTGCACACAGTTAGTTGCCCTGTTGTTATATGTAAGAGTTGCTAATTGCTTCCTTATTGAGTTCGCAGATGTGCTCATCTTTGTAAGGAAAAGAGAAAGTCGATGCGATCAGTCCACATTCATGAAAAAAACTAAATTAACAAATTGCATTTGACAGCTGAAGGGACCAGGATTCATCAGGGACACAATCCTCAATTATATGCAGCAGAAGTGCTCGAGGAGAAGGAAAATGTAAATCCTTTGTCATTAAGGCAACAGTCCTCCCCAAAAATGAAACTATCATTTATCATTCATTCATTCATAATACTGAAACTTTAAAAGTAAAATAGAAACTTAGAACTGTCAACTGATTAATTGCATCCAAAATCATTTGTGTGTACTGTGTATATGTATTATGTATATACAAACACACACACATACAGAACAATAACACTACTTTATATATGTTCCTTTATATAACTTATTTTGGGGTGAACTTACTTCAGCTATATAGTTGTTTAGGTACTTCAAAAAGTAAAATACATCTATGACTTCGCAATCTTTCTGTGGTTATTTGCATATTAAAGTCTTGTAGGTAGGCTTTGTGTCTTGATGACTATATTGCACTGGGAGGGAGGTGAGTAATTCAACAGGACACTGCTTCCTATGGGTCTCGTTCTGCGTCACTCTGAATGGAGTGAGGAGACAATAGCGGAGGCTAAAACAATTTCTTACTCCAACTAGCCCTGGGCTCATGGCTGGCCTATGAGACAAGCAGAGAAAATGATTATGTATAAAAGCGACAGTGCCAAACCATCTGCTCATCCGCCACATCACACAAACACTCACCGAGTCTGTCTGCCACAAGGGAACCAACCCACAACAACTGGACAAACTTCAACGACAAATTACCACTTTGGGTCTAGATACAGAAGCCCCTCGACTATATTATCAAAAGAGGATCCCATTAAGAGAACATGATTTGAAGAGATGTATGTGTCATGATGCATCGCGGCTGATATGCCCCCTTCAAGATGGCCTTATAAAGTACTTCTCTAGTATCCTCAAATGGGTCACAGAACTGTTCTGACAGGACTGGAAAAAGCAAATGATCATCTTTAAGTAGCCATGTAATCATGCATAGTTTTGATAAAATAAACAGGCTTATTTACATCAGCAGTGTTCTGGCACACTTATACAGTAGCCAAAGTAGACAGATGCCAACAAGGGCATTTTGCATGCATGGCAAGAAATAAACTACACAAGGTTAAAAAATAAAATAAAAATAGATTAATAAAAATTCCATCCAGGCTAGTCTTCAAATGAAACATCGCCATGCGTGGCCAATATTTAGATTTTTTTTAGTTAGCCGATAGGCGTCAGAAGCAGGACCTTTATTTTGACATCACCTATTTACTCTCAGAAGTAAAGCTACAAAAGCTGTCAGTGGGGCGGTACCTTTTCAAAAGGTGTATGTTTTTTACCTAATAGGTACCTTAAAGGTTCATATGAGTTCTTAAAGTTTACATATTAACACCTAATAAGTACAAAAGTGTACCTTTTGAAAAGGTACTGCCCCAGTGACAGCTTTCATACCTTTATTTCTGAGAGTGTTAATATTATAAATATTTAATGCCACGTTGGTGAATCCACCGGTGAGACTTTCTTATTATATACGCATAACCTGCATAAAACAGTACAGGATTACAAAAACAAAACCATATAAATCTGTTTATTATTTTAAAACAATTTATTTCTAATTGTTTTAGTAAAATAAACAGGTTTTAGTGCACATGCATGTGTCATTAACTATTTTAAAAATTTAATACATCACTATCAGCCATCAAAATAAATAAATATTTTGTATAGCATAACTTTATAGACCTAAATCAAAACCAGTACAGGACAACTGGTGAACTACCTTTGCCTAAAATAAAGTAGCACCTTCTCAAGTAGTTCTCATTCACAGGTTCAGAACGGCATCATCTCAGCTGTGCTCTTCTCTAACCTCTCCATGACTCTTATACATTGCACATTATTCAAATCCTGTTCCCTTTAATGGGAAAAGTGAGCAGCGTGTGCCGCTTTTGAAGAGTATAAATAGAATGAAAAACGCCTTGAGGCCGCCAACAATTTTAAGGCAATTTTGCTTGTTGCAACTTCCCTGGAAGGTGAGAATCAATTTAAAAAGGCTTTATTAGAAGCTGGAAAGGCATATTATTGCTTTAAATGGCTAGTTCACCAAAAAACATCTGAAACATTGTCCTATACACTCTTTTCCAAAGCGGATGAGTTTTATGCATGTTTATATAAATTGCATGAAAGCAGTGACTAACAGAAAAATAAAGTCATGCATGTCTGGAATCATTACGAGAGCGAGTAAGTGATTTCTGAATGCAGGGGAAAAGAGGTATTGATGTATATGAGTTGGCTCTGGCTGATGAATAATAAAGGTCTTGAATGAGCAGTCACAGAGGTTTAGCTGGTGTGCTGGCCAACACACACAAGTGCCTGACACTGTGAAATTGTTATTTCATGCGTAGACATCCTCTCTTGCAGTGGGAATCCTCCAACGCTACATCTGGGCCCGCAGAGTCCAGCTGGATGAAAACTGTGACAGAATCCACAAGGCTTTGCTGCCATCTTTCATCTTCACATTCCGTACGGAGAACAAAAGCTTCATGGGCTGCGATGTGAAAGTGGGACCACAAGAGGTTAAATAAATAGAAGCGGGACTAGCTGAGCACACGCCACTGACAGCACCTCAAACTGACCCTGACAGGAAAGTAAACAACGGGGGAATATCACAGATGAAAGCAGGGAAAAGTTCCTTAGCAAAACAATATTGTGGCTGGTACAGCGATGGAATACCATGGTAATGTCATGCATACCACAGTCCGTTTTCATGGCATTTACAATGTACGTTGTGTTAAAGAGGCATCACGTAAGGCTGGGTGGTTTAACTCGGATGTTCAGCATTTATACTGGTGTCTGCATTATGCACATGTCATGAACAATCATATTTCCGAATCAAATTCCAAACAACAATAAAAATAATCATATCAAATGAGAGTCCTTTTAATTTGTAAAAATGATTTAAATCACTTAAGTAGACACTGGAGTAACAGCTGCTGAAAATTCTAAAAAAATATCATGGTGTTCTTCTGTAAAAGGAAAGATGAGTACAGTAGATGAGGTCTGAAAGCTCTAAATTGAGATGCATTTAAAATGATTAAGCACAAGTCTCTGTAGTACACAGAAACAAACTAAGAGTCTCTAAAAAGTCAGATAACTGAAGAAAAATAAGGAACAATCTTATTGCCGTCCTTCGCTCCTCAAGCGCCCCAATTTTCCCCACAAATTGAGTTGAGCTTGTGAGGTAACAGCCGGTTTAATTTACATTTCCTTTTGTCATGGAGGGGGTCACAAAGCCAAGCCTCATAAAATTAACAGCAAAACAAAGAGATAGCGCCCACTCTAGGGTCATGTTCACTTTCCAAAACTGCTCAAGCCCGCCTTTGAAGTGCAACCCTAACTGCCAAATGAGCCTGCATATAAACACACGACGGGAATCTGAGACATGTGTGGGTTGTGTAAGCCTGTACTAATGTACACTGTACTAATGCACACTGGAGAGCTAAAATATGCCGTCCAACTTGTCAGCTTTATCAAAGCTCGTAGATAGCTGTGATCCAAGAGTCCTGAACTGACACCGGTGTTGAGTTCCCTTGTATCGGCAAACATCAACATGAGCAGCATTTTCAAAGCCGTGATAACAAACATGACTCTCTAACGCTAAAGCGAGTGGCAGCATGTGGGTGTATTCTTATTGTATAAAAGCACGCTTGAGTAAAACAACTCCTACGAAAGCTAGCATGCAGAGACCACTGATACAGACAATGGTGGCGGTAAAACATGCATGAATTAGCCTCTTCCCACAGCATTCCTCCCTTTTCAGCATCATCTGTCTCTGCCTCTTGTTCTCCCCGTCCATTCAGTGAAAGAAAGCTGTAGACTGCCGTCATATAGTGGGATTTGTCTGGGAGGACACTAGAGCTCATTGTTCCTACAGGAGCTCATAATGCTTGTGTCATTTGCACCCTCTCTCTTGCATCAAGACCTCTCAACGGATATCCGCCCACAGATCCTTGATTATTTTAGGCGCTATTACCCAAGAAACCCTTCCGTCTGGAGTTCAAGGACTACTTCTAACTATTCCTTTAGATTCTTAGACTTTTACATGCTCATATAATCATACTGATATAAAAGTTCCATCATTACACAAGTATAGGTGGCATCGATATGAGTGAATCAACGAATAGCCCAACCAATGAATTCTAAAAACAGCTCTAAACGAGTGAATCATTAATACGAGACCCTTTAAATATCCCAAGCCGTTTCATGTTGATATTTCACACCCATTAGCTGGTCTTTTTCCATTGGTCTGAATGAAAAAGC
This sequence comes from Enteromius thamalakanensis, assembly GCA_032357475.1. Lineage (NCBI taxonomy): Eukaryota > Metazoa > Chordata > Actinopteri > Cypriniformes > Cyprinidae > Enteromius > Enteromius thamalakanensis. The sequence goes on from JAUCMT010000105.1 coordinate 2,900,102, forward strand.
AATTTCTTTCTTTGCCACTAGGTGTTAAAACCTCACAAACTCTGCTTTAAATGAAATGGCCTGATCACTGGAGGTGTTTGGAAAAATTCATAATTGAATGAATCGTTTGGGAGTCATTAAACAAATAAGGTAAAAATGAATGAATACTATAAGTACTAAAACCAACAAGTTTTTAAACCTTGTTTGGGACTCTCAAAACTAGAATATGAACCTTCATAACCCATAATAGGGGCACTTAAAGAGTGAATCACTGAATCACTTAATCAATTGTACATGTCCTGCAACACTACAAATTACCATTACAATGGTAGATTCTATTAATAAAGATCCTTTTGAATGCCATTTCTTCTGTTAAATTGTGTTTACAATAATGCATGGTTTGTCAGTTTTCAGCATTTTGATGTGCATCACTTAATAAGCTCCATATGTATGGCTTTTCAGATGTAGTAAACTTGCTTGGAAGCCCACCCGGTGAAGCACTGGACAGATGAGCTACGAGTCCTGTGAAACACAGGTCATCATAAAAGAGTTCAAAGACTTGTAGAAGCAAGCTAACATGGAATAGCTGCATTTTATCCCAGGTTTGCTTCATCAGTTTAATAAAGGTGGCATGTTATTTTCCAATTTCCTTTCCAAACGATATGATTTGTACAACAGCCATAATAAAACATTGCCTTGTTTAAGTTGATCTGTTTTAAATAAAACAGAGCTCACTTTGTACTGTAAACTTTGCAGTAATGTCACCAAAAGCATGTTTTCAAGTGAGCCTAGGTTGACACTTAAAGTTATTCCTTAAATTTGCATTATGCTTACAAAGCATCATATATTTAACAGATTAAAGCAATGGGAATTTTCATGAAGCATGTGTAAAACACAGACTACATCTCCAACTCTGGCCTTCCGCTGAGCTTTACAACACCCACATGGCCCTTAAAACATTTAAAGCATGATTTACAACGTTATGTTTAAGCTGTTAGCAAGAGAGAAAACAACTGAGCCGATCAATAATCAGTGCTGTCAGCTACAGTATAGATTTCGCTTAAAATCTGAGACATAAATATCATCAGCCAGCACTCTCTGGCAAAGCCTGAACAGCCAAAACTAGGTTACTAGACCAAGCTTTTATGCATAATTCAAATTGGGACGGTGTCGAATCAGAATCGGTTAACTTTGAGAAATGAGACATGACTATGTTACCACATCTCTACATCAGATGGAGTGCAGCTGAATTATAGAAACCCACGACTGAATTTCGCACAGGCTTTGGGTTTGGCCAGAGAAGAGCAAAGCTGGATTAAAGTTTGGATCCAAAGACCTGTGTTGTATTTTATTACACTTGCACACATGAACTCACACCTGTTTCGGATCGCCCTGTTTTTGCTCAGGTTTATTGGTATGGCAAGAATGTTAATTATATGTGGTTTTAGGCAGGCAGACATGTGTCGGGTGCATTGAAGGGCATGTGTGTGCAACGTTAGACCCTCTGATACTGAGAAACGGTGATTACAGGCCACACCACAGCACAGTTTCTGTCTCATGTTACTTTAGGCCAAACAAGCCCAATTCAAAACACAGAAAGGCTGCAGAGCAGCGTTGTTCTAAGCGTTTCCATGTCTGTGTTTTTGGTAACTGTCTTCAAAGAACATGTACATATAATCAATGGTTAAATCAATCAAGGGTATATAAACAGACGTATACTTCATTCCTTCCCTAAACTCCACACTTTTGTCCAAAAGAATTTGAGCTTGAGTCAAGTCTCATGAATTACAGACAACAGGCCACACCTGTCTATCTTTCTACAGCCCTCACATACATACATCCCACTTTAATAATAACCACATTTTACCACTGTTTTTGCATGTAATTACTGTATATAAGGTCCTTCAAAAATGTAATTATACTACTATAAAAAGGAGAGAGAAAAACATTATGTAGCGTAACAGAACTGAAAACAAAGCATTGTAACACCAAGGTATATTGGGTCCTGAGAATATACAAAACTTGTTGGGATATGAGACATTAATCGGCATTCAAGCTCAATGGAGTACAACACAACGGGAAAAAGGTGTGGCTAAATGTATTATTTAATGTTTTAGAAGGGTTTTAGCATAACAGTCCATTGGTTACTAATAAAAAGTTGTGCCCTTAAAATTCATCCACTTTAAAACATCCAAAAAAAGCAAAAATCTAGAAAATAAGTCGGCCTAGTTAACCCTCCTGACCCAATTCTAATAGCACGAGCCTCCACTTATAGCAAAAGTTGAACTCTATCCAGGATTCCATTCTTTAATCTGGCTAATTAGCCATAATTAACGTTAACAAAGAGTTTTTAAACATAAAAGAGATAAGTACATGATGACAGCATCTAAGAATGAGGGTTTTTGGGCACTGCGGTTTTCAATTGATGCAACGTGTCCCTGAAAATGTTATATAATGTGAGAACAAAGAGACAAAAAGTGCCCATTATAATATTAAGAAGGATGAACCGAATGAAATTTGTGCAAATGAATTTCTTCCTTGGTATAGCGCTGCCTGCAGTGAACCAAAAGCTAATGTCACATCTATGAAGTGTTTTACTTGCTCTGCTGAAGCTCCAATTAAACATGGAACGAGGAGGTTAGGAGGGGAAATACTTCAGTTCATTTTAATTTTCGAAAATGTCTGAAAATCGCTCCCAGCCATGTGTTTTCATTAAAACTAATTACACTGAATGTTGTGTGGGACTGATGCACTTTGTAAAAAGGAAAGCGAGTGGTTGCCACACACGGCAGGTACAGGCATTGCCCAAAAAAAGCTCAATAATCTCACGCCTTTTCGCCTTTCCCCTCAGGAGAGAGTCAGCGCATGCATGCGTGTCGCACAAACATCCACCATCTGTGACCGATGTTTCATGCAAGCTGTAAAGTAAGAGACTGCCTCTAAGAGCTGCTCTGAGAGCAATTATGAGGCTACAACGACTTAGCAGATGCTTTTATCCAAAAAGTTAAGGATTGACGCAATAAATTATAAACAAAAAGATATTTTTGAGAGCTCTAAAGGAAATGTGAGTGGCACTTGCCTCTGTAAAAACTCATCTTAAGGTTGCCAGGGTGTTACTATGAGGTTGCTACAGGGTTTTAAGTGATTGAGTGGATTTTAATGGACTGCTTAAAAGTTGCTTCAGAGTTACTTAAGTCAAAAGAGTTCAACCTGCAAATTTCTACGAAATTCTGGTCTATAAACTCAAAAGGCTCAGATAAGTTGGCAATAGATCTTAGATTATTTTTAGATGTTTAATAATATTAGATCTTAAAATACTACAATTATTAAAATATGTAATACTCTTTTAATATATATATATATATATATATATATATATATATATTATTAGGTTGTAATGCATGGGGAGTTCAAAATATGGAATAATGATATAAAAATATTAAATTATTTAAATTGAATTATGAATGATTTTTGATCAATATTTTATGATTTATCAAATTTAAATATATGTAAAAAAAAAAAAAATTTGTAAAAAATTAGTAATATCTTACATGTGAACACTGCAAAAAATTGGAAAGGTTAACATTATACAAAAAATATTAACATAAATAATTTGTCACATAGATTTAATTGGTAAAACATTATCCTTCTGATTCAACCTTTGAAATTCTTTCAGACAAGTCAGCATTGTTCACTTCACCATTTTTTGTTGGAAAGATGGTCTGATACTGGTATCATTCTCAGTTACTCGATATTAGGTCGGCTTTCCCTCGCTTAAGAAACACATTATGAAATGTGCCTTTCACAATCTGAAACAAAACAAAAGCTGCCACACAAGACAGAAAACCATCAACATCTTGCTTTCTCCCACCGCTGACAGTAAAACCTGCTCCAGTTCAGCTGCTCTGATACCAGAAAAAACAAAAGAGCAGAGAAACAGATGGAATAGCGAGAGAGAGAAAAAGAGAGAAGGCGTGAGAAAGAAAGTCCAGGGCATCCCTGTTGTCCTTTCTGAGAAAGGGATCGCTTTCATGGATCTATTGAGGCCTCGGAGATCCAGTTACATGGCACTAAGAGTGACCTGCTTGATTTGGACCTGAGGAAGCATTTGAATAGGCCTCATTCATCTCTAATACAGAGACTACGCCAGCTTTGAGATAAGATAACCAGCCATTGAACCCTGCTGATTCCAAATACTCACAGAAAAACTGTAAAAGAGACCAACTAGAGCTCAAATAAAGACATTGAAATGGCCAAACTCAAGTTTTAAAGCGATAGTACACCCAAACATCATTTACTCATGAGCCATCTTAAATCACGTTAAAGACACCTTAAAAAAAACTGTCATCAGTCACTCGCCCATGAAGATGTTCAGAGGGTTTCATGAGAGCCAATGTGCTCCAAACAATTGATTATGAAGTCTAAGTTGATTGAAAGAAAGAAAGAAAGAAAGAAAGAAAGAAAGAAAGAAAGAAAGAAAGAAAGAAAGAAAGAAATAAAGAAAGAAAGAAAGAAAGAAAGAAAGAAAGAAAGAAAGAAAGAAAGAAAGAAAGAAAAACACTCACTCACTCTTAAGTGAAAAAAATGTATACAGTTGCATTAATAGGAATAAATATCTAGAGCTGGGTTTCTCAAATCTTACCCTGTAGGTCCAATGCACTGCAGAGTTTAGCTCCAACCCTGATAATTATCCTTAAGACACTGATTAGAATGCTCAGGTGTGTTTCATTAGGGTTAGATTCAAATGCTGCAGTGCATCCAGGGTAAGGGTTCAGAAGAAAAAATATGTGGAGAGTTTTATTTTTTCATTCAATTTCTTGAATGCTCCTGCTATTGAATCTTAAAATAAAGCACAGTTTATTTTATTTGTATATTATGTGTATGTGTAAAGCATATATTTGTTCAGAGGTGGTCGAAGTACACAAATCAAGTTCTTGAGTAAAAGTACAGATCCATACTATAAAATATTACTCCAGTAAGTAAAAGTACTCCTTTTTCAATTTTACAGTCTACTTAATTTTATGTAGCAATTTTTTCTTACTGCTCAAAATACCTATGATTTTTGACAAACATGATGCAGTAATGTTTAATGTGAAGCTTACACTGCAATGTACTGTACCTGAGAGAAAACTGTTTTGAGTGTCTACACTTCACCTGTAAGAAAAAGGTGTTTTGAAGTGTAGGCTATTACACGTTATATAGCCTATGTCATGAGAATACGTTAGGATAAAGATTTGAAGGAAAATACTATACATTTTTTGTCTATGCTGTAAACACTCCGAGAGGGCATTACTTCACTCTTGTACACAAAACTGTCAATTACTGTAGTTACCTGAAAATCAAATCCTTTCTTTTTCCACTCAGATGTTATATATAAAAAATATTCAGACATTCTCTAAAAATGACTTGCTAGCTAACAATCAGCATTAACGTTAGATAACAATATTTAAATCTACTTATTTTCAGTATATGGTTATGAATAAACATTCATATGTCTACTCGGATAGTTGATCAAACCATGTAAAAAATGTATACGGTTCATAAACAGTAAAAACACAGACGTAGGGCTAAATGCGTAGCATTTCAATAAAACTGCTAACATTACAGCAGCAGGGAATATGAACGTTCTTTGACTTAGAGACACTGATGTTGATGTGTCTCCAAAGTAATTATCCTTTTTAATAAATAATATTGGTAGTTGTATCTGCCAGTTTATCTTGTGTTTTTTTAATGTATGTTAGGTATAGGGGAAGGTGTTGGGTTGCGTGCTCATAAATAAAGTAATATAAATAAAACTGTTGTGACCTTTTACAGTGGAAAATCACACCCCAATACATAAGCAATAGTGGCAATATCATTACCCAATATTTGAATCCAGATATTGGTGTGTGGATCACGGCTGATGCCTGTCACTGACTTACGTCGTAATAATTTTCGTAAGCCTATCACAGAATGTTTTGCGATTCCGTACATTAATAAGGAGTCTAAATATTTCCAGCCAGTATCTAGATATTGTTGGCTGGAATGTTTCAACCTTCAAGTAGCTAGCTGTTGTTATTTAATAAACGCCATAGCATGTGTAAAAATCTAAATGGTTTAAACACAAATATTATTATTTATTAAAATGGTATATAAATTCATTGGTAACACTTTGTATGAAGCCTGTATTTATAATACATTATAAGGGTATTCTTTAGGCATTAGAGTGTGACTCCAAATCCGGACGTTCGTGGGTTAATAAATTTGATTTCCATTGATAATTTTTGTGTGATTTTGTTGTCAGCACATTCTACTATGTAAAGAACAAAACATTTAATAAGAATATTTCATTCATTCAGATCTAGGTTGTGTTATTTTAGTGTTCCCTTTATGTTTTGGAGCAGTGTATATATACACATATACTGTATATATATATATATATGTATAGCAACATCTACACACACACACCTCTGAGATTTTATACAGTTGTAAAATTAAAATAAATTTTAGAACTTAATGCTAACAATCTGTTTTAAATACAGGAGATAATGCCAAGCATCAATGTTAAGGGATATTCTCTACAACATTCACTTCCTCCTTTAATTATGTATGAACATAGTTTTAAAGGACTCTTGTTGAAGGCAAGTGAAAATGTTTTCTTTCACTGGTGTCTGGTTCAAAGATGAGGAGTATCTTAATGGACCTTTCTGGTTTTATCCAGTCTAACCTTGATTTGTCCTGAGAAAGAAATTGGGATTGTTGGGAAGGAGATGTGTAAGGGATCAAAATCTAATGTCAACACCACAGTAAATCGATTTAATGCCACATTACATTAAAGAAAAAAAAAAGAAAAAAAAACATACACATCATACAGTACATCCAGACTTTGACAGCTTACCAAAGAAGCTTTTGGTTTTGCTTCAGTATAAATCAAGATGATGAAACTTTTTATTATAAAACTGTCTGATTACCTCAGGGCTCAGGTTTTCTTTCCATGGCTTTCCTGTAATAGAAGGGCACATATCTTTATTTGTGTCAGCCTAGGGAGAAAGCGTGATTATTAAACCGGCTTTTCAACTGGTTTTGCTTCAAGACTCAGGTTTAACATTGGACATCAAAATGACAAAACATAACCAGCATTTATTGCAGTTCTGGCCATATTCCTTTATAATGCACTGTTTTGTTCATGCTCTCATCCTCAAAGTCGGCACCTGCTTACTTTGGCTTCCTTCCATCAACTTACTGAGAAATTTGAGCTGAAAAATACAGCCTTGATTGGATATACAACCTTTGACTCAAGTCTGGTGTTTTCTCTTCTTTTGACGAATACATGGGAAACACATTAAGAAAAAATGATATCAAAGGCATACAACTTTTTCCCAAGGCTCCCACAGGATTCCCTATTTGGGCCAGTGCTATTTTTACAACACTATTAGTGTGCATTACTATTCTGTTAATTAAATCAGTTTTTCTTCATTGCTGATAACCGAATGAGTCTTTTTCATTGGCTAGGAGCTATTTAATGTTGGCAAGTGATATAAAATTGGTACATAAAAAGAGAGTAAGATGAAAATGATCAAACACCAATATTTCTCGACTAACTGCTCCCTTTAGGATACAGCAAGAGAGACAGAGAGAGAATCTCAACCACACACACAAAAAAAGAGCTGAATTGAAATTGAAGGGATGTATGAGAGGATCTAGGAGGAAGAAGAGCCCTTCGAAAAAAGTACAAGAAGAGACGAAGCTCTGAGGAAGAAGAGAGACGGATAATCACCCCCCCTGTGTGGGCGGCAGAGGCTTCCTCTAATGAGAATGTGGTGGGTGTTCAGCTGGAGTCGTGACTCGTCTGTTCTCTAGTATTGTCTCTGAGAGTTTCCCAGAGCAGTACAAAAAGCGCAATATAACACCAATCAGCCAATCGCAACAGCTCTGCTGATTCAGATGTCACAGATCCCTAATTAGGACCGCTAATTGGACCCACTCCATCCGATAAGGAGACCTCTTCATATACTGAACTTTTTTGCTATTCCTGTGCCAGCTGTTCTGCTAAAATCCTACAAGGTTCTGAAATGCAATACAATATAGACATACACCATTTTGTAATATTAAAACTAATATGGTTTATATTATTTAGTTTAGATGAACATGGGTGATTTGCATAATACAACTTTCATTTGTTTTACTATAATATTTAGTGTAACATTACATAATGTTTATCTAAAAATATATTTTATTACATAAATTATATTACATAAAAACTCCATTAAATCTAATGAGCCATGAAAGGGCAACCTCTGAAGTATTTTTGTCTGAACTTTCCAGTCCATCTTGACTATCCTTTTAAATAAAGTTAGAAGAGTCCATAAATTATTCAAATATACTGTGCTACTGCACTTCACGCACCATGAATTAAAGCTTATGTGTGTAATTTTCTGCGCCACTAGCAGCACCAAATGAAATTGCAAAACTAATGACTAATGTTTTCAAGCAGGTTTTCGAAACAATCGCCCCATCTTCCATTACGGTGTGCCATTCACATCATCTCAATATAAAAAAAAAAACGAATATCTGCATAATCTTCCTTTAATGTTATATTTACGCAGAAATATATTGAGATTTGCATTTAATACATGATCTTTTTGGTTTTCATGGAGCATATGGGTGTATTTGTTGATGGGATTGACATGTTACTGGTTTGTGCAAGTGTTAAATGAAAAGCCTGGTATGTAAAGATGAACTTGAAAGCAGAGTTAGCTACTCTAATTAGTGATGGGAAGATAAAAGGACATCATCCATAATTGAGTGTGGCGGTAGTATCCTGTCATCTCCTGTTCTTAAACTTTTTCCAGAAGTTCATAACAGTTTGAGTACTTGCCCTCTTTCATCTGATTAAGAACCAAACTCGTTTCAACTTCATGCATGTCACCTGCAAAGATTGTAGCGGGAAATTAAATCTCTGACCTTTGTGCACACCTCTGCTGAAAACAGCGTTTGCTTTATGTGTTTGATTGTGTGCTCACTGGTATATGTGTGCGCTTGTAACTTCGAGTAGCCGCAGGGCATGCAGTAAACACTGGGTCTCCAATGAATTAGTTTGCCGCGGCTGTCGATTTCATGCTGAGGAAGAAACAGGTGCTGCCGTAAACTTTATGCAGAGTGTCAATCGATAACCTAAAGCAACACACAGGTAGCGCATCACAATCCGACTCCTGTTGTGCAATCATTGTCAGGTCTCATCAAAACAAAGGGAAGGTGTGCTACTTAAATTTCAAGTCTCTGATCTAGGTAAGCTTTTTACATTTACATTTTAAGGGATTCAGCAAACAGCGTTGGCCACTGGAGCTGTCCTTTTTTTTCTCAAGCGAAACAACTTGCGCTTGATGGTAGGCATGCATGACTTGATAAGTGCTTTAAAACTTTTTATGATCAATGGCATTTAAACATGTAAGGATACCAAGAATAAAATATTGAAAAATATATATTTTTAATAGTATACAATATTTAAAATATTTAATAATTATTGTTGTTGTTGTTATATTAGTAAAGTTTTTGAAACATGTATTATTTATTTTTCATATTTTGCAAAAAAAAACTAAACTTTTTGTTTATCATTTTATTATTATTGATGTTGTGGTTAAACATATATTGATATATTTTACATGCGTTGTCTAAAGATGAGTTTTATGCCTGTGCCTGACGATTTAAAGCCCACCCCTTTTTTGAATTATATAAAAATAAGTAGATATGTTGCAACTAGTTAATATAATAATGTAGGAATTGGAAAAATTGGATAAAAGATATTTGCCGAGAAAGAAGGACTAAGGAGATTCTCGTGTGGAGCAGGCCAAACTGTAAATAGCAATAAAAGCTAATCTGGAATCTTCAAAAACAGTCACCACACCGATCCAGTCGCCCACATTTACGACCTGCTCCCCTACCCGACTCACAACCTCCTAGAATTCACAGCTGTCCCGTACGGAAAAGGCCTGTCAGGAAAACCAAAACTCAAAATGTCATATTTTGTGAAGATATGGGTTTTTTACTATCATGTCTAATATCATTCCAAAGTTAAAAGAATGAGTGTTGCAACGATTTCGGTTTCACAAGAGTCATGTATATTGTTAAAACTTTATTATAGACTATTATAGATTTGAGTCTGCAACCGAGATGCGTGTCCTTCACCAAAAAGACAGATGGTAATCTAAACAGGTGTAGGCCCAAAGCCACAAAACTATCTTTTTTGTTTTTGTGTGTGTGTCTTGGTCTGGATATATAAGGAAAGGTTAGGACAGTTCTTTAGGTTTTTTTCTCTGCAAGCAGAATGACCTCCACCCAGTTACATTTTTTATGTAACCGAGTGTTTTTCTGAGTTTGATTTATTTTAATTTGAAACTGAATTCTCAATGTTTAAATTATGTAATTGGTTTAATATTATGTCTTTATTTATCAAATTAGAACTGAATTGAATTTCACATTGTTCGATTATGTCAATTGGCTTAACTTTACCTGACAAATAAATTAATTCTTGATTCATTCTAGAATGTTGAAATCATTTTGTAACCATTAACATAGGCCGGACGCCATTATGCATACAAATGTATCAATTAGGACTTGCCATACTGCAGGCTCCGAAGGTAAAAGGAGTTCGAAGGCCTTTGATTCCTGCTTGTCACTAGTGCTGACAAATTAGGTAAGATTAGGTTACATAAAATGATTTCTTTGTTACTAAGCAAGCAGTTCGCGGCTGGCAAAGAAGGGGTAACCATCCCTAATCTCTGAGCAGCATTAGTAAAGCTAATGGCATTGTATTTTTAGACAGGACGATCGACTAAGTCATTATGGGTCGCTATCGAACGGACAGATGATAATTCATATCTAGAATAATCAAGTATCTAACTTAAGAAAACTCAATTCAAATTCATCACTCTAAATCTAAGAGTATAATCTGGATTTAATAATAACTTAAAATTGGTGTCAGATCAATATGAGGAAAAACGTAAAAATAACATTAAACATATACGTAAAACTTTCCCCAGGAGTATTCTCTCTTAGAGCTGGAAGCGAGACACAACATCTGCGCCCGAGTAGGCGGGACCTTACAATAATAACAATTGGAATTTTTTCTCCAATACATGTTGGCCACAATTGCATACAGCCCTGACTTCTTGTTTCACAGAAATATTGCAATGAGAAAAAACAAAGAATATACAGTACAGGCCAAAGGTTTGGTGTTTAGCACTTGTTGGCCCCTTTGCCTTCACTCTGTGAACCAGCTTACCCCAAACCATCTCAATTGGGTTCAGGTCCGGTGACTGTGGAGGCCAGGTCATCTGCCACAGCGCTCCATCACTTTCCAATCAAATAGCCCTGTTGAAAAATAAATGATCGTCTAACTAAACGCAAACCGGATTGGATTGCATGTCGCTGCTTTCCTGGCAGCTATTTGACCATGGAGGCCTGATTCATGCAGTCTCCTCTTTGAGGGGTCATCTTTCACAAACTGTTTGGACTGAAATGTGTGTTGGGAGTGTGTGTACACAACCACCCTATAATGATAAAGATCCACTGGTAGTTTTCTCTTAATTTATTAAAAATAAGTTTCCCCTTCTGAAATCAAGCCCTTCTCAAATGCATGTCGGTGTGGCATCACACCGACAGAGGCCACTCCCACAATATAATATGAATTTCAACAGATGTCCAATAGGGCTGTCGGCTGTGTAGTGACTTCTGCACAACACAACTGATGGTCCCAACCCCACTAATAAAGCAAGAAATTCCACTAATTAACCATGATAAGGCACTTTTACTTGTGAAGTGAAAACCATTTGAGGTGACTACCTCTTGAAGCTCATCGAGAGAATGCCAAGAGTGTTCAAAGCAGTAATCAGAGCAAAGGGTGGCTATTTTGAAGGAACTACAATATAAAAGATGTTTTTTAGCTATTACACCTTTTTTTTTGTTAAGTAGCCTACATAACTTCATGAGTTCTTTCATAGTTTTGATGCCTTCAGTGAGAATTAACCAATGTACAGTAAATGGTAATAAAAATAAAGAAAACACATTGAATGAGAAGGTGTCCAAACTTTTGGACAGCAAAAGATAGTTGAGCTTCACAAATTAGTGAAATTGCTTTAAGAAAAGAGCTAAAGTCAAATTTAAATTAAAAAAAAAAAATTCTAAATCAACACAAAATTTAGTTACTGAGCACAAGATGAAACTTTTGCCATGGCTGTCCCAGTCCTCTGACCTGAACCCTGCAGAAAATAAGTGAGGTGAAAGCATCATTGATCTGGAGAAATTCTTCAAACTCTTCAGGCGTTACAAGAGAAAACTCAGGGCTGTTGTTTAGTAATAATTCTAGTAATAATTGGGTATCAATAATTGTGCCAAATGTGAACCTCAAAAAGCATTTATTTCACAATGAGATTTTCCTCCACTTTTAATTGTTTTACTTCAATGATAGAATGATAGTGATTTTTTAAAATGAAAGATCAAAAA
>JAUCMT010000105.1:2942476-2965839 GCA_032357475.1 Enteromius thamalakanensis
AGACTGTATGTGGTATTGTCCTACACTGACCCTACACCTAAACCTACCCCTTACAGGAAACTACAGACATGTTTAGACTTTCAAAAAAGCACTATTTAGTATGATTTATAAGCCTATAAGCGGGACACTGAAAATGTCCTCATAAATCACCTTCATATTGTAATACCTGTGTCATACCCATGCTATTATACACACTTGTGTCCTCACAAACCACATAAACACACACACACACACACACACACACACACACACACACACACACAGTTTACACATTTACAGTATACATATATATGTGTGTGTGTGTGTGTGTGTGTGATCAAAATGCAGTTAAACTGCCTTAATTTGATCAAATGTGTGAATAAGTGTAAAATAATAAAATTTAGATTGGTACAAAAAATGTAGAGCTCAAATAAATGTTTCAAAAACATCAATCTGCCACTAAAGTGCCATTAAGCTGTTAAATTACATTAAATTTAAAATGTGTATCCAGTAGATATTGCCATGACATTTTTTGTGTATTTTATGTACGTTTAGAAAAATTGCAAAAAGAGCACTTCTACTTCTGTAAAACCTGATTTTGCTTCATTTAACTTTAATTTAATTGTATTTGGGATGTTTACAATGATGATTAAACGGGGAAATAACAGAGAGATTTCTTTAAATAATAGTTGGTTGCAGCCCTGCACATGCCACATGATTGTGCTTTTATTTAACCTGCACTTTTCACTTCATTTCACCCCCTCTTTGCTCCTCTGAATATGAACGATGCAGGAATGCATGCAAATAAGTAACCGTTGAGGGTTTTTCGCTGGGGGTTCAGGCACTGTAATGGGAAGTCAATTACAGGCCCGGGCGGCTCTTTGATCCCAGCGCCGCTGACATGCTCGAGGGGTATGTGGGCTAGAATGTCAACCTTTATCAGCCAGTAGCCAAAACAAAAGAAAGAGAAGGAGAGAGCGAGAGAGGGAAAGCAGAGGAACAGATAAGAGCGAGAAAGATCTCTGAGACCTCACATTGTCTTGCATCATGGGAGTAAACAGAGGTTTAGTGCGACTATCAGTTCAAGCCCCTCGTTCGCTACGACACATGTCAGCTCTTAAGAGCGCCAGTCTAGAAGCCAAACCTTCAAATCAAAGATAATGACTATAGACAAGCTCAAGAGCAACAGATATGACCATACCATGACTGAGAAGACGTGCATGTATGGAGGGGGTTATCTGTAGGTTGTGTTTTCATGCTAACTAGAGCGCATCTGAGCGAATCCTTTATGACAGCTGAAAAGTTACTTTTGCGAATGAAAAAACCCACCAGACTGGTCTTATGTTATTCTCGTGAACAACGCTGTGGATGTTAGGTGCTGGTAAAACACATGCACATTCAGAGAAGAGAGGAGAAAACACTGATCAATACGGCTTAATCACAAAAGCTGGAAGACGTCCTGCGAGTTTCTGTGTTTATTTACACACAAGCAGTGTGTTTCCACACAAACTCCATCTCTACATCTGCTCTGGGTTCCTCATAACATGCTTTTAGGAACTCAACATGTGCCAACTAATGGTAGGGAGGAAGAAGTGTGGAACGACAGAATGCATAAAAAAAAAAGTAGGAGGACAAAAGAGGCACGTAAAGAGGAGTGAGAACAAGTAAAGAGAAGGAACAAGAGAAGAGAGATAAACCTGCTAAAATCAATGTCTGTGGCAAAAGTTTGATAAAGCCCTTGGCACATCTGAGAGCAAACATATATCAACAAAAACACTCTCCCACAATTTCCTGATGATGAATAAGAAGATGTGAGTGATGTCAGTGGCATCTCATAAACCTGAGATCAGTGACATTAACTCAACAATCATTAATCAATAAAGCAGATAACGCCTACTTTATTGATTTGGAAAGTGCACTGTACACAATGTACTTCTGCTGTCAGTGAATACTGATCAATATCACGTTCAACAGACAACAAGTTACTAAAAACTGCATCAAAAAAGGAGTTTTTTTCTTAGAACAAGCAAAATAATCGAAGTAAGAAAAGCATCTGCAGCGCACTACTGCATTTATTTATTCGTTTTCCCTCATATAAATCGTCCAGCATGTTTGCAATAGCGTGCACTCAGTAAAATCAGAGTGAGATGACGGGTTTTTTTGAAGGTAGTTGTTGCGTTGTTTTGGCTATTGGGTTACACAGCGAACCCCAGAAAGGCCAGCGGGAGATGAATTCTCTGCAGCTGCGGAGCAGATACGCGCTTCATGTGTTTGATGGAGAGAGTCCAGATCAGATTCGTCCTGAAGATGCCTATCGGGAGGAAGCACACCGCTCCGCTCTGATGACAGCGAGGGGTCAAGAGTTAACAAGCGCAAGTACATCCAGGTTCATCTGTACGACTGACGCATCTATGCACCAAAGACCGGTCTCTTTAGACACCTGTAGAGGAGGAGACCCTGTTCTTCTGTTGAACATCTGCTCATCAAATAATACAGGAAGAAATCTTTCAGCGTTTCCAAAAAATAGCAAATTTGTGGCTCCGAAGCACTGAAGCAGTCCTCAGCAGCACTAGCTAACAATACTTGTACGGGTCAAAACTTTACATTTTTCTTTTTTTTATTTTGTAAATTTTTACTACCATAAATATATCAAAATTTATTTTTTGATCAGTAATATGCATTGCTAAGAACTTCATTTGCAGTGATTTTCTCAATATTTAGATGTGATTTTTTGCCTCCTCAGATTCTAGATTTTAATAAGGCTGTATCTCAGACGAATATTATTCTATCCTAACAAAACCATACATCAGTGAAAAACTTATTTATTCAGTATAAATCTCAGTTTCTTATGACTGGTTTTCTGCTCCAGGATCAAAATAGTTTTCAGCCTTAATAATAATAATAATAACTAACTAACTAACAATAATACAAATGATTTAAATAAGCACATAAGCATAAATGATGTTTAAAGGATCATGTGACACTGAAGACTGCAGTAATGATACTGAAAAGTCCAAAGAATAAATTCTATGTAAAAAAAAAGAAGTAAAAGAAGTAAAAGAGTTACTACATTTTATTTCTATGCAGTCTTGAAAGCCCCAAGACTCTTAAATGGTAGAGACAGCAGTTCTTGAAGGAAAAACACATTCATGATCTTTCTTGGTTACAAGATTTCAAAACATTTCTTTCCTTTCTTGTCTTTTTCTGATCTCTGACTGTATGATTTCATGTTTATCTGTATTATGTTTTTCTGTCTGCTATGTTATGAAACTGTAAAGTGACGTTGGTTTTGCAGAAAGGTGCTATATAAAATAAACTTATGATATATAAACTTATTATTACTTACTAAGTCTTCTAGTATCTCAAGAGCATATGAATTTTAAAAAGGGAAACACTGCCATCTAGTGGTTTGAAACAACTCATCATTCATCACAGATTTTACCTACCAGCTACACAGTGTGTATCTTCTCCAGACCACTCGCCGCCCGCTTGACATGTGCGCTCTTGGGACCCGTAGAGACGGTATCCACTGTTACACCTGAATGTGACATTTGCCCCTTCCAGGTAGAGAGTTCCTTCCTTCTGACCATGGTTGGGTGGTGACAACCAACCACAGGATTGCACTAGGATCACAAAATCACAGCCGTGATATTATACAGATAAGAGTCAGATGATATGAGTCTCCAATGCTGATAAAAGGTCAAAGATCACGCTTTTAATAGTGTGCCGCTGGTATTTAATCTGCATTCGATGCTGTTTGAAAGATTGTTTTGACTTTGCTATACAATGCTGGTATTGGTCTTTATCCTCGTAACTAGTTATAAATGCGCAGCATTTGATAAGACTTATATGAGCATGTGGTAAAAGGCACTAAAACAAGCATGCACCTATTTAGAAGAACAGAACAGAACAGAGTAGAATATGATCAGATCAGAATATAATAGAAAATATTTTAATATAAAAAAAAATTATCTAATTTTTAAAATTAATAAAATATAAATAATTAATCATTAGAATCTTAAATATTTTAAAATATAAAGATAGAATTGTATATATTCCCAATAAATTTGTTAAATTAAATAATTAAATATAAATCAATATTTCTGTTTTAAATTGAAAGATTAGTCAAAAAAGGCTGTAGTTGCAGTATTTTTATCATGTGTTTTTACGCTTAATGCAAAAAAATTATACGTAATATTAACCAAAATGATCAAATTACTGTTTTTATTATTCAATTAAATAAAAATAATAAAAATATAAATATAAAAATAATAATAATAATTATTAATTAAGAACCTACAATAATTTTGAAAATGTATATATGCTTTTATATAGGTGCTTCATTAGTCAATTCATGAACTATAGCTGTAGGCGGTATGTGGTGCCATTTGATGTAGAAATAACTGATGCATAGAGACATATTTCTTCTGATGAGAACAGATATCAGTCATACAAAAAATAACTTTGAACGTGGCTAAACAAATTGATTTCAGGGGCACAAATACACGGATTATAAAATATATTATTGTGATATCAAACATATAGACGTCTGGAAAAAGAAAACTCTGTAGTTACTATTTCAGCGAAAACTCTAAATATATGGATGACGCTTCTTCACAACAGGCTCCTATGCACTCACCAGGCTGGAGAGCTTTCTTAGTGGAAGTGTGGCTCCGGTGGGCCAGCAGCGTGGCATTGCCCTGCTCCAGACTGCGCATGATAAGAGCGTCGTGTTTACAGAAGGAAGCCCCGTCTCCAGCACAGAGCTCCAGCACCGGCTCCAGCAGAGGGTCCTCCGGGTCTTCAGTCACCCCAAAGTTCGGCATGAAAGATGGATCATGCTTTGGGGCGTTGTAATATTCATTCAGGAGGTAGGTTGAGTCGTAAGTGAAGAGTGAAGTCTCGTTCGTAACGGCCCCTAGAAAAGAAAAACACATGATTTTCTGTATCCTCATGTTTTTAAAAGAGCATTACATGAGTTCCAGAGCAGTTTTAATTGCTTTTTTGTTAATGAGTCGTTGGCCAGCATTAATAAATATATACTACATCTGTGATTCCACTAAAAATACACTTTTAACAGATGAGGTTCATGAAGTAACAGATCATGCACTGACTGAACCGGCAGTGAGGTGATGTGAAGGTTACTCACAGCCAGCGCAGTAGGTGAATATGTCCTGTGCGCTGCTATTGAGAGGGATCATCAGTCCATTACTGGAGGTCAGATCATCTTCAGGGTCATCGTTCATCGTGCCCAGCAGCCCTAGCGTGTGGTTCTGTAGGCCTTGTGGCAGTAAAACTGTAAGGGTCATGACCCAATCACCTGCCCTGACCTCCACCCCCGTCCCCGACGGAAACATCACCGTCACATTCATGGCTTTAGGTGAAAAAACAAAAACACCTGGAACACAGACACAGACAAATAAATAATATTAACATTGTAACAGTGTGAAGATCAATGATTAGATTTATGTAAATTATTAATTAAGTCAATATTTTAATACATTAATTCATTTTGCAAACACTGTTTATAATAAACTCACTACTCTCTAAAAAAAAGAGTGAGAGAGAAAAAGAGGAACTTACCATAAATAATTTACAGGTACAAATATTTTAAGTTTTAGTGATAATTGTTGAAGAGACAAATTAAAATTGGTAATTTTGCGCAATTACTTTGCCTAATAAGTTTGCATTATACAAGAATACACTACTGTCCAAACGTTCGGATTTTTTAAGATGTTTTACATTTTTTAAATGTATTTTTTAATAAAAAAACTAAAAGAAGACTGCATTAACTAGATTTAAAAAACGTAAAAACAGTCATGTTATTATTAAAATAATTGTATTTTTAAGTCCTATTTATTACTGTGATGGCTATTAATCTAGTCCTTCAGAAATCACTCTAATATGTGTTTTGTATTTTTTACTGTGCTTAAGTAAAGCTGACTTTAAGAAGATAAATAAAGTGCTCTTACCTGAAAGGTCGATCCACTTCTGCTCAGAGAAGGAAAGCACCTGCTGGTTCATTAAGACCTGCAGCTCATCTGCTTGGTCTGTGAGACGCACCTCAATGACATCAGAGTCTTTCTCCCTCATGGCCACTGAACTGAGTCGTGTCGCCATTGCAACAGTACCTGGAAAAAACTGTTTTGTTAGGCTAGGCCTGATTTAATCCATCTTTACTACAGAAGGTCTCAGAACTCACCAATCTCAAATTTCATTGGTTCAGTCCTGCCTTGGACAGAGAGCTCATGGTCTGAGGACTGAACCAGGATGTACTCTCCTTTCCCATTGAAGGTGAAAGTCGCACCGTCGAATGTCATAAAGTGGGGGTCACCAAGCACAACAGCTAAATAAATAAAATAAAAAGCATTAAATAAAATTATACAATAAAATAAAATAAAGCATGAAATAAAAATACAACAAAATAATATAATATAGTATTAAATAAACCTTCAATATAAAAAATAAAAGCGTTACCTTAAACAATAAAAAATCATTAAATAAAGTATAAAATGAAATAAAATGCATTAAATAAAGTAAAAAAATGTTAAATAATATAAAAAACAATAAAGAAAATGATAAAATAATAAAACAAATTATATTAAAAGAAAACAATAAAAAATCATTAAATAAAGTATAAAATGAAATAAAATGCATTAAATAAAGTAAAAAAATTAAAAATAAAATAAAAAACATTAAAAAAATGATGAAATAATACAAAAAATTATATTAAAAGCTTAAAATAAAATAAAAATAAAAGTAAAATAAATTAAAATGTAAAATAAATATTTAATATAAAGTATTAAATATAATTATGAAAAAAAAAAAAAAAAAATGATGACAGATATTGTCTTTACCGGCTCTAGGAGGACGGTATGTCCTGCAGTCACTGGACGGGCGATGAGTGAAGTAGTATTCACAGTTGTCTGACCACAGGCAGCAGTAGTAGAAGCTGATGACATCATACTTCCAGTGAGAGAATCCTGGGACTCTGGGGGGTTTCTTGTATGGCGGCTCGCCCCAGTCGTGCCCTCGATCCGGGGTGCTGCCACCAATAGAGTCTCCCGTGAGCACCTGAGCTCCGGTGCTGTCATAACAGCACTGCTGACCCGCACCATACTCAGGACTGCAGCAAAAACATACATCAACACACTAACAACACTAAATGTGTTTACATCAATGGGAATGTGTTATAACAACGTTTGTGACTGTATTATTGTCTACTTTACCACACATGCATAGACATTAACATAAAATAATAATAAAATTAGTGATAGATCGATATATTGGTTAAGTGCATTACAAAACATACAACCTTGTGTATAGATATAATTCATAATAATAACTTCATTTTGATCAGGTTTCATCAAATGTGCCACACACACACACAGATTTAATTAAAGCTGTCAATATCTATGATTTATAAGTATTAATCATAACTTAAATAATGAAAAGCATAAATCAAATAACAAAAGCACAAATCAAAAGAACATCAACAAGCATGGTTTGCTCATAGATTTTGTGCAAACATAGATTTGAGAAGACAGATATGAGCAGAATATTTTAATAGACATGGCTAATGTCCGAATTGTTTGCCAGGTGTTTTCAGAGCATCAGCAGTTTTTCGATAATGTTTTGCCAGGTGAATAAAGTAAACCTTTATGCTGATTGTTAATTGATTTAAGCAAAAAGGCTTGTTTCAAGATAAATAACCACTGGGCAAATATCAATGATTATGCAAAACAAATCAAGAGAAGCAGAAACTGCGCTCACAGATAAGTATGATTTATCACACATGCTGAACTTACTCAAGATAGGGTTCTTGCAAGTCTGCATAATTAAGCTTCCATACTTAATTCTGTTATTTTCATGTGTATTACCATCTGTGTTGTATCTGTTTAAATAGAAGTAAACCTCTTACCTGCCCTGAATGGCTCTGACGCAGTGAACTGCACCTGGATGGTAAACACAGAAGCTACCGGCCTCGATATCACAGCCGTAATCCGTCTGAAAAATAAACACACAACTCAACAACATTACATTTTATTAAAGTTGTTTTAACAATGCATCTTAATTTAAATGGGTAGAATTCTTTAATAATTAAGATGTTGCTGGTGTTGCACACGGTGGTGCCTCAAATGATGTCAGAGAAATGTAGTGCTCCACACCACCTACATGAAACCTCCCGGTGTCAGCACGGGCCTGGGCAAGTGTGCAGGGGCAATCGGTGATCTCAGTCAAAAAGTTAGGCATTGCTTTCTCTTCTTTATCCCAACTGATGCACTTCTCCAGGGCCCAGCTTGCAGAGTCCTTCCTGAAGGCCTCCTCAAGATGCCAGGCGATCGCATGCGCTCCACTCCACAGGGCGTTCACATTCCTGCACACACACACACACACACACATACATTTGGATACTGGAGCCATAATACTTTACACCATTTTATAAAAACTATAAAAACAAATACTAATATTGTTGGGGAGTAACTAGTTACATGTAACAGAATTGCATTTAATTGCAAAATAAATGAGTTACACATTATTTTAAAGTGACCTTGTTACAGGTTACAGGTTTAATTATACATTTAAATACTGGGCAATACTACTTATCTTATTTACTTACTATATGGTCAGGGTTATGATTCGTCAGAGCAAGATTTTTGCATCTGAAACAGCTCAAACTTACAATTTAGTCTGGGACTATCTTAAGCCTTGTCTGTGACACTGGGGGTATATGTCTTTACAAATGATCATAAAAGTTTTTAAGAATTTAAAAAAATCTACTGTAAGCTTAACCCAGCCCATTAATGATAGTTAATAATTAACAGTAGAAATTATTCTTTAGAAATTAAGGAAAGTAATCAGCTACATTACTTTAATGGAGTAATTGAAATAGTTAACTACTAAATACAGTAACTTGTTATCTGTAACCTATTACACTTCCAAAGTAACCCTACCAAAACTGTGCATGCATAATATTACATAATAAAAGTTCTTACTGTGCTCCGTCTGGTTTAGTGCTGGGGCTGACCCGCATGCTCCCTAGGTCCCAAAGGGAGTAGGGTAGTTTGGCAATAAGGGGGGTAAAACTAAAAACTCCACTGTTGGATACATTCCTGCCCACGGTGTACAGATACTTCCACTCCGCCTCCCAGTTCGCAGAATACGCCTCTCCTGTTGTTATCATAATAATATATTATCTCCTGTATGCCTTCTCAATTTACAGTTATAGTGATAAACAGACTAATATATAGATATATAGACAAAGAAATAAAAAGACAGACAAACAGAAATGCCAACAGATTGACCATCAGAGAAAGACCAAAAGACAGAAAGGCAGAATGAATGATAGGCATTCTTTAAATAGACTAGAAAATTATGTTGGTATTATAAGTGCATTGGCATGATTTCAATTGTACTCATCTAACCGCCATTAATGTGTGGCAGTGAATGAAGAGGTGTCATACCAGTCACAAGTGCAGTATGGAGTACCTCAAGGCTCGGTACTAAGACCGTTTCTTTTTACGCTCTACATCAGGGCTGCCCAATCCTGGTCCTTGCGATCAACTGTCCTGCAAAGTTCAGCTCCAACTCTAATCAAACACACCTGTCTTTAATATTTCAAGCAATCCTGAAGACTTCAGTTAGTTGCTTCAGGTGTGTTAGATTAGAGTTTGCAGGACAGTCGACCTCCAGGGAAGGATTGGACACCCCTGCTCTACATGTTACCCTTGGGAGATATTATTAGGGAAACACTTCATTTCCACTTTCCAGAACGTTTTTATGCACCACCCCTATCCTGACTATTTTCAAGAGACACCTAAAAACTCACCTCTTCCGTGATTACTTGACTTTATCTCAAAATTAAAAGAAAAAAATAAAACATTCCTTCTTTTTTTTTAACCTCTCTACGTCTAGCCAGTATTTACTCTGAACAATGCATGGATCTTTGTATTGCAAGTACCTCCTGTGTCTCTTTTTAATTATTTTTTTCTATTGCTTCGGGTAAAAATTGACAGACGGAATAATAGAAGCATCATCAGAAAGAACAAACAGAATGACAAAACAAACAACCCACAGAAACAACAACAGACAAAGATAATACGATACACTAACACTATTATTGCACAGGAAGATACAAATAGTAGTTACCATCAGACAGAAAGATGGACAGAATTGATGGGATGGATGGATGGATGGATGGATGATGTGCTCACCTGTCTCATTGTAACCCCACAGTTCAATGTTGACTCTCTCTGCCTTAATCAGAGATGATATCCAGATCATCTTTAGATCCCCGCTGAAGCCCGGAGTGCCATAGTACTGCCACTGAGTGGAATTGACCAGAATGATCTTGTAAACAGGACCCAGCTTACTGTGGTGGACTAATCAATCAGACAGACGTGAACTTGTTAGTGTTAGTATCATATGCCTCATGAGGTCTGACTACAATGTCTAATCAGGCCACTAAGCAATAACCATAAGATCATAAATGATATTAGCTAATAACAGGACTGACGGAATGTTCTAGAAAGGAATGTCTCCAAGGTAATAACATCACAATACTTTTGTAACAACATGCATTTTATCAGATTACTTGGAATAACTTACGATGAATAAGTATACAAATAAGGTACAGTTTTATTGAGTTTCCCACAGAATCATTCCTGTAGCTTACCCGAGAGCCACTGTCCTGATCTGTCAAAGTTGAGTCCATCGGTGGACACCTCAAAAGGGATCCAGCCCGACTCGTAGAGCAGAGGAGTGATGCAGTGACCCGCTCCGCTCTCATCCACATAGCCCTCCGTCAAGATCTCAGAGTTAAACCTGTGCAACACACTGTGCTCAGCACTGCAGCACTGATCCTATCTGATACACTTATTCATTTACCATGCACTTGTATTGCATGAAGCGACGGAGGAATTCAAAACAATCACCCTAAAGTGGCAGCTACAAGAGAACCTTTCCATCTGATCTCATTCAGCCTTCACCGCAACCACTTGTTGTGCCAAATAAACCTTGCAAACTCAAGACTTTGTCCTTGAGGATTTGGAAGGAACAAAATCAAGAGCTAAAGCTTAACAAAATCCCCCGTAATGCTAGAAAAATCACATGTGATTTCTAAACACTGTGCATTAGTATTACTATATAATATCACTTCTAGACAACCGCAATAAGCTGATCATATTTCATTTGCAAAAACTGATAACTGATTTTTTTCCATTGTGCATTCAAATTCATCTCAAATAAACTGCAGTTGGGTTATTTTTATTAGTTAACAATTAGGTAAACAATAACACATTAAAAAAAATCTTTAAAATGTGTGTATATAGTAGTCAACATTAGAAGTTGTCAATCACAAAAACACTATGTCCTATTGTTTTAGGACAATAGGACATAGCTAAGACAGTCAAACATGTTTATTAGAAGGCAGTGTCTCAATAATTGCAATACAGGTCTGGACAACACAGGAAATGTTGTTGGTTGAACATAGAACAAATACTTAAAGAGTGTGTTGTGACATTAAAATAAACATGCAGATTTCTGGCACCCTTTACCTGCAAGTGAGGTTAATGTTCTGCTGGAATGCAGCGTTGAGGATTTTAAAGTCTGTGCCTCCCAGCAAAGATCCAGAGTGAGGTTCAATGTCAAGGCAAAACTGTTTATAATCAGCACAGCAGTCCCTCAGAGACTCACACGTTGCATGACAGGAGCATGTGTAAAACCTCTCTCCACAGCTCCGGGCACAGGACTGCGCTGAGGAAGGAAAAGGAGACACATTGCTGCAATAGTATTTTTCAGAAGACATCATTTGAAGCCTTTAATAAAATGCTTTAAAAAAATTCAGCACTTGGTTAGATGTACACAGAACATACCTGCAGTCCTGGATAACAGTTGAAGGAGCAGCACCATGAACATGCAGAGATTAATTTTGTCCTTGTACTTCCACAGCATTGTTTCTGGCTAGAATAACCCGAGTTGTTTTAATATCAACTTGAGGCGTCGTATGCAAACACAGAATGAAACACAGTCATGACATTGTGACAAAGGTCTCTCTCTCTTTACGTACCTTGTAACTGTTTAACAGTCAAGGACTCGCTGAAGCATGCACAATGAAACTCCTGGCACAAGAAATGTGCATATCATTTATTTTTTCTAATGCTGTTATCTTTGCAAAGCATTATCATTACACGTGCACGTGCATTAGGATTGTAAAGTTTTGAACTTGTCTCTATGCAACTTTTTTTTTTTTAGCACATGGGACACACACCCCAGATTGGGTGTGCGAAATGTGACGACTACAGGAATGCCCCCAAAATAAAGCTTCAAAATTAAAGTCCTTTGAAATAAACAGTTAAACTAAATAAATAAACAAGTTTTAAAGATTAGTTAATATAATGCTATAAAATTAAAGCATCTTTAAAGTTTTTTTTTTATTTAATATACATATAACCATGGTATTTAAATATTATCTAAGTAGAATGTAGTTACAGAAATGGGTGCATCCAAACTTTCGTGCATACTGCTATGAAGTAAAAATAAATAAAGGCAAATTATTAAGTTCTTTTAAGCTTTGAAGATTACATTTTCAAAGAATAGTAGTATATATATAAATAGTAGTATATATATATTTGTATATACATTATGGTTATACCTGTATAATGACATTAGAGCTTTACTGAGGATCAGGAAATGTGATTCGATTGAGTCGACTCCTGACATGATTCAGTGAATTCAGAGAGCTGCTGTGAGAATAAAGGAGCGATGCAAGCATATGAAAAAAGAATACCAAAATCTATGGCCTTCTAAGATAATCTGGGCTCAGAAATTTTCTTTAAAATGAATAATGAGAGATGTATTTTACGAAGGTAGCCTACTTGCTCAACGAACCGGAAAGTTTCGATCAATTCTGAAAGTGCGCGCGGTTTTTTAACCATCACTAATATTAGATACAATAAGAATTGAAGGATCTGTTAGAAGCAAATTAAACCTAATGAACAGTTAATTACTGAGGACCATCTCAAACTTAAATTAAAAGCAGAAAGAACGAATGTCCCAATGATCGAGTTGCTTGTAAAAAGAAAATAATAACTAAATAAATTATATATATATATATATTATATATATATATATATATATATTTTTTTTTTTAATAGAGAAACCAAGAAATCATTAAATAAATGAGAAGATTCAGTTCTGGATCAGATTGTATTGTTTTTCATTTTTTCATTGCACAAAAGACAAACTTAAAGCTCATGGCTTAATATTGCAAAAGAAAAACAACAAAAACAAAAAAGAAAACAGTTACACCAGCAATCAGATTTCACATGTTGCATGAGTCACACAACACTTGAGATGTTTACAGTCACTAAAATAATGCCGCCATCATAACAGGTACACTAGCTTCATCATCCACAAAAAAAATAAAAAAATCACAAACTAACTTGCCACAACAAAAACAAAACATGTCTCTCTTATTTAAATACAATGAATTATTGATGACAAAATACACAAATCAGACATTCACACACATTCTACACTACAAAATAGTTTTTAAATATTACCAAATTTAAAATGAGGTACAAAAACTTAAAACGTTTCACCACTGAATGATGGCGTTAGACTACCTCCTCTCTTTAAGGCATAAACTCACTTCAGAGAACGTGTCGATGCATAGCAAGAAGACGCCAACTGAAACAATGGCTGCACACTAAGCTGATTTATTTAAAAGATGATAATGCTGATAGTCTGAGGGAACAACGCAAATATGGCCCTGAAAAAAAGTTACAATCAGATCTGTTGACCATAAGACAGCATTAAACTGAGAGCTAAAACGACCTTGTAATGATAATTTGCTCAAAAGCAAACTGGGGTGTCAGGCTGTATCACACCGTTAAACTAGCAGTGCGATAGATGATACAAATATATTCCTAGCATGAATATTACGAATATAACTGATTTAATGCGGAAGACAAAAGTGATAGCCAGGGATCTGAGCAAAGGATGGTTGATTTCTAAATAATCTCATACCTTATTCTATCCACTAAATAGTATAGTAATTTAACATCTGTATCAAAGATTATATATAATATTATATTCCTGGCTTTAGGAACCGACTTCTACATTTCACTTCAAGCCTAAAATAAAACTTCTCTCCCGTCTTCATCTGCAGATATAATGTTAGTTAGATATAACTAGATGTATTTTTTTTAAAGATTTAAACACTGAATTTAAAAACAATATTTCAAATATTGAAATACATTAGTGATGAGGAAATCTATTTTAAAACAGTCTGAATTTTAGCGTTGACTAAACTATTGGCGCGGAAATTACTCAATTCAGCTTAAAATCCAATTTCTGTCAGTCGAGATGCTTCATCAGCAAAGAGCTCTAATCATTTGTGCTGTAGTGCAATACAAGGAAGGTTATAAGGAATGATCATGTTATTGTAGAAACACTACACATTTATACACACATTTTGCAGCATTTCCTAATTATGTATTTTATTTTGAAGAGTGCTGCATTCAAATCAAATGAAAGGATGTAGATAAAAGGTGTTTTATGCATTAGCATAATTAAAGGTAACGATAACTGGTGATCGTTTATCTGTGGCACTTAAAACGCAATATTAAAGAAAAATTGGGTATTTTAGAAGGGCATTTTTAAAAGTATGCACCACTTGGTCATATAAACGGAAAGATTCAAGTTAAAGGAAAAAAACCTTGGTCTCTGCTTTTTGTTAATGATATAAAGTAATAACAAAAGAATGAGTGCCTTAAAGTTTCAAGTGTTTACTGTTTTCGCTTGCTATTATGGAACGGCTTTGAGGGGTTTATTAGTGAACAGACACTGCTTTGTACCTAAACTAAACCTATTTACGCAACCAAGTGTCCTACATAACGTCCAGTTTAGTAGAATCATGATGGCTAACTAACTAGTCTACATCTATATCTTGTCTCTAGGCAACTGGTATTATTTAGTATTAGAATAAAACGAATGTCAGTAAAACGAGTCAAGTTTCCTCCCATCCGTCGCACACGCGTCAGTGGACAATACTCTAATGCTCATGGTCAGGCTCATGTTTGAGGGAAAGAAATGAAGTAATGAGAACATCTAGAATCCACACGGTACAGGGACATCACTGTGTCCTAAAGCTTTGAGGCAAAAGAACGAGACAAGGCCTAAACTAGATGAATGGCAGGACATCCATCGATAGGTCCTGGGTTTTGGATGAAGTCAGTCAATTCTAGCCTCATTTTAACAGTCCAGGGTTTTTTCGGAGCACAAACTATGGCCAAAACATTTTGTTGTTTGTGTCATGACCTAGTCCAGCTGGGCGAATGATTTAAAACAAGCCAGCACAGCTGGCTCAAACTGAAGTCTGTCTCAGGGTTTAGTCCAGGTGCTGAGATAGTCCTCTAGAGTATTTAAATCCTCTGCTATAAAAGCTGTATCTGTCCCGAGTAGATGGTGAGGACAAGCATGATGGCGAACCCCGTGAGCAGCCCTGCATTCTGGATGGCGAAAGTTACCAGAGAGCCACTTCCTCCGGCCTCCTCTTCTTCACGACTCACCTCATTCATCTCCGGAAACTACAGAGAGGGACAAAAGAATATAAAGATATATGGATTGTGAGAAAAATAACCAAATCAACAGCTTTTGGGATAATGCCCTTCTGTTTTGATAGTTAACAAGTTAGCTAGCATTTATTTGATCGAAAAACAGTTAAAAACTATATTGTATATATATATATACGATATACCTAACTAGTTTGTACCTAAGTAAATATAAATATATATATATTTATTTAAAAAAAATTAAGATTAAAAAATTAAAACATTGCAATATACTGATTTGTTGCTTTATTCCTTGCCGAATAAAATTGTTAAAAAATTATTTTAAGTTAGTACTACTTAGTTTTTATTTAAATATTATATTAAATATTAATATTATATTACATTATTATTTTTATTAATGTTTTTGACTAATCATTTCTTATATATATATATATATATATATATATATATATATAAATAAAAATAATAATAATAATAAAAATCGTTTTGCAGTAAGTGTCACGAGCTCCACCAGAGGGCACTCCACTCTGGACTGTTATTAATATAAAAGAATAAATATCTGCCAATCAGCTGGAACAAAGTCAACTTAATTCATAGAGAAAAGCAATGATCATACTGCACTGACAGACATTTGTTTGTTTTCAAGTCAAACACTGACTTGATTTGGATCAATTTCACAGAAAACAAGACTTGCTTTCTTCGCTGTATGTCTCAAGTAAACATACCTTGATTCATGATTGTTTAGATATCTGCACTGGAAAGTGCATGCAACATTTAATGCCTTGTCTTTCTGCTCTGATTTTAGACCTTTTTAGAGGCCGAATTTAAACTTTCATGAAAAAGTAATAACGTAATAACCTCTTTCGCACTTCACTGACCTTAGAAACACACCTTCATCAATCAACAAAAAAAGCAATCAATCCCAAAACAAAAATCAGCATCCTATTCTTACCATATCAGCCAGTGCAATGTAGAGGAACATGCCTCCGGCCAGGGCAAAGATCCAGTTAGGAGAGAAGTTGTTCCCAGCCAGGATGCCGAAGGCCATGCCCAGGTAACAGCAGCACGCTGACAGGAAGTTAAAGAAGAGCGCCTGCTGGATGCTCATGCCGGCGTTCAGCAGGATTACAAAATCACCTGGACACACAGACAGCAGAGCATTTACATGACAACAGACTCAAACTCATGACCGGGGCCGGTCTGGATCGGTCACATCACACTTACCTAACTCGTGTGGAAACTCCTCACACAGAATGGCCACCGACGTACTGATGCCCTGAAACACAGAAGCAGTGAAGGACGCTCCGATAGCCAAACCATCGATGAAATTATGCAGACCGTCGCTCAACGTGATCATCCACGCCAGAGTACCGATGTCAGAGTACGCCCTGCCCTTCAGCCAATAACATCCACCCGTTCCAGCACCACCCGAACTCTGAGAGTCCTGCAGCAGGGACACAAACACAGACTAAATCAGTTCAGAGGAAGACTTGAAGGTGATGCTCACTAATCCTGCATTCATTTGATGAAAAATGCAGGAAAAATATTAATAACGCACAATTTTGTTACATTTAAAATAACTGTTTTCTATTTGAATATATTGCAAAATGTAAGTTCAGAGTTACATGACCCTTCGGAAATCATTCTAATATGCTGATTTACATTCAGTCATTTAGCAGACACTTTTAATCAATCAAAACCAACAAAATAGAAATGATATAACAAGTCTCAGTACACGTAGCAAGGCTTTTTTTTTATTATATAATAACTAAAAAGAAAACATAAAGAATAGAGCAAGCTAGTGTTAAGAGGCCTTTTTTGCTTTTGACAATTATCTAATAATTAAAAAGAACAAATATATAGAATACAAAAAGATTAGACAAGCAGTAAATGGATAAAGAATAAGAAATTTGTTTTTTAAAAGAAAAGAGTGCGCTAGATTTAGAGGGTTAAATAAAAACGGAAGAGATCATTTCTTATTATTACTATTATTTGATTTATTATTAATGCTGGAAAAAGTTGTGCTGGTTAATATTTTTGTAAGCTGTGATAACTTTGTAGGATGAATACATGGTTAGAAAAAAGCATTTATTGAAAATAGAAATCTTTAATAATAATATACAGTACAGGTGAAATCAGTGCTTTTGTATTTCTTTTTTTATCCAGTCAGTATGTGTTAAATTGACTGTAAAGATGACATAAAAAAAATATTTTAGAGTTCAATGTAGTCTAGTACTTGATATTCCTTTAGCTTCTGCAGTGCTCTTGTAGCTCAGATAAGAACAAGTTGTTTTAGATGGAGAAGCTGTTGCAGTAACAGTAATTATGTCCTTAAAAAACCCAACACGCACTGATGAATCATGTCACATTAACATCACACTGAAATTATGCCAATTACAAGAAGACAACCCTGAGATGCTATTCACAGAAAAATATGTTTCCATGGCAACTCACAGCATGACTGGCTTCGCTGTTGATGACAGCAAAATGACTATAATATTATTCACATCTATATGCATTTATTAAATTTAGTTTTTTATTTGCATGACGTCATAAGTCATTATTAACAGATGAATGAAAAAAGTCAGAGCAGTTTCCAAGCCCCGGAAAGTTTTTAGAAGCTCATAATTATAATAATTCTGGCATGACATTAACGTGAATAATCAATTATGATTGTTTTTTAAGGGATGTAATTGTGAGGGAGGCTTAAGCCCGATCAATTGAAACTACCACATTGACTCTCAAACTTTAAATCATTTATCATGATATCATTCGTTTGTTCCTCACCTGTACCGTCTGACCAGTGTTGAGCATTTTGTCGTCTTCTCCGAGTCCTCTGACATCTCCTTCCGCTCTGGGTAAAGATGCTCCTCCAGCCTCTCCATTCTGGAGTTTCTCCATCACACCATCTTCCAAATCTCCATTAGAGCTTGCATAGCGCTCCGCAGGAAAGTGACTGTGGCCATGCCCTCCCTAACAAAATAGATAATTATATGAGAAGAAATGCAATGCAGAAAACAAACAACAAAAAGAGAGTAAAGAAATAAGCTCCTTTTTAAATCACACTAAAAGATTTCAATACGTACTGGACAAAACTATTCTTCCACTGCCCCTCAGTCTTGCGGTGTTCCTCAGGGCTCTATTCTGGCACCGACTCTTTTTTTATGTTATATAGCCTACCTTTGGGTTTGATTTTTAATAAATATAAAATTTCTGTAACACTACAATAAGGTCTCATTTGTTAACATTAATTAATGTATTAACTAACACGAACAAACAATGAACAATACATTTATGACAGCATTTAACGTTAGTTCATAACAATACAATCACTCATTTTTACTTCATGTTAGCTTACAGTGCATTAACTAATATTAAACGCACCTTGTGATTTTAACAGTGCATATGTCAATGCTGGAATTAGCATCAACTAAGATTATTAAAAGTCATTCTTAGTTCATTTTACCTGATGTTGTTAAGAAAGTGTTACCTATTGAACCTTATTGCAGAATGTTAGCGGAATTGCTTTCTATTTATTTGCTGAAGATCTAGTTGCATCTTATTTTAAACCAAATGGAGTTAATACACTAGTAGGTCTGTATGCATGCATTCAGGAATTTAATCTTTAAAAAACTTAGTTTTTGTTTTGACTCTGGCCTAAATTTCGTGTTTATTCATTCTCGTCACCCGAAAATAATTCTTATCGACAAAGAATTTGGAAAATGTAATTCATGCATTTTTCGCTTGGACTAATGTAATCCACTTTATGATATGATTAACTGCTCATCTATGAAATGTTTACAATTGGCCCTTAATGCAGCAGCCAGGCTCCTGACTGGAACTCGTAAATCTCAGCACACTTCTCCTATTTTGATTTTATTGCAGCGGTTACCTGTAAATATTATTAATATTTAAAATGTTAATTTTTGTTCTTAAATCGCTTTCTCTCACCAACTTGTTTTCACACAAACCAGTGAGATCACTCAGGTCAGCCCTCCACTAGAGGGCGCTGCATTACAACCATTCTCAACAGAAAAAAGTTTAATTATATACCTTCCGATTTGACTCTAGCCAAACTGCAACAAAAAGGAGAATGTATTCTTGTGACTATTAAGATTTTGGGTCCCTGTCTTTTTTCACGTCGTCTTTCGAGACACACACATATTTTACATACCGTTCACACATTCCACTGCAAAACTTCATGAGTTTGTTTGATGTCACTGTGAACTCCATGTCACAATAACAATGTCAGATAAAGCTGTTTGCTAAAGCAACTGTTTCATGGTTCACTCCAACAGACCATTAGTCCAAACTCACCCTGTCTTTTGGCTTTAAGATCATCTTCAGGATTTTCTCTGTAAAGAAGAACAGGTAAAATCCTCCAAACACGACTGCAGACTTGGGCACATAATAATCCTCCATGGGGTCGAATCCAAAGGCCTATATACAGAAAAAAAGCATGTTTTAAGACATCGAAATCAATTTCATTCAAACTAATTTAAAATAATATAGCATTCACTATTAACCTTAAAATCACAAACTGTTGTGTGCTTTTATTATCATAAAATTCTACACAATGTTGAACACCACTACAATTTAAAAGCTTGGGGTCAGTAAAATAAATAAAAAAATATATATATTTTTTTTTATTTAGCAAGAATGCATCGTTGAATTGATCAAAAGAAAGTTTTTTGTTGAAGTATTTAGTTAAAATGCGGTTGGTTTTTTTTCCATTAAAAAAAAAAATAAATAAAAACTATCCACAAGAAAAGCAGTTAGCAGTTTGCCAAATCAGCATATTGTAATATTTTCCAAAAGATCACTGAATACTGATGAATATTCAGCTTTAACAGGAAATACATTTAAATATTAAAATAGAAGAGGCCTTTTTTAAATTGTATGGAAAAAATGCCTCGGCGAGAAATAAACAGACCCCAAACCTTTGAACGACAGAGAAAGCTGCATATAATGTATTAAAAAACTGAATGTGTCCAGTACATAATAGTATGGATCCAATCTAAATACAAGCCATAATCGCTCTCCTAGACACCAGGAAGAATCACAAGAAGGCTTTTGTAGCAGTATTCTTCACATCTCTTTCTCAAGCTGTCATGAAGAGCGAGTATGGGCTTTATTTTAGATTGGGTCTTTGTGTGATTCACTAACGCCTCAGGGCTTCCCCCCATTGTGCTTGGCTTGAATAGTTCCCGCTCAGATAAATGTCAAACTTAAATGTGAGCTTCAGCTCCATTCCATCTAATCTGAATCAGCATTAAACGCTCATTTTAATGATTTTAAAATACATCCTGTGAGAACAAAACCAACAACTATGGATCAATATAAACGTTATTGATTGTTTTAAGCTCTATTTTCTAGGCTGGGGAGAACCACTGAGTTATGTTTGTGCTTAAAGGGAATGTTCTTTCATCAGTTCCCACCCTCGTGTTGTTCCAAAAAAATGCCAAGTTTTTGCAGAATGTGCACTCTGCTATTTTGCATACAATAAGATTGCATGATGATTCAAAGCCACACCAACTTCTATTGACTTCAGGAAACTTGGAGAAAGATCATGTACTACAAGTATTTTTGAGTATAAACTACTCTTTTCTTGAACAGTGCTGTGAAATGATTAATTGTAATTAATTGCATTCAATTATTTGTTTACATAATAAATGTGCCTGTACTGTGTATATGTATTATTTACACATAAATACTCACACATTCAGTATATACTTGGATGTATACAGTATATACTTATTTGGGATGTGCTTAATTGGAATTAATCGTTTTACAAGACTAACTGTATTTATTTAACCTTTTTGGAGCTTGCAAAAATTCAATCCAATTTGTTGCATAGAAAACCGTTTGGCTATTCAACTTATATATATTTATATATATGTTTTTTTTTTTTTTTGCACACACAAAAAAGATAAAGATAAAACCTCAAAATAGCACTAGGAGTTTTCTACAAGTTGCCTGAAATATTTTCATTCTGTACATAAATTCTGGAACAACATGAAGGCAAGTCAGTTTCCTTTTGAGAGGAACGTTCCTTTAAGCGCCAGACTCTAGAACTACAGTCTAAACTAGACATGTGGAAGTCTAGAGAGTGTCTTCTGTCTGGCTGTGTCCGCTCTACCTCTGGGATTAGTTGAAACAGTGCGTTGGAGTACAGAGTACCAATGGCCAGGGCTATGAAGTACAGCAGCAACCGCTTGTAAAAGGTTTTCCTCATGAAGGGAACCACACTCGCCCCGACCAGTGAACACAGAGATATCACTGTCACAGACAGGAACCCATAGCCCCACACTGGCCAAACAACCCGAGGACAGACAGAACAAGGGGAGTGGGAAAGAAGGGGGAAAAGAAGAAAGAATATTTGAATTAATCAGCAGAATAATTAATACTAGGTGAAAGGTTGACATTCATAATCTCAAATGTGAGATTAACTGCCTGAAGGGAAACGATTAAGCACTGTGGGCCACTAAATGATCAAATTAATTCATGCAACCACATTAAAATACACTTATTCATGAAATGCATTTACAGATTTGATGTCAATTTACGTATATAATAAATAAATCAGACATTTCAGAGTCATGCTATGACACTACCGTTCAAATGTTCTCTTCTTTTTACAGTTTCCAACACACTCAAAGCTGCATTTATTCAATCAAAAATACAGTAAAACAGTAATACTGTAAACTTTCATAAGTTGGAGTTCTTATTTTACTGTATTCTTTGACGAATTGCAAACTCAAACAAATCACTTCTAATCAATTTAACACACCTTGCTGAATAAAACCATTGATTTCTTTAATAAAAAACTTTTGAATGGTAGTGTATGTTGTTCACATTTTAAAATCCATTGTGTTTCATTCACAGAGGAAGTAGGAGGAGACGGCGTCCTGTTGACCATCAAAGAACAAAAGATGCCTTGAGACATGAGGTCACTGACAGTCATTCAAAGCTGAAGGGGCAGCTCAACATACTCCTCCTCCTCTAGACCTCCTTAAAGTCCCAAGGCAACAGAGGAACTGAAAACACCCGTATTCATGTTGACCCACCAATGAACCATCAACACCCAGCACGCACAAGGTAGGTGTTCCTGTACCAACAACCCAACAGAGAGCATCCTGGGATACGCAGCGCTTCATTAGCTCTTTTAATGAAGACGCCATTTCCATGACCAACGAACCAGAGAATAAAAGTAGTGTTAGTGGTCTACTTTAAAGGCGGTGCTAGAGAAACAATCTGAAAAGTGGAGAGGCAGGAGGACAGAGCAAAAAAAGTGACTTCTACAGCTCTCGAGCTACAGCCAAGCTTTCTATGCTTCCAGCAATATTAATAATATCTGTTCTTTAAGGGGTCATTGTTATTAACTGGCAGGAACACAGAAAACTAGCCCCTGCACAAATATTTAGAAAATTCATTTTAAAATGAATTAATTCATACAAGAGAAACACACCAGAAATATATATGGAAAACAAAGTGAAAATAAATCAAATAAAATTAAGGTTTTAAAAAAAGGTTATAAAAAGTAAAGTAAAATAAAAGGTTATTTATAAAAGTAAGGTTATAAAAGTAAAGTAAAATAAATCTAAAAACTAAAATTAAATAATAAAATGTTAAAAATGTAAAAAATAAAATAAAATATCCCCCATCTGATTCCAATCTTGCACAAGCGTAAAAAAAATATGATAAAAAAAAATTAAATAATAAAAATAACAATAAATAAAATTAAAATAAATAGTAGTTCTAAAAGAAACATAACTTATTCAAAAAAATTGAATAAAAAAATAAAAAAAT
>JAUCMT010000105.1:2999810-3011140 GCA_032357475.1 Enteromius thamalakanensis
TATCCTCATAGTTTTGTGCTTGACTTTTGCGGGACTTTCAATTTGGTCTTAAATTTTGTTTGAAAATGGTATTAAAAGGTCTTAAATTTAACTTGGTCAAACCTGTAGACACCCTGTTTATAGAAATGTATTTAATTGTATTATTGCTTTATTTAATGTTGGTGTTTTGCCAAGCTGATGCCGCAGTAAACTAAAGTCAAGTATCATGTTAGACAAAACCCTTAGCAGTCAGCTGATTCCCTCTTGTGATGTCCTGGAGTCTGTCTGAAGTCAACCATGTCTGAAATCTACAATTATCTGCGGTCTCGGTGGGAAGCGAACACCCTGTTTGCTCTTGATAGCCAGGAGTGAGAACATGCTCCTGAGAGAGCGCTCAGCTGCGCGCGCTTCACTCCATTTCCCTCCACAGCGTCCGCTGAAGATCGGAGATGGGGTCATCAAGCAATTTTGGAATATTAAATAAGTGTAATCGCATTACAGGCCGTGTGACGTAACGGCACGAAGAGGACAGAAGAGCATGGCTTCCGTTCTCTGTTAAAGCAATGCTACAGGATCAGTGCAAGTTAAACTGATTCGACAGCATGCGTGGCAGAATGTTGATGAGAACAAAAGTTCATTTCAACTTTACAAAGTAAGATTATTTACAAATATAAAAAAAGAAGAATGTGATGCGTTTGATTTTACAGAAGCTCTTATAATACTAGTTTGAACTATGCAGAGGTACAAGGTTCAAACAGGTTGTCATGGCAGCGAAGCTGAAAAGGCTATATATCATAATAAAATCATGTTAATGCTCATGTCTTGTGGCTGTACTGTTTGAAGAATAAGTATTTTAATGTTTAAACATTGGCCCCATTTCCATTGATTTTTTTTTATTATTATTGATACTATTGTAGAAATTATTTTATGTGTTTATTTATTTATTTTATTTTTTTCATTTTATTTTTTCAGTTTGTTTGTATTTTTTTTGTAGTTTTGTATTATTTATACTATTGTAGAAATTATTTTATTTGTTTATTTATTTATTTTTTATTTTTTCAGTTTGTTTGTATTTTTTTGTAGTTTTGTATTATTTATACTATTGTAGAAATTATTTTATTTGTTTATTTATTTATTTTATTTTATTTGTTTTATTTTTTTTTTTTTTTTCAGTTTGTTCGTATTTTTTTTGTAGTCTTGTATTATTTATACTATTGTAGAAATTATTTGTTTTATTTTTTTCATTTTTATGTTTTATTTTTTATTTTATTTTTTGTAGTTTTAGTAATTTTCTGCTTGTGCTTAATTTTATTTCATTTCATAAGCAAGGCAAGTTTTTCAAGCTTTTAAGAATTTATAGCTATTTCCATTATTAACCATTTGAAATGTTTCTATACTGTTCTAGAAATTAATTTACAATTTTTGCATAAATTGCATATATTATTTTATTATTTAATTAAATTGCATTTAATATATAATTTTTTTGTGCTTTTTTTATGCTTTTGTCTCTTTTTTTAATATGCAAATATGTTTAACTTTAAGTTCTATACTTCTGTTTGCACTTGACCTTAACATTTCTCAGGTTTTTTAATCAATATTTTAAATTAGCTATATTTCCATTAAAAAACAAGTTTAATTAATTTTAGTTAACCGTAACAAAACAGAATTTTACTCAGGCGCCTTTACCTTTAACTTAATATTTTAAAACTAAAATATCACTTTAATGAGCAATTCAGTTTAGATGTATTCCCGCTTCTTCACATGCAGTAAATAAGATTTTGTCAGTCAAGTTTGTAATAATCCTCAAAGACTGCCTTGATAATTTGCGGTTGTTATTAAAGCAAACATTCAGTGCAGTATTGGTAAACGCTGCCAGCGTGAGCCTGCTGCGGTAGTTAAGCTGTTCTCTTACACACCACATGAGCGTGCGGTGCCAAACAGGTCATATTGTTGATCCCTGTGGAGGATTGCTCCACTTTTTCAGTGCATAGGAGAGACGTCTGAGCAATAATGGCTTGTTGACAGTCAGCTCTGACATCTCCTCTCATTCTTTCTCTCCGCTTTAGGGTGATGAAATTACTGGGGCTGAAGCTGGTGGGCAGAAACCATTACGATCCCAGCGCTGTTGTGGTTCTCGGCAAACACAGGTATTTTGCACTGACCTGATTGTGATTGCAATCTAGCCAAAATTGTACTACACATTTGGTTTCACACCGAATAAATGTAGACTCTGTGTTTTTACACCTGACCTGTGATTACCGGACATGTTTAAAACATTTCAGAACCACTTGCAGTAATGCTTTGCGTATTGATTGTCTGTTGTCGTTTGTTTGTAAATGTGTGTCCGTCAGGCTCCAGGTGTGGCCTGGATACTCCACCAGTATTAAGCACACAGATGGAGGTCTCTACCTCATTGTGGATGTCTCACATAAGGTGTTACGAAATGACTCTGTGCTCGATGTCATGTGAGTTTCAGTCGTAATCAGTCACTCTGAAAAGCCACATGTATGAAGTCAGTGCTATTTGTGTCAGCTGCGTGCTTTATTCAACACTGTTCAAGAGAGTTGTTCATGTGGAGAATTTGTATTTTTTCAATTTAAATATAAAGGTTTATTTTTAGATTCTTAATAAAAAAGTGCTGCATTAAGCATAGCCTGTTTCATTTAAACTGTAAGTGCAATAAGCAGATTTGTACTTGTTAGGCAGCAATGCAACTGAAAAGCATGCAAAATTTTAGGCTAAAACCAGTATGCCAAAATCTGTGCAATGATGTAATGTGCTCAACCCTGCTGTCTCAGAATAACCTTTCTCTGCTGTAGGAATCTGATTTACCAGGGAAGCCGTGAAAGCTTTCAGGACGAATGCAAAAAGGAGTTTGTGGGCTCAATCGTCATCACACGCTATAATAACCGCACTTACCGTATCGATGACATCGAGTGGTCCAAGTCTCCCAAAGACACTTTCACCTTGGCCGACGGGACCGTGACCACGTTTGTCGATTACTACAGGTTTATCTTTTCAGTGGAGAACCCACTTTTCTGATTTAAGACTTGAATGCATGTAAAAGACAGCTGGATCATATCTTGTATAACTGGATTTATATGACTCGCATGACATTGCCAAAGCTTATACATTCATAAATTATAGCCCATTGCAATAGCAGAGGCAGATATATGCTAGTTTAAAGTGACAAATTACTATTTTATTGTTCGTTTGGTCAGTTTTCTAATGAGCTTTTGATATGCACAGCAAGAACTATGGCATCACTATAAAGGAACTGGACCAACCGCTGCTCATCCACCGTCCGAAAGAGAGGTCCAAACCTGGACAGAAGGTCATAAAATGCTTATCAGTGCTGTTTGCTTATGTGTTGGGTTATTACTAAGCTTTAGGATGGCTGTGACAGCTGCATGTTAGTCATTGGTGGTTTGAATAGCATGGGCTTGACTTAATTCACACTCTGTGCTGCCATCTAGGGGTGATTTTGGATACTGTGCTTTAGCAGTGGTTCATTTGGCCTGATTAATCATAGTGTTACACATGTGAATTAATTAAATGTACTAGTCCTATACACCCCTACTTGATTTATTTATTATGTATTTTTTCCCCAAAAGAAATAAATACGTTCAGCATTAGGAATACATTTTTGGGTGAATAAAAAGTGACACATACAGTATTATTACTATGATGTAAGTTAAGGATGTTTAGTGCTAAGATGTGAATTTGATCCGTTTCATAACAGGTTATTACAGGTGAAATCCTTCTGGTTCCGGAGCTTTCCTTCATGACCGGCATCCCTGAAAAAATGAGGAAAGACTTCAGAGCCATGAAGGTATGAGTCAGTTTCAGGTCAAGCACAGTCAGGTGTGGGAACTCTTTAATATCCGTCTTGTGTTTCAGGATTTGACCATGCACATCAATGTGGGAGCCGAGCAGCACACCCAGAGTCTCAAACAACTGCTGCACAACATCAACAGCAATAACGAAGCGGTCTCAGAGCTGGCCCGCTGGGGCCTGAGCATCAGCCAAGAGATTCTAGTGGTGAGAATGGAAACGCACCTCGATGCTGCACCTGACAGTGCTTCAGGGAACTTGTGTCTTTGGTGCATCCACTGCTCCATCAGTATCAAACTAGAAATAAGATCTTGTGAACTCGTGTGACACCTGGATGGCTCGTATTAAATTGAGTTATTCTATGTATCTACACTGCAGTAAGTTTGGGTTAGGTCTTTAGAAAAGAAGATCTGAGGCAGCATTTATTTGATTGAAGTTGTGAAATATTTGTAAAATTTTAAGTAACTGTTATCTATATCATAATATATTAAAATGTCATTTATGTAACTCACTTTGAACAGACAAGTGTTAAAGTGCCTCTATTATGGGTTATGAAAGGTTCATATTTTGGTTTTGCTAGTCCCAAAAAGGTTGACATGCATGCAAGGGCAAAAAACACTTAGTCTCATAGTCTTGAAATGCATTTATTTTTACCTTACTTGCCCAATGAACCCCTCCTTTGCGTGACTCTGACCTGCTGTGATTGGTCCAATTTGTCTCATTTAAATTATTTTTATGCACGTGATGGCAAAGAATGAACATGCATTTTTGTTAAGACCAAAGTAAAAAGGTCAACAAGTGAGCAACGATATATTAATGTTTCATGTGGACGTAAACTTGAAACGGCAGGATGTTTTCATTCACTTACAGCTGTGTTGCACACTGCATGACAGCTCAAATCCATGATAGGGTCACTTTAATTTCTTTAAAAGAAATTATCAATTTCCAAAGGAACACAACTGACACTGCTCTTTAGCGTTAGATCCATGAAGTCATTTTCAGAATTTGAACTCCTATTATACTGCATCTAGATATATTATAATGCATTATTATCAGTTATCATTACCATTAATAAAGTCACGTTCTATGTACGTGGTATTTTAGCATCTTAACGTTTAATTATTGTTAGGGCTGTTTTATGAAACTTTGTGTTGTTCACTGTTTGTAGGATCTGGTACTGCTACATTGCTTTGTTTGTAGCTAACATGAAAAGCTTAAACATTTTGTTTCTCCACAGACTCAAGGAAGAACTCTGCCCAGCGAGACCATCTGCTTGCATTCTGCGTCTTTTGTCACGTCTCCGGCAGTAGACTGGTCCAGAGAGGTGGTTCGCGACCCCTCTATCAGCACCGTGAGTCACTGTAGGGTGTTTGAGCCAGATCTCTCTGAGTCATTGGTTTGTGGAGGAGTGCACATGTCACATTGATCCGAGGAGATTTTATATTTCTATATATATATATATAATTTTTTTTTTTTTTTGAGGTAATTAAAATAGACCTAAGCAAACAGTAGACCTAAAATACATACAACAGCAGTGAGACAATGATAGCTGGTTCAAATTAAATATCAAAAACAAGTAATCACACTATTTTATTGAATAAAACTGTTAAAATGTATACTGTGATAAAAACAATGAAATCATAGCTTATCTACATTTATGTCAAATGTCTGCAAAAGGCACCAAAGAACTGATGATTGTTTTTATACTTTTCAAAGCAATCTAATCTTGGTTTAAAAGTAACTAAAGATTTAATTTAAATGTATTCTTAATCTTTAATATTTGGATTTCTGGTAGCTCAGAAATAATACAACCACTGTAATTTCTTCAATATGTGGACATTAAGGACCGGTTTCCCGGATAGGGATTAGATTAAGCCAGGACTAGACCTTTGGTAATTTAGGACATTTAAGATTTTTTAGAAACATGTCTTACAAAAATGCATGATCTGTGAGCATTTTAAGACCAAGACAATAATGTATTTTAAGATATCTCAATTAATCGAAAATTTATTGTAATCTACATTCAGAACCTATAATCGATAACATTTTTCCAGGACGATTATTTCGATTACCTTCCCTTTAAAAACAATACCGCTTGTGGAGTCATGTGACCCGCTCCGTTACGTTCCCCTACGTGGGAGAATAAATCATGCTATTCACACGTAGTTGGACGCTCGAACATTTTGAGTTTACTCACTTCATTCGCGCGTGAAATTAGCTTCACAGCAAACGTAAATTTGCGTCACGGGAGGGGCTTCTGCCAGGCGCGTCCAGTCTCTGTACATCGCTAAGGATATGACTCC
The DNA here is from genome assembly GCA_032357475.1 of Enteromius thamalakanensis. Taxonomy (NCBI): domain Eukaryota; kingdom Metazoa; phylum Chordata; class Actinopteri; order Cypriniformes; family Cyprinidae; genus Enteromius; species Enteromius thamalakanensis. The sequence continues at coordinate 3,005,927 of JAUCMT010000105.1, forward strand.
CTTGGCTACAGCGGAGCGAAGCAGGTTTAAACACCTCGTTAAAACTCTCCACAGAAGATACACTGTGCCGTCGCGATCTCATTTTTCCCGCGCTGCCAGACATGTACAAGACATAACCTAAAAAAGTTAACATGCTCATGTTTCTTAGTAAGAACTTAGAGTAAATTCATGTTCTTATAGTGACATGACAAGATCACTAAGATCACCTCATGCAACCGTGTTTAGGAGAGTTCTGTTTTCATTACAACAATCTGTTGTTAACATTGATACAGTGAACATTAAAATATTTGTTTACAGAAGATCCAAGACATGCACTTTTTAAAATATTATTAACAGGATATACAAGAGTTATTTTATTTAGAAGAAATACTGCTTATTTTCTACTTTTAATAAGAAAAACATTGAAAATATGCAATGGTTTATCATAGAAAAAATAAGTGGCTGGACCAATAAAGTATGATTTCTAAATATATTGACTCTTAGGTTCATTTTAGTAAACCAAAACATACTGATTCCTACACTAAAACTCTCTTATGAATGCAAAAAGATTATCATTATACTGTTTCAAGAAAAAGCTCTTATGTGGTTCTTCTGCTCCGCTGTATTCGTCTCTGTCAGGTTCCTCTGAACTGCTGGGCTGTTTTCTATCCCCGGCGGGCAGCCGATCAGGCAGAAGAGCTGGTGACTACTTTTACAAAGGTGGCCGGACCAATGGGCATCAAAATTCAGCGGCCCATTCTTGTAGAGCTACGGGATGATCGAATCGAGACCTTCGTCAAGAGCATTCACTCTCAGCTCACCAGCGAGGTGAGGAAGTGAATATAAGAGATTCTCTCTAAGAGCAATGCTACTCTCTGTTGGCCATGGCTCTTTTGGCTTTGTACTGCGTTGTGGTGTTATCTAAATACCATAGTATATAGTGTATAGTCTGTTCTGGTTTTCAGCCTCGTGTGCAGCTAGTGGTCTGCATTATGACCGGAAACAGAGACGACCTGTACGCCGCCATCAAAAAGCTCTGCTGCCTCCAGAGTCCTGTACCATCACAGGTTTCATCCAAACACACTTCCTTTGCATTGTTCAGATTCAGTTTGTTACACACACTACTGTCCAAAGCATTGTGTAATGTTTTTAAGACATATCTTATGCCCACCAGGGATATATATATATATATATATTGTGATACAGTTTTATATTTTGATAAATACTAAATTAATTAGTGTTTTATTTTGTGTCACATACTCCCTCACAAATTTGCTCTTTTTTTTGTCTTCAAGAAACATTTTGCTTTTTTGGCATTAATTATTTATATTAATATCTCATTAAACACTTGTGCTGCTTAATGCTTTGGATGGTTTTAATGTATTAAAATATATATAATGTATTATTCTCAATTTTTTTTTTTAAATGCATCCAAGCTGGACAAAAGTAAAGTTTATTAACCTTTAACATTATATTGTAAAAGTTATTTAAATGTTTTGCATGAAAGATAATAGTTAATGCAAAAATAGTTTTAATTTAAAATTTAAAATTTAATTTTAATAAAAAAAAATTATAGTGCCAGGCAACGATTAATCACTTCAGAAATAAAAGTTTTTGTTTACATAAGGTGTGTGTGAACTGTGCATATTTATGATGTATAAAGACACACAAATACATTTTACATTATATAAATATATTTAATATATAAACATATATTTCTAAAATATATACATATTTGTGGCAAACAGCATTAATTCATATTTGATTCATATTCCCAGGCCATCAACGTGCGGACCATCTCTCAGCCACAGAAGCTCCGCAGCATTGCTCAGAAGATCCTTCTGCAGATTAACTGCAAACTGGGAGGAGAGCTGTGGACGGTAAACGTTCCTCTGGTGAGTGTGTGCTAATCAGACCTTTTTCCCCACGGGTGGCCCTGGAGTTATCAAACTGTATCTCACTCTTGATTGAAAACAGCTCAAGTAAATATAGAGTGTCAGGAATGAACCTGGAAACAGTGAGTACTGATAGACGATAGCTAGATGTGATCCATTTTCTGTTCAATTGTGGGTTTTTTTTTGTATTGATGGTGAAGTAAAAATATTTATTCTACTAGCTACAATCTGGTTTATAGTCTTGAGCTGGTGTGTTATGGTGCTGGTCATGCTAAAAAGAAAAGACTTGTAATGTAATTATGTAAATGTAATTATTTGTACACAAGTTTTAAATGGCCTGAAATAGACAGAATATGATGTACTGCTTGATAAAGAGAAAATGCATTCATAAGCGAACTTAATGCATTGGTACTTCTGAAGAGTATTGATGCTGGATTGTTACGGCACATAAATATCAGCGAATGGTATTAAACAAAAGGAAAACTTCTAACCCCTGTAACTTTGATGTGAACAGAAATACCTGATGGTGATTGGGGTGGATGTTCACCATGATGCAAGCAAGAAGAGCAGATCGGTCATGGGCTTTGTGGCAAGTCTCAACAGGTAAAATTATTTCATTTAAAATATATATTTTTCAATTTAAAATAATTTCCTTTTTTGTAAATTTTTGTAATATAATCATACTGATCAATGTGTCCTTGCTAAATTAAGGTTTTTATATATATATTTATATATACAGCAAAACTAGCTGTTTTTTACAGCTTAAAAATTGTCGTGCCTGGTCTCTCTGAAAAATAAGGTGCATACATCAGGTGTAAATGGATTTTGAGAAGTGCAGGCAGATGACATTTTCATTTTTATGTCAGAAAATAAATCCATTTAAAAATGTAACATGTGCATGGAGGAGCTGTTCACCAAAGCATCAATCGACATGGTTCATTTTCATTTCATGCCAGTCTTAGATATTTCCCCAATAATAGATTCAGTACATTAGCTGCTGTCTACTAACTAAAACTGTAGTACTCGTAATTTAAACTAGCTTCCCCAACAGTGTGAATATTGTGAGCTGTTAATAGGAGCAAAATAATTAACATGTTCTGGCTGTATGCATCAGATTTGAAGCCTAACTAACCCTGTGTTTATCGTCCTGGTGTAGCATGCTGACCAAATGGTACTCCAGGGTTACATTCCAGATGCCTCACGAGGAGATAATCAGCGGCTTCAGGGTGTGTCTGCTGGCTGCCCTGCAGAAATACTATGAGGTAATGAGGCGTTTATATTGACTCGTCGTATGCTACAGCTTCTGAATGTTATATAGGAGCTTTTTAAACCACAGGTGAACCACTCCTTCCCTGAGAAGATCGTCATCTATCGTGACGGTGTGTCTGATGGACAGCTCAAGACTGTGGAGCTTTATGAGATCCCTCAGGTTCTGAAGTGCTTCGAGACCATCCCGAACTACGATCCGAAGCTGGCTTTCATCATCGTGCAGAAGAGGATCAGCACCACCCTGTACTCCTACAGATCGGACCACTTCGGCACACCCTCGCCCGGAACCATCTTGGACCACTCCGTCACCAACAGAGAGTGGTTGGTTTGCAAGAATTAAAGCAAATCCAAAGGAGCTAAGACCCGGTCTTAGGTCACAGAGCTCAGTCTAAGCTAGGGTTGGGTCGATAGACGATACCATCATCCATCGCGATGGCCGATAGACATCACAATCCTCCGCCCCGCCGTAGCAGCAGCAACCAGCTCACGAAAAACACACTTAATCTATGGCGGCAATTCTATGCCATTAATAAGCGAGCGCACCACTGATGCTGGCGAGCGTGGTAAATAATTTCCGCGAGAGGAAAACAGATGTACATGCGAAGAAACGGGTCTGCGAGCTCATTTCAAACCCTCGCGCGTGCTTGATATGTCATCCGCGCGCGATCATTCCTGCACTTGATTCTCTCTCACCTGCTCGCGTGAACACTGCTATTTTTGTCAGTCGTGGGGCGGGGCTTGGTGTTTTAGTTAAAACCCCCCCAACCGCCGCCTACGACGACGATGTCATCGTCCATCGCGATGTTTCACATTAGACATCGTACGATGCCAAATTGTTCGACATCGTCCAACCCTAGTCTAAGCCAGGATTAGGCCATCGTTCAGTAAAGACATTTAAAGGAATAGTTAACCCAAAAATTTATATTCTGTCATCATTTACTCATCCTTGAGTAATTCGAACACAAACGAGGATGTTTTGAAGAAAGATTTTAACCAGGCTTGTCTTTGACTTCCAGAGTAGGCAAAAAATACAGTGTAAGTCAATGGTGTCCAAAACAGCCCATTTAAAATATCTTTGTGTTCAACAGAATATAGAAATTGAGATTTTGAACTACTCGAGTTCGGGTGAGAAATTGATGACAGAATTTCATCTTTGGGTGAACTATTACTTTAAATAATTTTAATAAGCATGCCAAACAAATCACTTATATGTTATTTTTGTTCAGTCAGTGCAGATTTACATTTTAGTCTAGGACTTGTCTGTGAAACCCGGGGGATTGTGTGCTTAGCTTTGTAGAAACAAGATCTAGTCAAGTGCATTAGTGGGAGGAAATAAAATGTGGTTTAAGAATTGACATGATATGTTTCCTTATCTCCTCAGGGTGGACTTCTACCTAATGGCACATTCAATTCGACAGGGTTGTGGCCTGCCCACTCATTACATAGTACTGTACAACACGGCAAACCTCACCCCTGACCACTTACAGAGGTTCGCTTCAACATTTCTGATTTCAGGACACCGCTAAATGTGATGTTTAATGTCATGGGTTTTTAATAACTAGCATATTAACTCTTTACCCGCCAAACACAGAATTTTGCATGGTTGCTAGGGTGCACTATTACACATCTCCTGAACGAGTCCTTAATGTCCTGATCAAAAACACAAACCAGGAAGAGGCAGAAAAACATCCACTTCTGCTTTGCTAAGATAATGTTACTGAATATGGTCCAGATGTATTATTTGGTGATAATGCAATTTTCTCCGCTTTTTTTTATATAATGTTTGACGCTAAAATAAACATTTTTTGTTGTTGTTGTTGTTGTTTAAAAAAAGTAGTGAGGATCTGATCTTTAGTTTTATGTACGATATATCCAGATAGATCCAGAAAGTGCAAGGTGGGGAAAGATGCATTTTAAAACATGTACAGTATCATAACATCTTGTGTTCTTACTTAGACTTTCACATATAATGTTCTGAGCCATTAATCACTAGTAACTAGGGCTGAACGATATGGACAAAATTTCATATCTCGATTTTCATGCCAGATATCTCGATATCGATACGATATGA
>JAUCMT010000105.1:3019823-3031832 GCA_032357475.1 Enteromius thamalakanensis
AATGTAAGTTTTAATATATGTACAGCAGGAAAAGTACTTAATATCTTCATGGAACATGATTCATGGATCTGTACGTAATATCATAATGATTTTGGTGTAAAAGAAAAATTAATAATTTTGACCCATACAATGTATTTTTGACAATTGCTTCAAATATACTCATGCTACTTAAGACTGCTTCTGTGCTTCAGAGTTACATATACAGTATAGGCTTATCTCACAATTAATAATTCCACATAAAATAGCCTTCATTTATAGATTAGAAAAATGCTGTTTGAACTGGAGGGCACTGCTGTCACTGCACAACATGTCATGTCTGCTACCCCTCTAATCATAAATGTGCCATGTTGTTGCTCATTTAATACTACTCCTCAGTTAAATAAGCATCAGTCAGCACTAAACTGCTCTGGCAACTTCCTTCACTTGAATGTCAAGGCGACTCTCTGGACGTGTCCACTGGACAGCAGAAATTAAGACTGACAACTCTGTGTCCATGTTGGACATCATTCCTCCAGACCGAGAATAGGGTCAATACACCTGCAGCCAGCCTCCCATGTGACATCACGAGGGGCTTGCTGACAGACCCTGATTTGGTTTGACATGTCTGAGGAGCTAGTGTCCTTTGGGTTGTGAAGTCCAAGATTCTGCTGCTGTAGTGAGGTCCAGTAGGAGACTGGCTCATGTCTGGGTGAAACAAAGTGCAGTATCGATTTTGCAGTTTTCACTTTCACATATATGGCTGTAGTAAACTGTGATTGAATAGTTAATTCATTCGGCCATTGATCTATGTGTCAGAGTGGCCATTAATATGTAGTTCAGATTTAAAAGGTGTTGTTTTCTACTGGAAACACAAGGGCTGTTTTTCTACATGACAGTTAAGTCAATGGGGAATATGGTTTACAACATGTCTGGAGTAATACCTGTGCCTTAGGGTTGATGCTTTATCTTTTGGGCTGAAGGCTCAGATTGCTTATTTGAAAAATATATAGACCTACAGTACTGTATATAAAATCAATGAATGCATGTAATAAAGCTGTCTTATTTAAAGATGCCCATCCATTCAGGTGTTGGGAGTTCATCAGTTAAGTTTGGTTTTTTAATGAGGGAAAGGGTTGCTTAAATTATTAAAATAATCCTAATAATAATTTCACTGTTTTGGGGAACCCCAAATGTCTCTTCAATTGCATCCCTTAGAAACCCATTCATTGTGGAATAACCCTTCCCACAGCATTTTGTGCAAATGAAAAGCTTCTGGAACCAAAGAATGGCCAAGACAATCAGTCCTTTACTTTAGTGGCACAGTATTTAAATCTAGAGATTTAAAGAAAAAGCACTCTTCTGTCTCTTCATAACCACCTTTTTTGTTTTAGAAGAATGCTTTTGATACTCACAGGAAATGGCACATTTTTTGTTGTTTCTGTTTTCGGCACATTACGTCTGTTATCGCTCAGTAGACACTTTAATCTATACACATGTACATATCAGAGGCTCATATTCTTTCAACAAGCACTTAAGGATTTTTAAGGATTATAAACAAACCTAGTCTCTTATGACGCTGGTTGCGTTTGAAGAAAAAAAAAAAAGCTGATGAGAAGTAATTGCGCTTTCGAGGATGTCTGGAAATGATTTTTCTGTTTGGACTGTTTGGTGTTTAGTGCTTCTGTTGTTATTGAGAATGAAGCAGTGTGATCCATCAGGTGGCTCTTCCGTGGGTTCTTAAATGAAGCTTGTGTAGCTGCCACCTGTCTTCACAGTCTGACTGGCTATTCATTTAAAACAGATCCAGTATTTAATTTGGAAAAGTACCTGGATACACATGCTCTGAATGTCATTTTATATGGCTATATTTCTTAGCATACATTATCATTATGTAGCATATGTGAACTTGGATATCTATTAATAAAAACAACAGAAGACAGGTAGTGTTTCATAAACATTTATTTATTTGGAATTCTATTTAGTGACATTAGTAGCACAGCATTCAGTTCTAAGCAACTCAATTTTGATTTGATGGTGAATGTAATTTATGTAAGAAAAATGCCACCATGGCCCTTTAAGACTCATTTTAAATGCTCTTAAATGAAGCCAGCAGTGAAGGACAGCTACTAAACAGAAACTCAGTGTTCAAGTACTCTTGACAAATGCTTTGACCTTTGATTCAGCGCACAAAGATCATTTCAATAATGGAAGTGAAACTACCTTGCTGCTGCATGATCCTCATTCATCTTCAAAATGAGTCTTCTTATAGGAAAATGTACTATCTTGTCAAAATCTTAAGGTGTTTCCAATAAGAAGGCTCTTCACAGAGGAATAGAGCCAAAGCTCTAGAGATTAAAGCCATTCTGCTGCGAGGAAAGACCTTTAACAGTAAGAGAAATTAGCTGGAGTTGAGTTAAAAGAGGCAGATGATTGACAGATTGAGACGATCACAACATTAAAGCAAATGAATCAACACATACACTGCTTTTCTGGCCTAGATTTATTTGTCTTGTTTCCAGCCAAAAAATATCTACAAATTCCTAATTTTTTTTTTCCTGAAAAAAAAAACAAAACAAGTCAAGCAAAAAAATCTGCCTGTTTTCTGTTTAAAATTTATTAATTTATAAATCCATAAATATTCCTTAAAATCGACCTGCTTTAATATGACAACATGTAGCCTATACAGTATTTGTCTGCTAGGGTAATTGAGAGCTCTGGGAAAAGAAATCAGCAAATGAAAGTGAATGTTTCTCTAATGGGCTAAGTGTTATCACATTAAATAAATCACCATTATTTCTCCAATGTTAAAGACAAATCACTCACAACCCACAAATACCCCATTAAGCCAGTTATCCATCTTCCTGAAACATCTTATTTATGGGCATATTGTAGCTTCATCTCAGAGTGAAGCGACAGTGATGAAACGTCGTTCTAGTTTTAGCATTAGTGTTAGTGAATGGAATGTTTACTGCCAGACTAAAGTAGTGAGAAAACACCCAGCCCTGGGATTTGAGGGAAAGGCGCAAAGACAACAGGAAGTAGCACTTAGCTTTTCACATGATGTTCATGCTAATGTGACTGGCTAATGTTCGTGTAACGTGCTAATGTGAATGCATGGCACTTCAAAAATCAAATGTTGGATTTTATTGCATTATTAAAGAGGATACATCAAAAATAGAAGTACTGTAGTATGTCTTTGCTTCATTACACTGAGTGCATTCGCAGTATTTATTGCTGGATCGTCTTTTAGAGGCATTTTGAAATAGCAAATATTGATTTTTGTGTGTATTTACAGTATATACACATACAGGTTGTATGTAATATGATTATGTAATTGGATTATATAATTATAATTCAAATACTTAAGTCAACAATAAGTCAATAATTTAACAACACATTCAAATATTCTGAGCTCTCTGGTGTTTGTTAATGTAACATGATGTGAAGGTAAATGATTAAATATGAACTTTTTTTAATTTGGAAACTAGTTAATTATTGACAAATTGACATTGTGACATGTTTTTGTGATTTAATTAATCATAATTTATTCACAAACTCCAGTTACATTGATGTTTAATACAATTTGTGATATTTATGTTGTAAGAGTGGAAAAAATATTATAAATTAGATCAAAATTAGTCAAAATACATTACCTATGTGTAATCCAATATATAACTTTACAAATGACTATTTTCATCATGTTTTTATTTATAATCAGTAACATACTACAAATAAGTAATATACGTACAGTAGCGCCATATGTACACACACACACACACACACACATACATACAGTATATGCATATAGTGGGTACGGAAAGTTTTCTGACTCCCTTGCATTTTTCACTCATTATATTCCGCCATTTGCTAAAATCATTTAAGTTTATTTTTTTCTTCTTTAATGTACACACAGCACCCCATATTGACAGAAAAACACAGAATTGTTGAGATTTTTGCAGATTTATAAAAAAAGAAAAACTGAAATATCACAGGGTCATAAGTATTCAGACCCTTTGCTGTGACACTCATATATTTATCTCAGGTGCTGTCCATTTCTTCTGATCATCCTTGAGATGGTTCTACACCATCATTTGAGTCCAGCTGTGTTTGATTATACTGATTTGATTAGGAAAGCCTGTCTATATAAGACCTTACAGCTCACAATGCATGTCAGAGCAAATGAGAATCATGAGGTCAAGGAAACTGCCTGAAGAGCTCAGAGACAGAATTGTGGCAAGGCACAGATCAGGCCAAGGCTACAAAAATAATTCTGCTACACTTAAGGTTCCTAAGAGCACAGTGGCCTCCATAATCCTTAAATGGAAGAAGTTTGGGACGACCAGAACCCTTCTTAGAGCTGGCCGTCCGGCCAAACTGAGCTATCGGGGAAGAAGAGCCTTGCTGAGAGAGGTAAAATAGAACCCAAAGATGTGGCTGAGCTCCAGAGATGCAGTCGGGAGGGCTTTATGGCAGAGTGGCCCGAAGAAAGCCTCTCCTCAGTGCAAGACACATGGAAGCCTGCAGGGAGTTTGCTAAAAATACACCTAAAGGAATGCAATATGGTGAGAAATAAGATTCTCTGGTCTGATGAGACCAAGATATAACTTTTTGGCCTTAATTCTATGCGGTATGTGTGGAGAAAATCAGGCACAGCTCTTCAACTGGAGAACTGGAGAGGATCTTCAAGGAGGAATGGCAGAGGATCCCCAAATCCAGGTGTGAAAAACGTGTTGCATCTTTCCCAAAAAGAATCGATCAAAAGGGTGCTTCGGCTAAATACTAAGCAAAGGGTCTGAATACTTATGACCATGTGATATTTCCGTTTTTCTTGTTTAATAAATCTGCAAAAATGTCAACAGTTCTGTGTTTTTCTGTCAATATGGGGTGTACAATAATGTGAAAAAAAAAGAATAAAACAATGAATTTAACAAATGGCTGTAGTATAACGAGTAAAATATGTGAGGGGGCCTCTGAATACTTTGAGTACCCACTGTATATATATATATCATCAATGTATTAACACTTTTAGTGCTAGTTGATGCAAATTACATTTTTTTTAATGTTCCACTTCACTGTTTATTTTTATGGTAATTCACCTAATTGCCATTCCCTAATATGTCTGCACATTTATTCTTTATTCATTCATAAAGTGTTTCATAAAAAGTATAAAACTAAGCAGAAATCACCCCTTCTGTAAATCTAGTATAGGACTTCAGACTCTTTGCATTGTCCTGCCAAACTGTCAAAGCCACATTATCTCTATTTTACTTGGTCACTTTAGGTCTGGTGCCCCTGTTGAGATTAATAAATTGTGATATCAATTATTCAAGCAAAATTAATAATTAAACTCCGGCCTGAGTGAAGGAAGTCTATCCTCTCAGCAGTAGTAACTCTGCCCTTTGTGCAAGAAAAAAAAGACCTCGTATATGTTGGACTGAGGGAAATCTGCGTGTGGAGATGGAAAGGGACAGATTCACATTAAAATTGCAAATGAGACACACACGGTCTGGCTGTCTTCTAGAATTTAGAAATGAGAACGGACACAGATGCAGTTCAGGTTCAAAAAGCAGGTTTTCCCAGTGGCCCAGGAACTAGCCTCAGGTCTCTAGTGTTCTTGTGACTACTCTCCTTGAGTCTTAGTGGCACATGACGCTGTTTCTGCTCTCCTGACCAGCTCGGACGAGCAATATGGAGGCCCGGAGAGAGGCTGCTCCGAGGTAAAACTCACCTGAGATCCGCCTGACATCTTGAGTCACACCTTCCAGTTTCATCCGAAGTGATTTTTTGCACTATATAATCATTTGTAAGGATATTGCACGTTTCTAACATGTCACACTCTACATGCGCTCAAGAATACATGTTCGAATCCCCAAAACCATTGGGTATCATCTTGCGTGAGGGGCCCTAACCAGAAATGATGGCAAGCGGTAATGTGTTTTATTCCTTAGGGAGGACAGAGAATGAAATCAAGGAAGGTTGACACAGTTGTCTCACAGGAGAGAGGATGAGAATTTATAGAGTTACCTCTACAGGAGGTTTTAGCAGTTGATGTTAAGGGAGAAGGCACGCCGCAGAGCATAAAACGCTCGGAAATCCTTAAAGTTACAGTTTGCCTGAAAAAGATATACTGTATTTTGCCATCATGTGCTTACCCAAAATGTGTATGATGTGTTACACAGGGACAGACAAGCTTGAAAAATGTCAAAAAGCAATTAAGCCAGAGGGCATTTGTAGCAAAGTTTAATTTGAGGTGAACTGTGCTTTTAAACTTAACAAATCCTGCCAGATATCACAAAAACATATTTAGATTCCTCTGTTAGTTCTTATGCTTGCAAACTATACAGAAACAGTGTCAGTGGCACATTCAGTGGTTCATTCACCTAGAAAAAATGGGTCCGGACTATTTAAACAACAATTCATTTTTTGACAAACACACAAACCTCTAGCCTGACTCTGTCAGACTTCGTACTTCCGCTCCATTTTAGTTTGCTTCTGTTTTCAGACTTTGTCCAAATAACCACACTTGCGGTCTTTGCACTGGACCACTTGACAACTTAAATGAGGTATTTCCTGTTTTGGGCTCAGGTGTTCAAGTGGCTGTGAAAATCCCTTTCTTATCTAATGTCTTACTTTACGAGTCCATGTTAGTCTAGGTAGCTGTTCTTGCTGTTTTTTGGAACACATATTTAATGATTTGTAAAGAGCAAATTACAATGATAGTTAATTAACAATTAATACATGAGTTTTAAACGTTTTACAAAATACATAAACTAATTAAACAACACATTTAACCAACAAATTACATGTAATTATTTAACTTACTCAAAGGTTTTCCTCGACATCTCGTGAGGTCTGGGGAAAAACGATTTATATCCGGAACATGATGCATGATGGGACATGCTTAGCGTCGAATATCAGTCCTTGAATATTTCCTTGTCATGCTGTTTGTGCTTGTTTCATTCATTCAGAAAGAAGAAAACCAACCATTCTATCTGTCTTGTAGATGTCCTGAATTTCATTTGAATTAATTTTGCTACATGATGAATGTTCAGTTTTAACAGCTGCTAAAATAGAGTTGTATTGTTTTCAGTTCAGTTTGCTGGAGTCTGAAATGAAGAGGTTATTTTGAGCTGGTGTCAGGCTTGTTCATTACTAGGTATATTGGTCCATATGGGGTGTATATTGTGGGCTTATACTGGGCCACTTGGTGGTAATGACTTTCATATACTGGGTTACACTTCAGAATAGGGGGTCAGAATAATGCATTAGTTAAGCATTAATTAATGGTTAATTTGTTTACAATGAAGCATTAGTCTAGCAAAAACACACTACTAATTAATGATTAAAATGTTAAGTTAATCATTAATTACTAGTGTGTTTTTGCTCAACTAATGCTTCATTGTAAACAAATTAACATGCATGTCTTAAACTGTTACTGTGCTTATTAATAGAGTTTACACTATAATGTGGATTTTAATATCCTGTGCAGAGTTGATGTTCAGTGAATTCCATATAATTCCATTCCAAATTCCATATAGACTCTTAAATGATTATGATCTTTGCTTAAGCTAATTTGCTACAGTTTCTTAAGGTTCTCGGTGAGAGTGGCACCTGCAAGATTACACAAGCAATAATAAGCAAGACATTTCTTGAGGTAAACATTTGGTCTCCTATCCAGTTTTTTTTTCTTTTACTTCTGTTGCATTATTGATTCATCCTGAGTGACCCCTCCAGGGCTCTTACAACACATAGCTTGATATAAAACTGCATCAATTTTTAACAATGCTAACTGTGTTAGTGTTTCTGCTCACAGGTCAACATAATGTCAGTGGCAGGCGGTTAACAAACACAAAAATCTGCTTTCAATAATTCTTTATATTCTCATTCTGCCAATCGAGAGATAACCACAAACCTTCTGCTGCTCATATGATTTTACAGCTGCCTTATATTACTGTAAAACAGACAATGTAAAACACCACTGTTAGTGAGAGTATAAAATGATTGGTGGTTTAGTTTAAAAATGTTGAATATTTAATATACGCTCAACAAAAATATAAACGCAACACCTTTGTGGAGGTGTGCCACATCAACATGCTGATCTGACATCATGAGTAGTGCACAGGTGTACCTTATACTGCCCACAATAAAAGACCACCCTGGAATGTGCAGTTTTGTCTCACAGAAAAATGCCACAGATGCCACAAGCATTGAGGGAGCGTGCAATAGGCATGCTGACAGCAGGAATGTCAACCAGATCTGTTGCTCGTGCATTGAATGTTCATTTCTCAACCACAAGTACAAGTACTTTACATGTGCTATTGGGCCAGATTTATTAACTTTCGCAAGCACAAACCATTGTTTGCTGTTAAAATAGTATTTCCAGGATTTACAAAAGCTGTGCAGTGAAGAAGTAGTTTTGAAAGGCGAGGACACCTTTGCATACCTTATTATATGTATTTATAGGAGTTTTTCTTACAGGCGCAAAATTTATGGGAGATGAGTATTAAAATAAATCATGCAATGTGATTTCCAAAGATAAGCGAAGGTCTTATGAGGTTGAAACTACATCAGTCATTAATGACAGAATTTACATTTTTGTGTGAACTATTCTTTGTCAAAGTAATGGTACTTCTTTAAAGTACAACAAAAACATTCAAAGCATGAGTTAACGTTTTCTTTACAGTAAAACATTTACATTACATTAATCACAACATGCTCTTTCTTAAAAATCTATTTCAAAGAACAAATGTTTTGCAAATGAAAACATGCATCAAAGGAGACATAAGAGCATTAAAAATGAGATGGACACACACGAGTATTCCACTCTTGTACTGTTTCCCTTTAAAACAGCGGGAGGGATACCCATAATGCTTTACAGCCAGAAGATTTCGATTTACACAGATGACTCATTTTTCTGCATGAGCATCCACCCGCTAAAGGGAAAAATGTGAATGGTGCTTATGGAAATTTTTCGGCTTCAGGGCGTTGTTGTGTAGTTTATAATCATGTATTCAGGGTGTTTTTATGCGTTCGCTTGCTGGTCAGAGTTAAAAGAGTCCACTCATAGTCTCCAGATATGGATGGAGTTATTCTTTGAGTGTATGTCTGTGAGATTTCATTTGCTTGTTTTATTGTCCATTGAGTGAAACTCTTAAAGGGTTAGTTCAGCCAAAACTGAAATGCTGTAAGACCTTCACTCCCTTGTGTCATTCAAATCTTGCATGACGGTCTTTCTAAGGTGGAACACAAAACAAGGTATTTAGAGGAACATTTTGACTTCATTGAATTTCACTGTAGAGATAAAAAAAATAAAACAATGAAAATACTGTTGTCTGTTGTTTCAATAGCTGATGTTATAAAGCTTTCTTGAGATATAACTGCAAGCAAAAAAATCAATGACAAGCAACATCTCGCAAAATGTCTGTAAAAATGAATTGTTTTACACCGTGCCCTAACTTGGTAACAATCTGGTAACAATCAATATGTCCGGTCACACCAGATGCAACAGGTACAAAATGCAACAGAATGAATCACAAACCACAGCCAAATAACAAAACATGATATATATCAACCGTTCCAAACATCGAATCAACTGTTGCTAGCATTTCCTTATCACGGCTAGTTAGAAAAAAATCCCTCCCCTCTTTCTAACCAGATGTGCCACGACACGTTAACATATTTTTCATGCTAGTCCATGTTTTCTATGTCAAAGGGATGCAAAATTAACTTGTTTAATTAACTTTGTTTTTTAAACCCCCAATTTAAAATCCCCTTTCTAATGAAAACAGAGAAGATTTTGACAGGCTAAAGAATGTTTGTTACACTCCCATTGATGAATTTTAACCAAAGTATTTAATACATTTTTTATTAAGACCCTAAAAAACATATAAACTTGTTTAAAAGCCCCCTTTAAGAGGACAACATATTCAAGTTACCTTTTCAAAGCACTAAGTCGTTTCATGGCTATAGATCAAAATATTTCCCTCTCGCTAAGACGTGTCCAAAAAAAAACATTGCGAAATGCAATAAATGTATGTTTTCCATGTTAAAAGTACAAAACGTGTGGAAAAAAATTAACATTTATCATATGTCGCAAGGTTTATGTTAAACTAATTATTAGGGCTGTCAAGTTTATCACGTTAACTTTATTATAAATGACATAAAAGAATTGTTGCACTGCTCTAAGCAACACAGCAGCGTTTAATTCCTGAATGAATACGAGGAAATTTGAAAGAATTGTGTTAACCAATGATTCAAAGAACAATTCATACACAAAGCTTTTGCTCACTTTCAGAAGTCTTGGAATATAATGATAGCGAAGCCGTTTTTCGTATTTCTGGAGACTGACAGCCCTTCTGCGTCTATTTCAATGTAACATATTTATCATCTTGGAGACGGTACATTTTGTTGTACGGTTCGAGAAAAGAAAGTCATATAGGATTGGAACAAGAAAGTGCAAATGATGGCAAAATTTCATTTTTGAGCGAACTATCCCTTAACTACTCTGTAACACAATTTGTCTGGACAATGGAAGCGCAGCGGATAACCTGGCAGCTGTATTTGTCATCTTTCAGAGGAGTCCGAGGTATTTCTGTTGGTGTTACCCTTCTCCTTTATGCCTTTTCTCTATTTTTGAGCCATGTGAACTTTCCCCAAACACAGAATCACATTGAAGAAACTCATTTCGTCTATCTGCGACCCTGGAGTCTTGAATAAATGGAAAGGGGGCAAAGAGAGAAAATACGGGAGCAATAGAGTCACACATCTATTATACTGAAGCGAGATATTGCTTGTGCCTGTCTTCCCGCTCAGCTCTTTTGTTTCCACTTCATTCTCTATTTGTCAAGTCGTCGCCTCAAAATTGAAATGAATCTTTGCTAAATGAACCTTCAAATGAATCTTGAAACACTTGAGCGTTTGTATTTACGCCCACAGATACGATGCGTTTCTGCGGCTTAGATGGATGACTGGAAAAGGTCTCGTCTGTAAGGAGTTGCTCAGAATTCCGAACAGGCTGTGATACTTTTCTTAGACAAAGAGACGCCTCCAAGCCTCGTTGTTTTAATCGATCACATGTCTCTGTGACAGGGTATCGAGTCCTCGGCTGGTGAGCGCGAACCAGACGTAATCGATACGCCAGCAAACCGCACATTCCCTGTACGCTCTCAAAGCATCCTGGCTGAGGCGCTAATTGTGTTTTACAAAGCCAGTGCTCCCTCACATCATACAAATCTACACTTCTAAGTACTGAGGCCTCTGGGGAATAAATCTAAGTGAAATCCAGCATGCAGTAACAGCAAGGTCCTCAGTTTGAGGAAGTAGCCGCCGCTGCCCACAGCGACTCTAGAATATGTTTTTCAGTGACTAATGAAAATAGTGCCGACTGATATTTATTCTTTAAAACGTATATAATTCAATACAGGTTCATGCATAAGAAATAAACTATATACAAAATATTTGAGATACGTATTGTAGTGATGTTATATTAATATTTCATTACTTATTTTGTGCGTATATATACACACACACACACACACACACACAATAAGTGTATAAAAATAAGTAATTAAATATTTACATAACATAAATTTTATATTTAATTATTTTGTATATTTTATAGGGCCGGGACTTGATTAAAAAATTAATCTAATTAATTAGAGGCTTTGTAATTAATTAATCAAAATAAAAATGCATTTTAATCGCATATAAATATTTTACCTGAGAACAGTGAGAAATAATTTTTTTTCATATGGATTTTTAGTAAAGCATTGAATAATGTCTGAATACATAAGTTTAAGCAACAAAATATTGTCCAGCAATATAAGTCCGTCAGACCAGTGCAATATTGCCATAAGTGTAGCAATAGGATATTCAGAAATACAGTAGCCTACATTTCAGAAATTCAGGAACCCTATAGGTAGGTAGACCTTCTGTAAACTGTTTTTTTAAGTAAAATACTTCAACAGGGCTCTCAAGTTTTAGCAAAAGTTTGGAGTGAGATTTGATCTGCCACAAAATATTTGCACAGCA
>JAUCMT010000105.1:3076890-3088736 GCA_032357475.1 Enteromius thamalakanensis
TACGAGTGAGGTCGTACAAATTCGTACGAATTAGCCACCTTGTAAAATATGTACGAATTGCTGTGAGATCAGGTTGGCTATTTGGACTCTCATTCTGACGCCATTTATTACTGAGCAAATTTCACCAAATCTGATGATGAAACAAACTCATCTACCTCTTGAATACCTGAGGGTGAATAGATTTTCAGCAAATTTTCATTTTTAGTGAACTACCCCTTTAAGAACAGATATAGCCAGCAATTAGCAGAATGATTAAGAGCACCACGACACTGAAGTGTATACAAACTATCCAGAGAGATGCAAGTCTAGATAGCAGCTATCTATTACGTTAAGTACATGGCGCTGAATAACACAGGTCAATAATTCAGCTGAAAGTCAATCTCTTAGATATCAGATCCCAAGGTCGGGGATCTCAATGAAGTACAAGCTGATATTCAATGAGAATGAAGCTTGCTCTACTGAGTAAAGCTAATCTATAGAACCGGGGGTAATTGTCCAGTGACCAAGGTGAAAACAGCAGGAGTACAATAGCGTGAGCTCATCTTCATGCGTACTGTAACCTGATTCCAGCTCTCACCGAGGCCATGCATTCACTAAGATGATGTACCAGACAGAAAAGCTCACAAAGGATTTTTCAGTAAAACAATGACAAGTGGACACACTGTTTGAATGCAAAACAACATTCACGAATTATATAAATTAAAATCCCTTTGTTTTTTTGTATTCATGAGTTCATGAATAAACGCAAAACACTTTGCATTTAATTTGCAAGGCTATAAATATTAATTTGAATAAATAAATACATGAAAATAAATCAATGCATTGGTTGATTATTACTAAGGCTTCAATGTCACAGTGGCCATAAGTCATTCCTGTTTTTAATTTGTGGTTTCACAAGGAGACAAGAAAAAAAAAGGGGGGGAAGAATGAAGCTTAGCTGTATCATGTAAAACCAGCTTTTATTGTAATTGGAAGATACAATGGGAATATACTTCAATTGCTTTATTTCCCTTAGGCCTGGATTACGGACTAAGGCTGTCATTCCCTTACAAGATTTAGGTTGGAGGAAAAGAGAACGAGGTGGAGGAAGAGACTGTATTTTAAATGTTCAAAGGTTCATGTCTCTATTGTGTATGAATGACAAGGAAAAGGTCAGATCTGTCGAAGGCCCTATAGCCTGGTAGGATAACTGTTCATTTAATCTGAATGAATAAAAATGTCAGATGTCAAAGTCACATAAACTAATGACTTATAACAACTAATTTGCAAGGGAGGCTGTTATAAAAGGACAGTACACAGAAACATATATAATCAGATACAATCTGGCAATGGTGCAATGCACCACCAATGTGAAATAAGTGTACACTGAGGTTAACAACATGTGTTTCAATTACATGTAATTTAATTCTTGCGATTCACATCAATGTGTGCTTGTGATTTTTTTTTCCTCCAGACGACTGCATATGTCACTCTTGATAGGGTCATTTATCTTTGCGAACGTGGCATATTCTTGGCTCGCTGTCCTTGCATTTGCAAGTAACAAGATTTTTGCTGTCTGCTCGAGATACAAATGTAATGTAAATGCAATGATGTAACCACAAGAAGATTGAGAACAAGATTGAGAGGCGTTTATCTATGTGTGTGTGTATTCTATTGAAAAGGAGAAATATATTTGTTTTTTTCCTGTAATACTGAACAAATTATTGTAATATACTGATTGGTGATCATTAAATATTCAGTATTATTATCATCATTGTAAGCTGTGCTGCTTAATGTATTTTTTTCAATATTCTTTGCTAAATTGAAAATTTAAAAGAACAGTCAGTGAAATAAAAATGTTTTTAATGTCACCTTTCAACCAATTTAAAGGGAGTAATGTGATGCAATTTCAAGCTGTTTGTGCATGTATAAGATCCGTAAAGTTGCAAGATTAAACACAAAAACTATTCAAAGCTCATTCACATCTTCCTTAAACACAAAGTTGGAAGATTTGCACAACACCAGCCAAATGTAAATGCAAAGAAAGAAGGCATAACTCTTATTCTCGCTGTAGCATTGCTGTCGTGGAGACACTGTGTGTTTCCAAATATGGTAAGGGGCATGACATTACTGTAACACACTTGAGCCATTCGACCAATCACAACACACTGGATAGCTGGCCAATCAGAACACACCTCTCCTTCAGAATCAGTTTCAGAAATGGTGTGTGAAAATAATGTTGTTGTATTTTTACCCCATGTAATTAAATTGCATTGCATTAAATGATGTTATT
The DNA here is from genome assembly GCA_032357475.1 of Enteromius thamalakanensis. Classification (NCBI taxonomy): domain Eukaryota; kingdom Metazoa; phylum Chordata; class Actinopteri; order Cypriniformes; family Cyprinidae; genus Enteromius; species Enteromius thamalakanensis. Next base: position 3,079,163 of record JAUCMT010000105.1, read on the forward strand.
TTTTAGCAACGTCATTCAATGAAATGATATTAATAAGTATAACTACAAGAAATAAAGTAAACCTGTGATGTTATTATACTGATAAAGAGCTAGAAACACTAACCTGTGATGACATGCCGTGACATGGGTAGAGAATAGCCCTGTCGTCCTCCTCTGACCCCTGATCAAGGCAGTATCCGCTGGCTTTACTGTTTCGCACCTAAAAAATAAAGAAACAACTCAGGCAAGGCAGGCAAATCATGACGCACGAAGAGTGAGCACACTGTGTACCATTAAGTTGCTCAGTTTAGCTTATAGCATTAGTGCTGCTCTAAATGTGGAACATAAATGCACAAACATGTTTCGTCAAATCCATTTGAGAGAACATTGACCGTGCATAAAACCTAATACTGGACAGAGGATGAGATATGTGGAATCTGTGGTCTAGCAGACATATTTTCACCAGTACAGCTATAGATTTTCTCCCCCTGCAGTTCCAGAGATCAATGTAGAAATGCAGGTCTCATTTTTTTCTCCTTCAACAAATTGAAAATACTGTAAGATTCCTCTTCTGCTGAGTTATATGCATGCTAAATTCAACACAAGAGCACACACACACATCCGTCCTACCCACACACACTCTAAAGTTAATAAGAGCCTCATTAAATCTCATTATGAGGAAATTGGAGATAATCCCAATGCTTGCTACACTGTTGCTAAGGAAACCAATTATCTTTACATTTCTCCTGTATTACTGCAGTTTTCACCATTTGGTACAAAAATACAAACTGCAGTGCTTAAATAATGTAATCACATGGAAATGACTATATACCAGTGACCTTAGCAAGAATCAGCCATAAATAAATATATAATAGTGGTGTCAAAATTAATGCATGTGATGAATTTTTTCAGATTGATGCATTCAGAATTTTTCAATAATTAACGCAGGGGCGTGGCTAGGATTGCTCACCGCACTCACAACTGCTGCTTCTGTCACTTTTTCTCTTGACAGGAAATGCATTTCAGAACGTCTTTACTAACACATGAAATGGGAGACACTTCAGACGTGTGTTCCACCTCACTTCCGCGCCAGGCAAACGGTTCTGTGCTTGCAGCGTGCGTTCTTCAAATACATGCACAAAGATACCAGAGCATGCTGTAGGCTGTATCTTTCCATTTCAAAGCACGAAATAAGCTACATGCATGCAACGTTGTGGTCAGTTAAGACATGAAGCTTGACGATTAAAGCTGCCTTAAAACTGTGCAAGCATGTAATATATTTTATATGAGCCATATTTAACAACATGTCTTTGAAATGTTCTGGAGCACCCCAGCACTGTCTCACTCATCTAACACGCCTGAGATTTGTGTCATAACTGCGTCACATTCAGCAGCGGCAGCTCTTAAAGAAATAACAGTCAAACTAAGCTATAATAACCAGCTGCTGTGATGTCTATTAATCAAAGGACAAAGAAAAAAAAAGATGGCTTTATGGTTTCATCTATATTTAATATAGAATGTGTCTGATAACTTCAGTTTAATTTCTGTATATTTCTGCTGAAGTAAATATGACATTTATTATAACAGGTTATGTGAAGATTGTTTTAAGTTCATTTAAATTAGAAGTTTTTTTTGTTAAGTCTAAATGTTAAAGATGATAGCTCTCGATTGCAGTATACTGTAATGTTGTAAACTATAGTCAATGGATGCATTTTTTTTGGGAGGGGGGACAATTTGATAAAGAAATCAGTATTGGTATGATAATGGTTTCATGAGATAGCTTTGTAATGTTGAATAACTATTCAAAGATTAAATAGCTACTAGAGGAAAAAACATTCCAGAGACAAAAAAAGATGCTGTTATAAAATATTAAGAAATGTACTGTCTTTATGTTGTTTGTACATTAATGTAACGTTTGAATGTGAATTTATTGCAACATAAAAGTGTATTTAAAAACTTTACTGTTAGTTGGAATTAATCGTGATTTATTTCAGAAAAATATGTGATTAATTATTGATTTTTTTTTTAATCGATTGACAGCACTAACAAATAAATAAATAAGTTGATAGACCATTACACACACTCAAATGTAGATAGACACAGTTCTTCGAATCTTTAGAAAGCTGTTTGAATTATTACTTTAATATCTGCCCAAAACCTGTAATCGAATGATAGATTCTTCACAGGATTATAGAGACATTAAACTAACAGCGTGTGAAAGTACATGCCTTTCTGTGAAAGGTTTTGTTGGTTTAAAAGGTGCATAAGAGGTTGGTTTGTCTTTATTACCTCTCCATAAGTGATGGTGTTATTGTAAATTCTCATCTCGGGATAGACATGCTCAAGGTACCAGCGAAAGTTCCTGCAGTTCATTTTATTCCTCAGTGCTACTCGCTCTGACACATCTCCAAAATCCACTCCCGGGTTCTGGAACAACAGAAAGAGACTGTTAGTTGTCATTTGGCAGGCGCTGTTTTATGCAAAACAATTCAAATACACTAATTACAGCTCCTCTGGGATTCTGGGACAAAAAAAAAAAGCCACAAAAATCGATACTATATACTGACTAGCTAATAATTACAGTGTTTATATATATATATAGTTGTTAGGATTTATTGCCACATTAATTATAAATGGTGTTATGGATTTAGCCAGCTAGAACTGTTCATTTATTAATTTTGGTGGGATTACAGTACATTCCCACAACCTGCTGTTAACTGATCTTTCAAGCTTTTTATATACAGTTATGTATCTTAGGACAGTCTGTTCTTGTACCTGGCATTAGTCATTTTGAATTTCATATTCACCGTGTTCCATCATCAGACCATCGCTCATAAACAAAAGAGCTCTAATCCGTCTGAAAATTGTCAGGGTGAACAGGAGGAGTGCGTGTTTGCATTTATGTCAGTCATGGGAGACTGCAATTGTTCTTTCATTAGGAGCCGCTAACATGCTAATCATCTGTTTAATTACCAGCGCTAGCGAGTGGGCTCAAGTAAGCATGGAGAAGTGCTCAGTGGATTGAAGCAAAGAACTTCTAATGGTATTCAGAAACTCTCTGCTAACATGCTCAGAATCTAAAACTCGCTCTCTGTACTAGTAGGAATAGGTTTGTCGAGCATCCTAATATATACAAAAATGTCCTGTTTTTCAGGGAACAGAATGCAGAAAAACTTACGCCCAAACAGTAGAAAACGCTTTAGTATTTATCCATATTTTTTACTCTGTTAATTAAAATGTCTAAAATACAAAGCTCCTCCAATGGGAGCATGTTCAACCTGAAATAATTATATACAGCCACAATTCTCTAATGTTTTAATTTGTCTAAGTAAAAGCTAAACTGATATGTGTTTAATGATGTGTAACAATTTATTATGATATTAAAATTAATTTATGTTTACAACAGATGCAATTGAGTCATATTTCAGTATGCAAAAAAAAACCTGTCATATTTCATGCATGCACTGTAGCACTTAATTTAGTCAAGCAATGACATGTTTATATAGCTGCATTTAAAGCGGCAACATTTGGAGAGTGTGCAAACAATTTTCTCTCAAAAATTTCTAGTAATTAAAAAACAATTGCAAAGTGTAGTGGAAAAATTCACTTTATTTGCTGCATAAATTTGGATATGCAACAGCGTAAAGGACTACTTCTGCAGTTGTGTGACTGCTTTGTTTCATAAGTAATCATCACTTGCATTACTACAGAGTACTGCGAGACCAGTTACAAGCACATTGAGGATACGTGTGTAATTGAACTCTACTGCTTTATGAATAACTATTAATAATGTATACTTGGCCATTATGAACTTGTTTTCCATTTTAAAACTGTGTGGAGATATAATTTTTTAAGTGGTGAAGTATCTCATTCCTTTTATTGACCAAGGCCATTCCTGAAACACTTCAGTGCAATTAAGCCTTTTAATAACTTAAGTGCTGGCTTTGGTTGAATTATCCTTTCAATCTGCTGCTATTCATTTTAGGAAGACAGTAAGCCTCATGTTTACATACCAAGATTCTTAAAATGAAATGCATATTTGCTCGATAACGCAATACAGGAGAGCTCCCTGCATAAAAAAGCTCAAACTGAAGCATAATGTATTTACAGCATATCCTGGTAAGACTTCATGTAAAGACAACGACTGGTGTAATTGTGTGTTGAGGTTGACATTAAAACTGACAAGTTGCCAAACTTAATCCACAACCTTGTTCTGTGTATTGTGCCTCGCACAGAAGACACGCAAGTAAATTAATCAGGACAAAATTAATCACAGCAATCATTTTCCATTAACCATTGGCTGTCTAGAGTCAAACAATGAGAATGGGTGATGGATAAAACCTGCGCTCACATTCATGGGGATATTCCAGGCCATGTAAACATGGGATTTAAACTCATCCATCCAAACTTCGGCTGCCCGCAGCGCGTTCCTCTTGGCATAGTAGTCAATGTCGTTGTTGTACGGTTTCTTTGTGCGTTCGATGTGAGCTACTCGAGCACATGGGAGAACCTCCATACTGCCTCCACACTGCCACACCTGCAGACAGAGACGATAAAAAACTGTTAAAAATAAAACTGTACAAATATTTTATGAACAACAAGTACTGTAGTTTACATAGGACAGCAGATGAGGCTGGAATATAAAAGCAATCCACTTAATGGTACAGTGTTTTCTTTATAATAGTTTTCTATGGGAATTTTTGCATGTTGCATTTAAATTCTGGCTTCATTTGCTTGCCTGTATATCATCAATAAGGTGTTAACTGAATTTCCCATTTTGATATAACATTACTGCCTAATGCAAACTGCGTATTTACTGACAGTTAGTGGAGCGAAGCTTTGTTTTGCCCACCAGAGGGTGCATTTCTATAAAAGTGTGATGTCACTTATCCAACAGGCAATGTTATAAAACAGATATTTCAGGTTCTTGATTTGGACTGGTTGAGCCAAGTTCGAAGTTGTTGTAAATTATGGCATTGTTGCCAATGTAGGAACTACATTGTTTGGTGTTGTTGTTTTATTTTGTGAAACCTGGCTACATATATGGAATGACTTTTTTACAAAAGCAGTAAAAGCCCCATGAAACCACGGCTATTTGGGGCTTATTGCTTTTTTCTCAAAGATCTAGGAAAGAAAATCTGATTTGCGAGATCTTAACTGAGAATTGCAAGATTCTCATTTGCATTTTCCGAAAAAATGACATAAAATCACAAAAAAAAGTCAGAATTGTGAGTTAAATTTTTATTCCTTGGCACAAATGCAACTTGTTATTCGCCATTCTTTGCAAATTGTGAGAGAAAAAGTCACAATTACAATTATTATTTTTATCCTGTGGTGGAAACAAGCTCCCATAGGTTCTAGTATATGCAAAAGTGATGCTAAGGTGTACATCATTAAATAATACAGGTTGATAAATATAATTTAAACTGCCTATTTTTGCTCATTTTGTGCTATGCTGTCTGTCCTGACTGTGAGAGAAAGCATTTAACTATAACTAAATTATGTGCAATTTACAGTCAAATGTACTAAATATTCTCAAGCAAACATCAGATTGAGCTCAGAAATGAACTGCTTTTTATTTAGGGCACCTCAACTCGCCCGTTGAGGTTTGCCCCTTTCATAATAGAAAGTGTGTGAGCTTGCCTGATACAGCAATTAAGTGTTAAGGGCCATTAGTTTGTGCTGAGATGAGAGAAAGAGGGGATGATAAATGAATGTGTGGAAGAACGAGTGCAAATATGCTCTTCCCCTGAGACCCACCGCCAGTCATGCTATTATGCTGACTCTGTGTGTCTGCTTTCACATCATAGAAATATATGAAAAAACAGGCAGAGAGTGTATGCCATTATAAAGCAGAGCCAGCCTGCTGCTATAGAGATGACAGGGGCACCAGCAAGTTCAAGAAAACCTGGCTTAAATAGCTTGGCTGCTGGAGAATAGATACAGAAGGTCTATACTGACCTAAAAGGCCAGACACTTACAAATGAACACATGTACATTAATAATCGGCTATTAACATTGCAGGTGGATAGCTTTGAAAAGATTGTGTATGGCACTGGATATGGCATCCTTGAAATATGTAAGAGAACAGCAATAGCAGAACTACAAGATTCTACACCTTTTAGCACTTAACTGAAGATTCTTGCACCAAAAGTGCTAATTTAGTTTAACATGTTTTACGCTCTCTTTTGACAGTTCTATAGTTATGGCCAAAAATATATCTGCAATTCTGTCAGAAAATGCAACACTTCTCTTTAAAAAAAAAAAGTCCAATTGCGAATGTTTTTGTATTCACTTGATTATTGTTTTTCTTTGCATCGCAACAACACTCACAAAAAAAGAGAATAAAAGTCAAACTTGATAAAGTGTCACACAGAACTCAAAAATGGACTGGACAAAATGATGAAACCTTGTCAAAATTAAATAGAATACAATAAAAATAGATACACCTGTGGCAAATAAAAGGTGTGAGCAATATAGTAATCTGATAAAATGGAGATTGAGCATGGAGAAAAGGAAGAAGTGTAAAGAGTTGTATGTGAAGTTGAGAGAAAAAAAACCTGCTCAGGGTGCCAATACTTTTGAAAAAAACATTTATTTCATCACAATAATTTCTCCTTATTTTTAATTGTTTAACTTCAATGATAGATTAGAATTTAGAAAAGGATAAATAATTCAGATTTATTTTCACAGCCACCTTTGCTCAGATTTACCAAGGGTGCCAATATTAGTGGAGGACACTGTGTGTGTATGTACAAATGTGTATATATGTGTGTGTGCACACAAATATCAGCAACTGCAATCATTTTCTTAGAGAAGTGTTGCATTTTGTGACAGAATTGCAAGGGTTCTGACTACAAATTGTACATGTTCTACAAATTAAATCATTTTTAATTGGCGAGAATGCGTTAAATTAATCAAAAGTGAGAGTAAAGACTATTTTAAACATTATTACAAAGCATTTCTATTTGCAATTTTTTCGAAATTTCTATTTAAAAAAAAAAAAAAGGAATAGAAAAGAAAAGAAAAGCAGCAAAACTATTTAACATTCATAATAATAATCGTTAGAAATGTAAACCAAATCAAACAAGTTTATAAACTAGGCTTATTGCAGTTAATCTGACTTCAGTTCGTTAGACTAACTGAAATAAACCTGGCTTATATGGTAAACTTGTTTTATAAAACAGGCCCCAGATGACAATAATTAAAAGAAGAACTCAAAAGCACAAGCATACAAAGGAAGTAATGTAAACCATAGAACACCTAGAATCAAGACAGGAAATAGGAGTAAAAAAATAAAGATGACTGTGTTTTGTGCACAGTACTTGAGAGCTACTAGAAGAAGTGCGCTGCCTCTCTTTTGCACACCTTCGCTTTGAGACCTAGCGGTCCTCTATCTTCCACTAACCGTGACATTAATGGAACTAGCTATGCATTCACTGACTTTCATTAGCTGTGAAAATACTTTCAACTTCAGCACCACTGATCCATAGTGCAACCTTGGTGTACAAAATCAATCTCGGAGCAGTAGAGTTCTGTTATGGCCTCGCTGCCAGACAACATATGCTGCAGGTCTACCTTTTTCCTGCTCTCTCACTCTACAGTGAATACTCCATTGTGTGCTTTGTTCAGGCTCAATAAAAGCCTACTTTCAGTCACGGAACAGACAAAAGACAACAAATTAACTTGTTAGCCTTCTGTGTTTGGATTAGGGTTGAGTAAAGAGACTGCCCACTCTCTGAGAAGGAACCTGTGTCAAACGCCACAATGCTAGTGTTACCAAAGACAATTAAATCCTAAAACATTTATCACAAAATCTCTTTACATGATGATAAGGAACAATCACAACTTCAAAATACCATGTACTATTAAATGAGCACATAGTTTAGATTGAACCAAAAATTTTAGACAGCCATATTGTTTTTGTCAGATACAAAAACACGTATGTCTGTGCACTTTTTGTGCAACACAGTTTTCAAAGAGAAAAGTGGTGCTAAAAAACAGATTCAATACATAAACCCTGGCACGTTTTTATGACATTGATTACATACTGCTGAGTTTTTATTATGTTAAATATCCGTGGACTGTCGCTAAAAGTTAATGCTCTATCATGTTGGTAAAATGACCAAATCCAACCATATACCAACCTGATAGTGTTAATAAATGCTTAAATAAAATAGCATTTGCAACTGTTTTGTTGCAGTGTAGATACACAGGATTGAACCGTAGCTCCTCGTCTCTCAAGTACATCTCTGTACTCCGTGAGCTACCGAACAAACCTACCGTCGATGAAAACACATAGATATGAAGCTGGATATGTGTGATGCTAATGTTCAAAAGCAGCAGTTTTTAAATATCCCACCATATTAATATTGTTTTGAAGTCACATGATATTTTTCAAGTAATTTATGGTTTATTAATTGAAACTCTGTAAATTTGTGTGAAAAGGAATAAAAGGTGTTGGAGTTATAATGCCTCTAGTGTTCATTTTCTTTGGAAATGCAGTAATATGTACCTGTTGGTACGTATTTTGTGTCTTGCTAAAAAGTGCACCAAGGTACATTTATGCCATGAGTTTTAGTACAAGAATGTTTCATTCCAAAGTATAAAATATCATCATCTTTAGTGTTTCATTGCTTTTGCCTGTACAACATCTGTCAAGTGAGGTGATATAAACTAAAGACTACTGATTAAAGACAAAAAGCCTGAAATATCCCAATGCAACTTCCTGTTTCAATAGGAAATACAATAATACAGGAAATAAATTACACATTTTTTATTTTGTCAGTATGCACAATCAAAGATTTAATGTACAGCTTGGCATGCAAAAAAAAAAAAGATTATTGGTGTATGTTTACAAGAAAATAGTTACAAGTTTAATTCTGTTTCTTACTTGCCATATCTATTTGTTTGCAACTTCTATGTGAAATTTTTCACATAGCCCAATTTTGTGGATATGTGTAATAATTGTAAGGAGTTTTAGTGGCTTCTTTTCATATCCTGCAATAAGCTGTGCTTTCACGCTTGCTTCTGAATGACTGGATATCACTGAATAAATCAGCATGCATTGGGACAAAATCTATTCTCAAAGATTGTATAGGCCCATTATTTCCTTATGTAGGATGTCCTGTATAAAAATAGTCTCTGTCACCGTTTAGATTTGACCTTCTTTGTGGGAGTGATATTGTATGATTCACGAGACGGTGGGTCGGCATCATGCAGGTCACGTTTCTGCACGTCTTTCTGCTGGTTTCTTTCATAACATTAGTAAAACAAATCAGTCTCTCTCCGGACTCAGGAGCCACGTTGATGAAATGATGATTGTTGAAAAGCACCGACAGAAACGCATTTACCTCATGCTGAGATTGTCATTACTGAGTTACACTTTTTTTCAGACGTAATTAAGCGGTCTGGAGAAGAGGCACCAAGGTCAAAAACTCATGCTCACTCAAGATGGTGGCAGTACAACTGCAAGGAGCTCCCTCTGACACCACTTTTGTTTCATCATTTGGCATAACCAATCAATCAATCAATCAATCAATCAATCAATCAATCAATCAATCAATCAATCAATCAATCAATCAATCAATCAATC
>JAUCMT010000105.1:3120705-3134484 GCA_032357475.1 Enteromius thamalakanensis
ATAAACTACTTTAAAGTTTCTAGCTAGGCTTTTTCAAGCCAACTTAAAGTTTGCCTCCAAACTTTACTATCTAGTTTGCTGTTGTTGTTTTCCAAGCAAGATCTGGCAACACTAATGATTTAAAGCGTACACTGTGATTACTTCTACTGCATATACAACTCTGATACACATTTGAATAAGTGATTAACAACAACTTAAGTTCAGATTTGTACATAATGCATCATTGTGCACCGTAATAAATCTTTAAACTTAAAAGTTTAGGGCAACCAACTCTTGTCAGTTTATGAGTTTTTACAGGGTGTGCAGAACACAATGTTATTTTAAAATTATATTTGCACTTGAATGTCCAATGTGTTGTAAATATCATGTGAAAGTACAGTGCATAAATATGCTCATAAATTATATTCACGCTGACTGCTTTTAATATCATCTCTGCTCCAGTTATTATAACACGGGCATATTAGGGCGGACACAAAATGCAGTTCAGTGTTTGTCACACACATGTGATGTCAGAAGTTATAGGATTCCCTCTGGTGCGTTCTAAATGAGACTGAAATTAAGAATCATGAGGCAGAAATATTTTCTAAGCATTCGCCAATCAATGAAGAACAAATATCCATCCATCACACTGTGAATAGAAAAGCAGAAATAAGTTCTGGAACACAGCAGATCAAAATTGAGCATTATGAAAATGTTCAAAAGGCATGCTGATCCTGATAGATGAGCAACGGTAACGTGATTGCTGTGCTTTATTTAATCAACAAAGAGGACTTATCATTTTTCATCTGCATATATGAAGAAGAATATACAACCAATACGCAATAACTAGTGAAGGCTGCATATGGCACTGGAATAGCAATTAATGCAATTAAAGAAAGCCATTTTCCTCATGGATGCACATGTGTACGTGTGAGCCATTGGGCTTCAGCAAAACAGGGATCATTCCCAAATATTAAAAAAATCAATTTGTCTTCCACAGAATTAAAAGAAGAAAGAGACAAATGGGTTTGGAACAACACGAGGGTGAGTAAATGATGATAACATTACTGTTTTGGGACGAACGCTAATTTTATCCACAGAATTTGGCTTAACGTACGAGGGTTTTTAATTGTGCAGTTTGCTTTTGGGGATAAAGCCAGATGTCATTTACTAGCTGGAGTCTCAAATAAAAGAACGTCCTTGAAAAGTATTAAACAAACTGTTCATCTAAAGGGCCTACATTTCTTTTCATTTGGACTGAAACTCATTATTATCTGTTTACAAGAGACGTCTAAATGAATTGAATTTCAAGGGCGCAATACCACTCCGTGTCTGATGAGATGAGAAAAATAGACGCAATGTCCCTTAATATTATTCACAAGGTGAGAATGAATGCTGCCCTGCGTAACAGGATTCAGCTGAGATTAATCCAAACAGACAGGGATGATGGAGGGACAGAAAAGGAGGACGAAAACCTTATTGGCTTCAGTGACTAGTGTAACACGAGAACGGCACTCTATTAAACGTCTTCATAATGGACAGAAGACTTGGAAAGACAGAGACACGCTCGCTAAGGTCAATTCATCTTTCAAGTGGTGAGGGCGCCTCCACCTCCAGCCGTTTTTTGGGCGCAAGCACTAAACAGGAGACGACAAGCTACAGCGCTGAGAAAAGGTCAAGTAGGCAACCTTTGCATGTTAACAGTTTAATGTCAGCTGGAAGAAGTGAAGCATCAGCAGGAAATTAGCATATGAAATTAGAAACGGTCAGCGGCGCATCCAGAGAAGCTGAGTGTGTGAGATAGCAGCAAATTGGGAAGATAGCGGTCCTGCCAGTCATCTTTTCTCCACAACTGTGTGATCTCTTTTTTTCTGCAAACAGGATTGAGAAGCACTGCTGTTTTAAATATCTATCTGATAAAAGAGAACAACATTTAGGAGTATACTCAAATATAGAGAAGTAGCCTATAATTAGTGACCCCGGACCCCGGAGGTTATAAAGGAACATTTTTCCAAATTTTTATTTATACAGTACCACAAAATATTGAAACTATTGCCCTTAAAGTTGTCCAAAAAGTGTTTACTTGTTTTTTATTTACTTTAAAAAAAGCTGCATTTATTTAATCAAACATATTTTTATGATATAAAATAACTTTCTTTTCAGTCTTCACTGTCACATGGTCCTTCATAAATTATTCTCATATGCTGATTTGGTGCTCAAAAACTAATAATGTTTTTATTATTATTATTATTATAATTATTATCAATGTTAAGAACAGTTTTTGCAGCTTAATATTTTTTTAAAACAAACAACAACAAAAAACAGAAATAGAAGATCATTTGTTTGAAATATAACATTATAACATAAACAAGCAATAAACAAATAAATAAAATAATAATGTCATTATATTTTCCCAATTTAAAATAATAATATTTTAAAATATTACTGTTCTTACTGTATTATTGATTAAATAAATGCAATTTATTTTGTAAAGTATAAAAATAAAATGCAACAATTTCTATGAAATCTATTGAATGCAGAACATGTAAAAATGTTTTAAAAGGTTTAATTCTAAAATGAATTACAAACAGAACTTCAGATAGTGGCCCTACTGTACTGTATGTCAAATGGCACACTCGAAGCCGATTTGCGGTGTCACAGCCTTCGTTCATGTATGTCCATGAGGTCCACAGGCCTGTAGGCCCCATTTATCATTTTCTGCTTCAGAAGGGAGCTCGTGATCACCCTCTTTGCAGGCTCTATGTGCCTTTATTCCTGAGCAAACCTCATATGACCTAAACCCCAACGTGATGAAGAAGATTCTAGAAGAGAATGGTTAATAATTGCTTCACCTTGCTTGGTTTTAAGGCTGTATGTGATAAATAAGGTGACACCAAAAAAAAAAAAAAGAGTTCATTACTGAAAAAAGCTCCACTATTTTGAGAGGAGCTGATCTGCTGCTGTCACACTAATGAAAAATGTTCAGAAAGAAGCATCTACTTTTAGTTAGACCGACTCTTCAGAGCAGTTTGACCAGATAAAACGACTGCAGAACATACAGCATCATCGAAACCATAAATAATGTCTCAAAGAAAAATGAACAAACTGTCTTTCCTTTTAAAGCTTATTTATAAACCTTGAGCTGCGTGTAAGAGTACACACCTAAAGGTCTACTCTAGCGGTGTTTGTCTCTCGCTGTTTATTTTTCCTCTTTTTGTTAGTCTTTAAGCACAGTCTCTAACCAAGCAACAAAAATGTTTGTTTGCTCAGACAAAACACAAACTGTTACGGCATACCAAATCAGGTTAGTCCTACTTTATCTGAGGATGGCGTGCAGTGTTTATTCACATGGCATTTTATGTACGCTTTCTTCATAAAGGCTTATATGTCTAGAGCAACAAGAGAAACTGTTAAATGTTAAGCAGTTATATTTGTTTCAGTGAAAATAAAGCAATAAAGTGCCTCTCTTTTGGGTTATGGAAGGTTCATGTTTTGGTTTTGGGAGCCTCCAACAATAGGTTGACATGCATGCAAAGTCATTTTCGTTGTTTTATAATATGCATTTAATTTGACCTTACTTGCTCAGTGACTCCTAAACGATTTGCTTAGCGATTCATATTCTCAAACCCCTCCTCTACATAACTCTAATATGCACTGATTGGTCTCATTTTTATCTTATAATGCCTGATAAAGCAGCTTTTGAGTGCAGTGCTGCTTTGTGTACAGCGTTACTGCTATTTTTACTGCTCCAAAGGGACACCTAGTGGCCAAGAATGAATTTGGATTTTCATTCAGACCAACATGAAAAGACTTAACAAGTGGGGGGGCAATATGTTGTTTTGTGTTCACATCAACATGGGATTTGTTTTAAAAACGTCTCGTGATTCAAAGTCGACTCTGCAGGATGTTTTCATTCACATTGAGCTGTGTTACACACTGCATGAAAGGTCACTTATAAAAACCCATAATAGGGGCACTTTAAACGAAACAGACAGAGATGTTTTCCTACCGCTGTCACTGTTGTCGTCCACCAGTATGATTTCTTTAAGCAGGTGTGCCGGGGTATGGTTGACCACGCTGTGTACAGACCGCAAGATCACAGACAGAGCCTCGTTCACAAAGATGAAGACGACAGAGATCTGAGGAAGGTCATCAGAGTAGGTCAGCTGCTTACACCTGGACAGAAAACAGACATCAGTGTATTAGTTTGCAGCTTTATAGTCAGAAATTTAGTATGTTTGTATTATAACAAAATGTCAACTGACCATAATCATTTTTAGTAGTATATTATGCAGGTTTTTTTGTGTATGACATTGCTTTTTTATTTGTATCATTATTATTTATGAGTAATATTACTATTTTATTGTTTAAACAAAAAAAAAGAAAGTGTCAATGACTAAATATCTGTTTCACGTAACTCTTTCCCAGTCTTTGCTTGTCATCGCAAGCATTTCCATGACTTCCAATAACACCCCCAAAGCTTCACAGTCCTAATTATTTGGATGTATTCGGCAGTTATGATTCATATTAAATACCCTTACAGATGATGTGTAATAGCACACACTAACTGTATACTGTATAACAATGAAAACAATGAAAACAAGGAAAACCAGAAAATTCTTTCAGTGGCAGATAAATGCAAAATGAAAACTGCCACACATAAATGGAGATGCATCATCTTTCTCCACACTGCAAGCAGGACCTGGATATGTTTACTAACTTGTCACCACAGCTCCAGTCATGATGACATTCAGCCCGTTCACACCAAGAACAATAGCTATAAAGACATACTGTTTATTAAAAGCACAGGATGCACAAATGCTAGAGCTCTTTAAAGATGGATTCTGATTGGCTGTCAATGCTTTTATTGTTTATCAACTAGAAAAAAAGTGATTCCAAACATACTGTATTGTTCCTCTGTGTCGTTACAGTTGTGTTTAAATAATGATTTTAAAAACTGCACCCTGTTATTGTTAGTTATCATCCATGATAGGAATGGGCCTTTGTAGACTTACTGAGAAAAGAGCACCATTCTGCATTACCTCAACTGCAAGCGTCACATAAATATCTTTATTTTACAGAGATGTTATATTAAAGCTGATTATGCTCTGGATAAGCTAAAAATTCTGGTGCAAAGCTATATTAGAAACATAAAGCATTTCATTACATTTAGGAGCCCTAGAGGAGTTCCTATATTAGTCAACTATCCCGACGTCTCAAAGTACAAAGAGTAGTTGTCTTGCCACTAATTAATATGTGCACATTTACTGTGTTGCTAATGCTTTCTACGTTCTAGCTAAAGACAAAACCAAACACTAAGTCACTAAAAATCCTAAAGCCCTTCCCACATTTACCCCTCTTCTTCTGGAGAAAATTGAGGCATGCCAACGTAGCTTTTATTGCACATTGTAAATGCTGACCGGTTACCAAGGCAACCATAAGTTCTTGATCAACATCTCACTGTGAAATCCCTCCCTCAGCCGTCGTAAGCTCTGGGAAAACAGCATGAGGCTCCTGCCCGTATGGACTTACTCTCAAGCTCTTTTAATATGGCTGAGGATTATAGGGCTCAGGTTATATTTCATAAAATACGATTACAGAGACTAGGTTTGGCATTTAGCAGATTAAAATTCTCTAGGCAATCACATTATTGAGTAACGGCAAAGTTGCCCGCTCACAAAAAGGTATACTCAACAAATACCTAATCAGATTATATACGACCAAGAGAATATATATGTGCTACAATATTGCATACAAACTCATTTTAGGCTGGAGAATGAACCTGTAACAGTACAGTATATGCAGTTGTGACAGAATTGTAGCTATTTTTATAGAAGGGGCAAAAACAGACACTATTTGTAAATGACTAACTTCTTGTTTGTAGACCTAATTCTCTATAAAAGCAATATTATTGGAAAATAAAATGCTATAAAAACTTGAAACACAAACTTAACATGAGCAAAATATTTATGGCCCCTTTATATGTATTTATATTTAAAAAGAGTTAAATTGTTTAATTATCAACATTTATTTTATTTATTTTTATTTATTAGCAGAACTGTCTGTACATGTAATGCATTCAGTCTTACCTTATAATGAGGACCTTTTTTCATTCATACTGCAAAACAACAATTACTGATCACAGATGACTAACGGTCCACTAAAATAATGACTGTGGCAATTTATGCACGGACATTTCCTTCATTATAATCTCCATAAATTATTTTCTGTAACGATTTGAGGAGAGAGGGTAATTGTGCCTAGTCTAACACAATCATATTATCACACTAACACAAATACTAGCCGTTTATGCAGAATTCTGAAATATGGTTATGCCTATCTGATAGACATCCCAGAAATACTGCAGGTGTCCTGAGAAATCACACAAGTCTCTGTTTTGGCCCAAGGCTCTGTAAACAGGAAAAAGGATCTAACCGTGGTGTGTTATAGCCCATCAGAAATCCTGGAATCGTGCCTCTTCCTGTCAGTCATGCTACACACTGGGCTTTGCTGCATTGTCTTTGAAGGACGGGGATTTGGAGGCAGGCTAACTCAGCGGCATAGTCTAAAATAGAGAAGTTAGCAAGATGCCTGTTAGGCTAATATTGTTTACAGCAGCTATAAATTGCCCTCTATAGCTGGGTATCATCTAAGGACCTTAATCAGCTAAATGAGTCCAGTGTAAAACGATGTATAAAAATGTTGTAAACGATGTTTAGTATATGCAAGAGATTTGCATCATAAATAAAGTCATCAAAAATGTTTGAATTGTATAAAAATATACAGACAACAAGCCTAATATATGTATATACTGTATATATTATGTTTTGTCATTTCTCTGACCCGAAAATTCTGCCTTTTTCCTCTCTCTCTCAGACATGAATGTTCGTTGAGCCCCCTGCTGCCAGTCAATAATATTTAATGGCTCAGTGAAAATCCCCTCACCCAATCTGGAGCAAGAGCTTTCCCTGTGTGAATTCACAGCGCAGTACACACTTGCACCTACACACTCACATGTGTGAAAGAGCCACATGCTGTAGTCTTTGTGAGTCATGATGGCGATGTTTAGTGTTTTATCTGCAGGTGGAGAACAGTCAGCCTGAAATGACGCAACACTACCAAAACACAATTCACACTAGGTGTTACAAAACCTTCTCAAATCCCAGCTTGATTTGTACATGTATGCAAACTGTGAGTGCAAAATAAAGAAAAATACACAAAACTGCTGAAGCTAAATCAAGCTATAACAATACTGTATCTCAGCTATACTAAACCAAAGCTGATATAAACAGTGATGATTATACTTCATCTTATACTACATCTGCTCATTTAGCAGGCACTTCTTTATCCAAACTGCAGACTTTATATACCAAATTCATAAATTCTATGACTAAATTGTGGGCAAAGGCCATAAAAAAAAATAAACAAGCAAACAAGCTTATTTACGAAATACTGCTTATACCGGCTAGACTGTGCTAAACCAAGCATACAGCGTCAGCTATGGCTAACATCTAGTGCATAAAAACTAAATATTATGATAGTTTCAACAGTGACAGCTGTGCAAATATCATTCAAAGCTATTTATAACAGTTCTCTAATACCGTGCGGTTCTGCAGCCATAGCAGCATAAGGAAGGTTTGATTGATCAGGCCATTAAAGCATTTTTTCTTTGCTTCCCAGCAGGTTGCTGTTTTTCCGATCCCTTATTTTTTTCCTCCTCAACTGCTCATGCAAAGCACCGTGAATACAAAACTGTTGTCACCAGCAGTATTTTTCCACAAAATGTGCATGAATACATAAAATAAATCAGAGTAAATCCTTCTACATGTTATCACGGCAATGAAAAGCACCGCCGCGTTCGGGTGAAACAGCCAAAACAACAATGCAACGCCACGTCAACATTGAAAAACAAAATCCTTTTTAATCTTTGACTTGTTTGAGTGATATTTATAAACATTCATACAAAAAATGTTACCTAGTAAGCTTTACCCTAGTAAAAACGTAGTATAATTCAAATCCATTTATTTAATAGTAAACAAAATTAAAATCTATTGACATATTTACTGACATATCACTCAAGATTGATATACAAATTATTTTTTTACATATAAGTTTATTTGGAGTACAGGGTGGGCCATTTATATGGATACAATTTAAAATAAAATGGGAATGGTTGGTGATATTAACTTCCTGTTTGTGGCACATTAGTATTGTAACAAGCCGCGCCTCTGTGGCGCTCCCCGGAACTCAGCAGCGGGAAGCTTCTCCCGAATACTAACGTTCCTACCCGGACTGCATTTCCCACGTACCTTGTTTAGTTCCGCCTTCTAGCGTGACCTACTTTTCAGACTATTTAAGAAATAAATGGCGTGCATGCTGGTTCGATGCAAAGTTTTGATTGCCATGGTGTCACTACTGAGCGTTTTTTCCTGTCTGTTTATCTGGTCTGTCTTTGGATTGTTTTTGATTACTCTGATTCTCGCTGCCTGCCCCTGATTTCTTTGCCTGGTTTTTGGATTACGAACTCTGATTGTCTCTGATATCGCTGTCTGCTGTGTTTACCGACCCTGGCCTGTACGACTACTCTAATAAAGCTGCATATGGATCCGAACGATTCTGCTGTTTCATCACAAGTATATACTAGATGAAGTGAGTGGGGAAACTTTTCAAGAAGGGTGGTGACCATTGTGGCCATTTTATTAAGGTGTCCAAATACAGTAAATGGCCCACCCTGTACTACTGCAAGCCTTAAATGTGTTTTTTAAATGTAAGATATTTAAAGTCGGGGATGACAATAAGTATTTATTAAGATCAGTTAAACGTTGTATTCTCAAAAGTATGTGATCCAATTTTACTAGTGCGTCCCTTCCTATCTATTATGGAAGATCAAGTGAAGTGTTACGTGCACTTATGATCATTGATGTTCTTTGTTGTCATTTTTCCCCATGTTCTCTTTGTTTTCTCATCTGTGACCCAGTTTTTGTTAATTAACAATTCATGTCAGGTGTGTCCAGTCTATTATCAGTGTTTGTCTCCTCTTTATAAGTTGGTTCCTGTCTTTCAGTTCTTGTCCGTGATAGTCAATGTAAGCTGCGTGTTCGTGATTCTCCGTGTTACTCTTTCAATTAAATATGTTTTACAGCACATATGTTTCACGTTTCGCGAACGTGACAGAGTCATGGACCTAAACAGATGGATGGGGACGATAACACCGGAGGAGGTGATCCACCGCCTCCTGAATGGGCTGCCTCCTCTACCTGCACCTGAGGAACGCTGTCAGATAGCGATAGCGATGCCTGGCTCCAGACTAGCTAATCGGCGGCGGCGTTCTCACACCGGACCTTTCTGCACCGCCTGGGACCTTTCTGCTCCGCCTTTCTGCTCCGCCTCCGATCCTCCGACCTTTCTGCTCCGCCTCCGACCTTTCTGCTCCGCCTGGGCTCTCAGATCCATCACCGTTGCCCGTCGTCCCACCAACGCCACCGGGCTCCCTCGTCCCTCCAGCTCCGCCTTGGTCAGTCATTGACCGTCCTCCGCCTCTGGATTCCACTCCTCTGGCTGCACCTCGTTGTTCTATCCCTCTATCTACGTCAGGCTCTTCCTTCCCCCTGGCTCTACCGTCGTCCGCCGTCGCTCCGGCTCCGCAGTGCTCCTCCAGGTCCTCGCATCCTGGGCTCCATCTCCATCATCGGCATCTCCGTCAGTCGGCCCCCTGGAGTCGCCAGCCCTTCCTCCTCCATGGCTCCTCGCTCCTTTAACTCCGCCCTGGGACTTTTGCATCGCTGGCCTCGGGATTACCCTCTGCCTCCTCATGCTCCGGTCTCCTCCCTGGCTGCTTCCACCTCTTTTGTTCTATACGGCGCAATATTGCGCCTACCCGGGAGGGGGCAAGTGCACTTATGATCATTGATGTTCTTTGTTGTCATTTTCCCCATGTGCTCTTTGTTTTCTCCCCTGTGACCCAGTTTCTGTTAATTAACCATTCATGTCAGGTGTGTCCAGTCTATTATCAGTAATTATCAGTGAATATTTCGGAGTCAGAGAGACCACCTCGTATCACTGAAAGAGCTTTGGGTGTACAGTAGTAAAGCGCTACATAAATGCTGCATTCATTAATTTAATCTTACTGTATTTTTGTGTAAATAAATTAGTCCAGAGCAGAGTCGTTTTTTCATAAAATAATTTCCACTGTGGTCCAAAATTATCATTTTATGTCCTCTATTAATGTAATATTCATATTCATTTACAGCCAATTTATCAAAAGGATCTGTATGCGCATTTGAAATGTCAGAGATGCTTGTGTGTGCCAGCTATTCATTTAGCTTCACGACCATAAGTAATTTTACTCTTTTATTGCTCTAGTTACTACCTGCAATCTAGGCCATAGCTCAAGTCTGAATTTGTTCGGCTGGACGGGGACAGGCTGTAGCAGGATGAGAGATGGACTCATCTATGTGAAATAGAGCCAAAGCTGGCTGTCCAGTTATCATAATTTGACCTGGAACAAAGCATGACAGAAACAGACACTTAGATGAAGATGTACTGTATTCCTCTCTGCCTCTCCCTGAATCATTTCTCTCTGTAAGACTTCACATTAACCTCTAACACTGCCTCTGCCTTGCGTTTTCAGTCTAGAAGCAACTTGCTGATTGGGATAATATACCTCTGCTAAAAAAAAAAAAAATCACAACTTGGCTTGTCATCGAGTCATGTTTTCACTGAAAACATCCCATCGGTACAAGAAGGAGTGTTGATAGATCTCAACACCCTTTTGATCTCATTCCCACTAAATAACAAAAAAATAAGCCATCTATTCCTTTATGTGTCTTCTTAAAACGTAAACACTTCACCGATGCCAATTCATTTTATTCACTTACGAATGTTCAATCTCTTTGCATACAGTTTCCTCCTTCGTCCTTTCCTGAGTCAATAATAAAATGGATCCTTGATGTAGTTATATCGATTTGTTTTCTTTGCTTGGTGGTAAATTAATTTGCGCCAAGTACTCTGAGCTAAGGTCAACGTGACCTTTTTAAGAGACTGCTTTTCTTGTGGCTGAATAAAAATATGCTGCCTTTGTCTGAGAAAGCACATCAATTAGGCCTTCGACCACAGAGAAGCAGGTATCCCAGAGATCTGCAATTAAACATGCATTAAAGAGAAACGACCATCAATACACTGCCCCTTCTGGACATCAAAGACCTTTGGAGAATGACTTCTCAATTAGCCAAGGAACACATCAACATCTCTTTGCAGGGCATCAGTATCAGAAACACAAAGTGCTCTGCTGGCTTGGCAGAAGTGATTGTGTCCTCTACAGACCCTGGTAATGACCTAAAACACAGTAAACCATCCATAAACATCTGCTGAACAGTACACTACCATTTAAAAAAAAAAAAAAATAATTATGTAGTGTTTAAGTCTTAAGCCTTTATGAAAAGTATTACTGTATCAGATAAGATACTGAATAAAATTGAGAAGAACAGATTTCCACTATTATGTAAAATCCAACCTAGTTAGAAGGATCTCGTCACACATTTAATGAGAACGAATGTCCACTTTTGAAAACAAACGATCCCAATTTGAATACTTCTGAGCCAAGTATTGTTTCAAATCATCTTCATCTGTTCATTTATATTAACAATTCAATATATCTGCTATCACTTGTTATGGTGCAGTGACATCTAAAAGAGCAAATTCTTATTTTGTAAGCAATTAATAATTTCATGTTAGAGATTGTTGCCACTAGAATTACTTTCTTTTTTTCTTCCTTTTTCTAATCTTTTTGTGGCCAATATGTTTTGGGGTTTTTTTAATTCAGAGAGCAAACGTTAAATTGTTCAAACGTGACAGCAAAGCTATTTATAATGTTTCTGTAAACAAATCCATTAACAAATCCAGAAACCACAAAAACACATTTCCCCAAAATATATTCAGCGTACTGTATCTGCTAGAAATTTAGCTTTGGCATCACAGAAGAAAATTACATTTCAAAGCATATTAAAAATATAAATATATTAAAATATAAATAACTACAAATAGTTATATTAAACATTTCTCCACTTTGAAATATTTACTGAACAGCACATCCGAATTTTTGAATTATTTCTGAAGTAATATGTCTAGAATTATTGCATCTCAAAACCTTTGCAAGAACAGAAATACATAACATTTTAAATATTAAAATATAAAAATGTAATAGTATTATACAACATTACACTTTTTACTTATTTCTGAACAAATCCGAGATCATTAAATAAGAGATCTTCTTTTCATGAAAAAAAAAATATTTCACAAAAACTTTTGTCATTAATTAAAATAAATTAATAATTCCTACCAACTTTCAATTAGTAGTGAAAATTAATTTTAAATGTATTTTAGAGCTGCACAAGAGAAGAGGCAAACATGTTATACAGTGTTAAAAGCAAAACTATGACAGTGAGGAATGCGAGCGGACATGTTCATTTTAATTTTTCATGTTTCTTTTCCAAGAAGGAGCCTATGAATTATTTACCTTGATTCAACCATGTTCTACCTACGTGTAAAAGAAATCATCAGTGTTTTTTTCATTCTTATTAAAAGAGGCGTATAACAGGATCTTCACTTCGTGCAGCGTGATGCTCAGATTGTGATGCCTTGGATTGTACGTAAGTCACATGGAGATATCTTAGATAACACATGTTTGTGTACAGGAGCGTGAATGATTGTGTTTATCTGGGATGCGAGCGGAAGCATTACTGCCAAGACGAAAACACACAATGAATCGTGATTTACACTCAGCTTGAATCACAACAACTTCAGGAGGCTTCAGAATAGCAACTGCGAGACAACCTTCATCATCTACAATTGGCTAAAATTCCCATCAGTGTGAAAAAGTAAGCTTGGTCCAGGGAAAAAATGTCTTTTAGTTTTAGTTTCATTAACCACAACAAGCCGCACTCCGTTTCAAACGGAAGGATGGATATGCTACGATATCACTAGATCTGCGCTTTGGGTCATGTTCTAAATATATAACTTCCTATGAATGACCATTAATATTCCAGTGCTGTTTCTAAGGTCGTTTTCTCCCGTATAAAACACCCCTGCACTGTTTCTGCATTATTAACATTCCTACCATTAACACTAACCTAGTGGGCAAGGATGCTATTCCACACAGTAATATTTTCTTTGTTTAACTCAATGCTTTTTCACTGCTAGCTATTGACTCTATTAACGTGATTCTCCCCTGAAGGGCGTTGTAATGCTAAAATGTGGGAAGTGATTCAGCCACTGGGCTATTTATAAACCCCTTTCCTTTGTATAACGCCGACTAAAAATCAACCCTGCGGTGTAGTATGTTTTAAAGGGCCATGACATTTATGGCAGAACAAATCAAAGCAGCAAATGAGCTCACAGCTTCCTGTTTACCCCAAAACCCCAACACGTATATATAAAATATAAAATTTCATGATTTACAATTATAGTATTAGTTTCTTTTATCTGTTCTACTTCAAAATGGGGGGTCACTAAAACAATGAAAACATTTAAAATACTCTGATTACTGCTTTGCACACTGTTGGCATTCTCTCGATGAGCTTCAATAGGTAGTCACCTGAAGTGAACGTTTTGCAAATAATGCATTTCGAGACGAACGTGATACGAGTTAATCAAACACAGCTGATAGCCCTTCAGCTAATTATTCCCAATTACTCTCGCCCAATAGACTCTTTCCCTATTCACTATAAAAACCCAGATTTTCAACCCTTCCACATCTCGCTTCAAAGCATCCCTCCTCCTCCCCTTCTCCGCCTAATAATTCTA
>JAUCMT010000105.1:3145082-3167272 GCA_032357475.1 Enteromius thamalakanensis
TACTTTGGAGCGGTTATTATTCGAAAAGAACGAACCTGCAAATGTCTCAACTGACCAATCAGAATCAAGCATTCCAGTGAGCCGTGTAATAATAATAAATAAATACCTGTGACTGCGTTTGCCTGTGTGTGTGTGTGTGTTTATATTGTTCTGAGTTGGGTAGGGGTGGGGTTCAGTGCTCAAATAAAAGTAAAAAAGTATATAATAAATTTATATATGCATGCAAACCATTACATTAATCCAAACAACTGAAAAGAACAGAGGACCCTTCATGTCAAAAAGTGACTAAAAAGGGGTACCTTGATCTTCAAAAAGCGACGCAAAAGGGTCTTGACCAAGCGTCAAAATGTGACGAGCCGGAGTGTGTTGAATCAGCATATTACAATGATTTCTGAAGACTGGAGTAATGATGCTAAAAGTTCAGCTTTGACATTAAAAGAAAATGTTTAAAAAAACAAATGTTAATAATATTTCACTATATCAGCGTTTTTACTTTATTTTTGATCATAATGTATAAATGCAGGCTTGGTGAGCAGGAGAGACTACTCTTAACTCTAAGTTTTGACTGGTAGTGTTGTCTTCTCTGTTTACATCACTTCCAAGGTAAGAAACCTGTTCAGTCTACTGCATCTGTGTTTGCGGAAATAAACCGAACTACAGCTGTAGAAATTAAGCACACTTTAGCGGTAATGCTCACGGTAGGTCTGCTGCCTAATCAGGGGGCTAATTGCACATTCTCATAGCTCTGCATTTTTAATAGCATTCAGATAAAGGGTCTTTTCACAATAATCCAGCTTTTCCAAACAACTGTGTCAGAAACAACCCACTGTCTGTCCCGGTATGGCACTTTGCACTTTGCTTTTCACTGTTAAATGCATGTGTTAAGTTTTGTCCAAATGGTAAATGGCATTACATGTCCAGCACTGGTTCTATGCTGTCGCAGTTCACTGCACTGTGTAGCTGCGTACTCTGGAAATTAATTTGACCCCTGAGACTCAAAATGTTCAAGTTATGTTTGACCAGATTTAATGCATTATTGAAGTAATTACAAGTTTTATAGTGACATTTCAAACATCCCTCTCACATTTTAGCTTCACAGCTATTGCTCAAGATCAGTTAGGTGAAGCAAATCCGGCAAAAGATATAACTTATAACCAATACAACTTAATAGTTCACCTATAAAGGAAAATATTTGCAAAAACATATACTCACCATTTGGAGTTTCTCGTCAGTGAATGCGTGCCATTAGAACGAAAGTCCAAACAAATGATAAAAACATCACAATAATCCACAAATAATACATATGCACAGAGAGGGATTGTGTGGTTATTGTGATGTTTTTATTAGCTGTTGGGATGCTTATTCTGACGGCACCCATTTACTAAAGAGGATCCACTGGTGAGCAAGTGATGTACTGCTAAATGTATTCAAATCTGTTGCAATGAAGAAACAAGATCATCATCTACATTATAGATGGCTTGAGGGTGAGTAAATTTTCAACAAATTTTCAACTATGGTCAAACTCACTGCATATGCAAACTGGGCATGAACTTGTCTGAAAATATATAGTAAATTATGCTACTGAGAGAAAAAAAAAGTGTATTTATTTACTTAAAAGATCACTATAGTTTAAAAACATTTTTTTCTAAAACAATGTGGTGAAGATTATTAATTCATGTCTAAATATAGTCCATTTAGTCGGGTCACACCTTCTTGCATACTGCATGCAACACAAGGCATGATGATCACTGGCTGTCAAGCTGAATTGCAGCTTTGCCAAGCCGACCACTGATGCCCCCTGGAGAAAAAAAACTGGTGCATGATCATGCTGTGAAGTACGATTCTCATTTAATGAATGTAGAGGGTGGGAATTGATGACACATCTGTCTGTTTTCAACCAGAATCACTGTGTGTGATAAAGTTTTATATGTTCTCTGGGAAATTAGTCATCAAAGTAATGGTCATACAAACATTAACAGTATATCTGCTATGATCTTTCAATGGATGAGGGCACCATCAACAACCAAACAATTACTGCTTTCTTGTAAAACTCACTGTGTCCTAGAAATGCAATCAGACCTTAGCGTAATCCTGTGGGTCTCATTCTCAGGACAATAAACAACTGAAAAATGAATAATTCCCTCAAATCACCATTGGAAGCAAAAACAGCAGGAGAAATGTGAAAACCTCAAAGGGAAAACCAATTCCTGCCTCAATATCACACACAATCGGCGAGTGCCTCGCACTACTGCACAAGTTTTATGCGCATCAGATAAATATGTGTCGGAATAAAATGTATAACAGCCTCAACATCAAGAAGATTTGTGACAGACTGATGAATTCTACCGAGTGGAAAAGCCTCCGGGGGAAATATGTGGTGGCACTTGTGCAGAATGAAAGCCCTCTCAATCAGTAGGGCACATTAGAGGGCTTTTTTGTGAAGCAGTGCCTCTTGGCTTTCTTCCAAATGCAAGAAGGATAATTCAAACTGACAGAGTGACCCCCTTCATACACAAATGGTGCCGGTCTTACAGAATAACAATCAGATCAAACAGATGCACTAAAAAAAGCAAAAAGGGAGCGAGAGGTCTTTTAACAGAGGTTTAAAGGAAAGATAGCACATCACGTCAACAGTGACCTTCACATGTTCTCCAGATAAAAATGTTCTATGGTCTAAGAACATAATGATTAAAGAAACTGGCTCCAGTGTTCTAAGAAAATAACTGATGAAGCACAAGTGGTTAAGCAAGGACGAGCGCATGGGAAACAAGATCGCAGTAGGACAATTTCTTTTTACAGGCCTGGATAGTAGCTGCTGATTATTTTCTGCACTGACTTTGAAGTAAAATCTTTGGGACTAAGTGGAATGGACTTCAAAATGGTAAAAACCTAAAGAAATCTGACATTCCTATTGGCAGCCGAAGGCATGATCATATGAGCCAGGATCATATTAGGATGTAAAATTTTGTGTAAGTATATAGATTTTATGTGAGCATGCATACTGTATCTGTAAATACAGCATTTTCTTTTCAACCAAACATCGTAGGAGATGTGGAACAATTGCAATATATATTTAATTATAATTCACTGCTGCTATTTCTTGCATTTACTACTCATTAAATGATGTCTAAAAGTTCAAAAGGATTCACAAAAGCATGTAGAATTGCACATTAATATGCTACTAATTTAAAGAATTAATATACACGTGGAAAGACATGGCGAAGCATACTTTGTTTTCACAATGTAGCAAAACTTTCAGAACAACAGCCTCAAGTTCGAGACCCAGGACAAATGCATTACTGTAACAATCAGGCATTGCATTTTTGCTATTTTTCTAATTTCTCTCACAGCACTTTATAGTTCATCAATGTAACAAATCATTACATTTAATCTATTTGACTAATATTTTGAGGACCTAATAGTCTCTTGCTCTTCTTGACATGTTTATTGCATCATAGACAAATCTATATTACTTGTCATGTGTTAAAGCATTAGGATGACAATCCCAGTAAAATGTAAAGTGTGAATCTAGATTTAATCATATCTAAATGCCCATAAAACACGAATCTGCCATGCATTACATAACGCCCGTGAACGCCAAAGATGCTTAAAGCACACTTACCATTTAACTGGTTATAGACCACATCTTCTAGTCGCTCGAGCCTTTTGAGAATGGACTGTCTGTCCATGGAGTTCGTAACTTTGGCATTCCTGCCTCGCAGTCTCTGATCCGAGAGCCTCCCGATCTGCACGAGTTCTTCGGATCGGTCCTGGATTCTGCAGTAGACGGAGAACAAGATGATCCCGACGAACACCAGAATGTTGACCGTCAGCAGAGTTTTGATCTTGCGTGCCACAGCCATTAAAGCCCGAGAGCGACACTGTCAGACCCCTAATATTGATCCATATGATCCGCTGTGGAGGGAGCTGTCCTTTCAGCACCACGCACAACAGCCCGCGCGCGCCGCAGTTTCACAAGCCTAACAGCTGATCAGCGAGCATAAACGATGATGCATATATGATATATAAGCGAAAGAGCGTAAGGGAGGTTGCAATCAAATCCCACCGTCTCGGGTTCCTGCGCTGACCCCCATAGCAAACGTTTAGAAATGTGTCAGAGCAGCCTACGGAGATTACGCTCCGATTAAAAGCACGCGTTTAATCACGCTGTGCACTCAGGAGTCGAAGAGCACGAGCCGTGCACAGTTCAGAAGGCTCATTTTAAATGTCAGTGCATGTCAAACTGCGATCCTCCGTGTGCAGCATCCTTCGCGGGACTCCGTCGATCTGTCAAAGCAAAGATGCATCGCGCTCGGGCATCGAAGTAGGACGCGTTTTCAAATGGAATCCACAATCCTTATGCGACGGACGCGGGTGGAAGTGAAAATACGCTGTCAAGCGACGCTTTGCATGGCAGCGTTCTTCTCTCGCGCTCCCCGCATGCTCCCTCCCTCTCATCCCGCTTTTCACGCGCTGCTCAGCGCTCCGGTGACGTCGGCAAACTCATAAATATTCAACAGACTGTGTGATGGGAAGAAAGGCTGGAATATGATAGATGATGAGGATAGCTGTTGGATTACATTCTAATGTTTTCACGGAGATTGGCCAATTGAATTACAACTCGGAGAGTTTGTAGAAGAATAATGTTACCCTCAAGTGCAAATGTGGCATTTCAAACGGAGAGCGGGCAATCAGTGGGTCGTTAACAAATTAATAAACACAAGAGCTGTAACTTTGAGTTGAAATTACTTATCTTCCTTGTTAATTACAGCAAAGCTTGAGGCACCAAGCTGCTTCTTTTGTGGCCTAGTGGTGAGAGAGTCAAACTTGCAACTCAAAGGTCACGGGTTTAGTCTCAGGATAACCAGTGCTCTCTTCCACCTCCAATACAAGGCACCAAAAAATGGTTTCCCAGTACTCTGTTTGTGTGTTTATGTGTGTGTTTTTCTTACTGCTGTGTGTGTGTATGCACTTGGATGGGTAAAAGCAGAGCACTCGTTCCAAGCATGGGTCACCAGTCTTGGCCAGATTTCATGTCCTTTCCGTCCTTTACTTTCCTTCTCCATTTTTAGTTCTTTGCGTCTCTGTTTCTTTATTCAGTGTTTTCGCTTTTGTTTACCACAAATGAATGGCCTCCAAGAACTGTCAAATGTTTCTGTAACCACAAAAGCAAGATTACATTAAGTCAGTCTACATAAATCTGTTGAATGTATATGCATGCAAAGTGCATGCAAAAAGATTTTCCGCTTTATTTTTAAGGTAAGAGCAGGTGCAGATTTGTATGGGTTGAGTGGGTGAGGCAAAAACAGTCTAGCTGCTTTATATTGCAGTCCGGTGTTTATTTTCATATAATTTTAATTTGGTTACACTTTATTTTGATAGTCCATTTAGACATCCTACTAACTATAAGTAACTTTGTAACTACATGTCAACTAATTATCATTCATTCTCAGAGTAGACAGTTAGGTTTAGGGTTAGTAGAATAAACTGACACATAACTGCAAAGTTTCTGATAGTCAGTATGTAGTATGTTGTGGATCCACCAAAATAAAGTGTTAGTAGATATTAAGCAGACAGTCTACATATACTCTAATGACTGCTAGTTGACATGTAGTTGCAAAGTTGTTACCTTTCATTTTTATCATAACCATAAACACAGTGGTTTGTAACACTAATAATATTAAATTTAAAGTGCACTCATTATGTCCCTTTTTACAGTCTCAGTTGTCCCCAGAATTCATCTGTGAGGTTTCAGAAAATACTCCACAGATTATTGTTATATCATTTTCAAAATGCCTATTTTGAGCGGAAGCAGAAACACACTGTTTTTGTCTCTTTAAATGCAAATGAGCCGCTGCTCTCCACCCCTTTTTGCAGAATAGAGCTGTGCCTTTTAAAGCTTGTACCTCAGATACTCTACCAAAAGAAGTCGCTCAGGTTTTGATTATCATGTCAATTGTGCTGCATTCATGCATTTTAAAGTTTAAACTTATGATTTTCAAACTTTCGAAGGGTTTTCAAAGCCACACATCTGAAGCGCGAACGCAGAAAGCCACTGTCACTTGGCTGTAAGTACTAAACTTAGTTCTCTTTCACGCCTTGTAGTACTTAAACTGTCAAATACACTCAAGCTAATGTTAAAAACACACATAAGCTGTCTGTGAGGGTAAACGACTGGGAAAGAAATAGCATGTTTATATAGGAGGACAGAAATGTAATATACAGTGCCTTCTGATGTCTATGCTGTTAATATGACCCAAACAATAGACATTAAACAGAAAATCACTCACAGAAAATGATCACTAGCAAAAAACAAAGTCAGGTGTCTATTGTAATATATGAAGCACACCAACCAAGCAGCTTTCTGTGGGTCAGCCGTCAGCGTGGCATTGAGCAAGCTAACCTTTTATATATACTGAGCAATCTCATTCACATGAGCAGACTGGACATGCGTATACAGCAGCAGGCCATTTTAGCACTACGCTAACTTGAATGCCTGCCACGGGAACTGCCCGACCAGTGATTCAATCTAAATAATGAATCTGCTAAGTTGCAGCGGGAACAGATGGAGACAGAGAGAAGAAAAAAAGAGACAGGAGAAGAGAATGGCAATGTCAGCTTTAACGAACCAACATACTATGCATACTATTTTTGCACTATGCAGTATAAATACTTCATATATACAGTTTTCTGTATTCATAGATACACAGATGAGAAACCTTAATACATTTGCAACAATGAGCAGTATTCAACAAAAGCACACACAATAAGTATTCCGTTATGCAACTTCCATATTTGTGTGAAAAGTGAACCAGAAAATATATAAATTATTATCAGAATTATTAGAATGACAATGGTTATTTTCCCCCACAAAGTATACAAAACATAACCACTTTGTGTTTCCTAGATAAAACATAGATGTCACTGTGCAGCACATCATGTGAATTGTTTGGCTAGTGATATCACACTAATCTTACCATTCCTGCAGTATATATACTGTGCACATATTTACTATATTTGCAAAGATTTGTTTTTTTTATATTCACTGTACTGTTTATAAAAACACTAAACACTATCCAGTTTTCCATTTATAATGTGCAGGACAGTGAACATTTTTGTTACTTACTGTAACATAACTGAAAAAAAAAAAATATATATATATATATATATATATGCACACACATTCATACACAGCATATACAGTATATTAGTATTTTAAATATGTTGTATATATGTTCACAAAGTTTTCATGTCAACTATTTGGCAAGGCATCATTTAACTTTAAATTCATTTAAATATAAAATCATTACATTTGTATTTAAATTGTCATACTAAAATAACAAAAATTAAAATAAATGAATACAAAACACAACACAACACAACTAAATCTAATCAAATAAAAACTAATGTGAATCAAAATATGAATAAAAACCCAAATAGTATCTTGGTACTAAAACAACACAGTGTGTAACCATCAACTGGATGTAGCAGGAGGGCACTCCAGCGCCCAGGACTCCTTTTGTGTGTTTGTCTCTGCTTTTCACTCCCGGACTTTTATCATGAACTCATGTACTCTGTTCTGTGTGCTCAACCCGGACTTTTATGTTGAAACCATTGTCACTGCCCTGTTCACTTCCACCCGGATATCCTCCTGCATAAAAGCCGCTCAGTGTTAGTTGTTGTCACGGTTCATTGTTTATGTTACTCAGTCTAGTTCAATCGTGTTTCTGTGTTACTAGCTATTCAGCCTTTTGGATTACCTATTGACGACCTCTGCCTGTGGTTGGATATCCTCTTTGTCTCTCCCCAAGGACCCTGAATCACGATATTTGACTATTGCATTGTCTCCTCCAACGTTGTCTGCCGGCATTTGATTATGTATGTCCTGACCCTGAGCCATTATTAAAAACCCTCTGCACATGAACTCGCACGCTTCCCTGCTTCGATTCGTAACACAGTGTCACATGGAAGACGCGGAGAAAGGTGCGGATGCAAGCATTTATTCATGAACACACAGAGTCAAAACAGACAGTCAAGGCATCAGCAGACGGGAAAATCATAGGCATAAGAATAATCCAGATACGAGGCGGCGGTCGCCAACAGTAAATCCAACACAACGAAGACACGGGAAAATACGAAAGGCTTGACAACAAGACAAACCTCTATTATTTATGAAGCAGATAGGAAGTGAACCGATGAAGACATTTTGTTTGTTGCATCAAGAAATACAAAGTCCATGGGCAACATATGTATAGATAATCAAATAAGCCATAAGTCAAGCAGGTGAAGAGGTCTCCCACAATATGAATCCAAAAAATCATTAAAAAAACACTGTTGAGGAAAACATTGCTCCCTGTTTGTGTTAAACTCAGATTTGTTCAGTTAGTGTGGCTGTGAAACGGAAGCTGCAAACGCTCACTCAAATACGATGAGCAAACCTCGCCTGGAGGTGTTGGAGTTTAATCCTCTCAAAGCCATCCATGCAGCCTCTGTTACATGGCATCCTCAAAATAAAATAATAAATAATTTAAAGAATAAAGATAGGAAAACCCAGGAGAATTCACTCCTAATGCATGCATATGCTGTTAGAGACGGTTCGCCGTGAGCTGACTTCAAAAGACAAACTAAAACAAAGGTTCCCATGACGCTTTCACACACACACACACACACACACACACACACACACACACACACAAAATTAATAAATAAAATCCTGTAGATTCACCTGTTTCCCTCAATTCTTTCATTTTTATTTCCATTTCACCTTCAAAGCAACCACAGTCCTCTAACTAAGAGCTCAACATGAACAGGAGGAATGTGTTTATCTATTCCTGTCAATCACAATTCAACTTGTGGCTGTGTAAAATGACGCTTGCCACACTCTACTTATAATCTGTTGTAAATATTATAATCTTTATTAAAGCTATATCATGTCTTTTGGCCATCTAGCAGCGGAAGCATACAACTACACATTACTTGCAGAAGTTTTAGTAAGTATGTACGTAAGTGGTGCTTAGGCTATGTTATTATTTTTTTCTTTATTAACAGATAAGGAAAATGATAAATCATAAAAACACTACAGTATAAATAATTAGTGTAGGCTAAGTAATTATAGTTCAGGCAATACACTGTTTAGAACATGGTTTTATGATGTATTTATTCAATTAAAATTTGGGAGGAAAAAGTGAAGTAGTGTGTCCTTAAGTAGAAAATTGGAGAAATGTAATGACTGTGAAAATATAATTGTTTAGGTAATTTGAGTAATATATAAAAATATGCACTCTTAAATTAAGTTGTATATGTCTTCTTCTTACTGTAGCTTACAACACGTATGTCATTTGTTCTCATATGCCTTACGACAAGAACTGGCTGTCTTTGCAGAGTTTAATTAGTTTTGCTGCCTAATGTGAATTGCATTACAGAAGATGCTGATTGGGTTTTTTAAGACGTCTGCTAAAACAGATGGGACTGGGAAATGCTTGTATTTTCTCCAAAACAATAGAAAGAACATGATTGCTGCTGATCGACTTTAGCTACTGTGGTAATGATAATGTTAACAGCATTTTTTAAAGTTTCTGAACAAATTCGAAAGAAACTTTTGAAACAGTAGAGTTCCCCTCTTCTTCGTTTTTTTTATTTTGAGCCATGTTTGTTCACAGGTACACATTTTCTTGTAGTTAGCATTAAATGGAAACTATGAGCGTAAAACAGCTTCTGGAATGAGAACAGTGCAGGGTGGGACTTCTTTTTTCTCCTTTGTTTACTTGTTTTCCAACTGTTTTAATGGAGGGTCAGTTTGCCGAAGGGTTTATTCTTTTCATTCAAGATTAGAAGAGTGCATGACTTGACAAATCACAACATCCACAAATCATTTCTAACAATCAGTGCCGTGTTCCATTCAAAAATAAGAAGTGAAAAGTAAATAGTGAAGATAGGCTATTGACGAATATTCTTCAGTTACATTTTGTTTGATTGTTGTCGACAGTGAATTTCAACACCACGAGAAAAAACCCCCAGAAATATAGCTGTAGCAAGCTGATCCTTACTGACATGCTTTATTTGTGCTTTTACTCTACACAGAAGCTAAGAGCCCATGCCTTTCAGGGCTTTTAGCTGTATTAGCTCAACGGGAAGCCGGTCTTTCCTTGCGCACCTAGTTCTCAGACACCAGTCTCACCAGAACTAAAAAGAAAAGAGAGAGTGAGTGAGAAGGAGTAAGAGTACTTAAGGGAGAGTTGATGTGTCTTTACCCAGCAGCTCGGCTGTAATTCAGACCACCGGCCTCTCCAACTCACAGCCGTTCCCAATTAACAAGCATGTCATTAATCAGCAAACTGAGTAAGTGCTGCTTATCAGTTACTTAAGGTGCTTAATCAGCAAGCCACTTTATTCTTTTATTTATCAGTCTGTTTCTTCTTCTGTGTCAGAGGATGCTTTTCAAATGTACTGAAGTGAAATGATGTGACTAAACCACACATGCTGTGTTCAATCTGCAGCTTAGAAACACACGGTTTTGCTTATAACTAGAACATGCAAATTTTTGACAGACATTTACAGGGATAATAATTAACACTTTAGAAAAGGTAATACTTATTTAATATTGACTACAACTTTTTCCTTAATACATTTGCTACTTATTAATAGTGCGGTAGTTGTTAAGTTTAGGTATTGGGTATGATTGGGGACATAGAATAAGATCATCCAGAATAAGGCATTAATAAGTGCTTATTTACCACGAATAAATGTCGAATAAGCTAGAAATATGCATGCTAATAAGCAATTATTAGGTGTAACTGTGAAATAAAGTGTTACCTGAAAATATAATGATGTTTTGGACATGTAACATACATATTGTTTGATCAATATAAAATATTAGGTAACACTTTATTTTGATAGTCCACTTTGGACATTCAACTATAAGCAGTGATAGGAATAACGGTGTTCAAAATAAACTGCGTTGTTTTTTCCAGTAACAAGTAATCAAATGAATTACTGTTTCCCCTGTTACAATAAAATGTGACGTTTCTATAATAAATTTTAGCCTGCGCATTTTAATGGATGCGCAGTGTAACTTACCTGTATTTGACTCGTGAAGGCGGATGGGTCGCCGATGCTTTGACTCAAACAAGCAAACAAAGATACAGAGCAAGAGAGTCTTACATAAAAATCATATTTGACCCGCTACATGTAAACAATATTGTTGTCAAAATAATTGAGTTCCTTTGAAATTCTTCAGCTTTTAAGAACTGTAGGTTTCTCTGGTAGTGGGCGGGACTAATGTACTAACGATTTCATTGGCTGGCGCTCACCTATTGCTGTCTGACTAGTCCCTGTTTTGATTTCATTAATATTCATGAACCCAGCAGCTCATAAATCCTAGTATGTTTTATATTGTTATTAGTAGTAGAATTCATAGTATCAGAATAATTTTTTGTTTGGTTTTTCCACCTTTTTCTTAAATAATATCTTAAGCACCACCACAGTTCAGTCAACACATACAGCCTACATTCATGGTTATTCTAGTTAGTAAAGTTCTATCATCTTATTATGCAACATTTGCATAATCTTACTATAAAATACTATAGCGATTCTATTCCCAAGGAGTCCAAAGAGAGCTGATAATATTTACAATAACATATTGAATTTGACAGATGTCTCACATTGTCCCTCAGTAACATTAAAGTAAGTGTAGATTAGTGTACAATGTTTTGTGAACATCCAAAGTTATTTGACATATACGTTCAGTTCAGGACACTGGGTGGCACTCCAGCGCCCAGCGAACTGTGTGTGTGTTTTCATCTGTTTTTATTCATGGACTCTCATGTCTTCGCCTACCTTGTATGTTGCCTTGGTGTTTGATTCATGTCTCCGCCCATCTCATCAGTTATCATGGTGTTTCATTGTTGGCTCCACCCATTGACCTAGTTTGTTGTGTATAAATCTTTGTTGTTTGTCTTGACCCTGAGCCTTTATAAACCCTTTTGCATTTGAACTCGAGCGCTTCACGTCTTCCCTTGTGACACCGCGTAATTTACTTAGCTGGTAAGTTACTTTTATCCATTTGTGAGAAGTAACTAGTTACTATAACTAATTAATTTTATTAAGTAACATGCCCAGCACTGACAGTAAGTAACTAAATGTTAACTAAATATCAACAAATTTTCATTAATTTGCAAACATGTCAATAACACTCAGAGTAGACTGCTAGAGTAGGTTTAAGTTTACATACAGTAAACTTACAAAGTTTCTCCTAGTTAGTATGTTGTGGACTTATCAAAATAAAGTATTAGAAGATATTAAGTCTGACAGAAAGAAGAATAGAACAACAGACATAATAACTGGACAACAATCAGACCCACACACACAGAACAATGTCAGACGGACAGATAGAAATTCACTACAATCCAAGTCTACTCATATTACTCCATATTAGCTGCCTTGTATTCTGAATTTTTTAGTGTAATATATAATGACACTAATCCACTGGAGTGTCTACAAGTCTGGCAGAGTTGTACATTATCACTTCCAGCTAGCCTGCAGCTACCAATCCAACCCCAACCCCTGCCTCCTCACATTACTGTGCTTATTAAACATGCAAGAAGCAGCATACTACACTAAAAACAGGATTTTGTTTATTGACTTAATCGGACAATCTGGTAGCAGCGTAACAGCTCCAATGGACATACCATCACACCTTCACCTCACCTTCCTCTCAAGACAGCTTCATTAATGATCAGTTTTAAAATCTAAAGGGCAAAGCTTAACTGTACGCAAATTATGCTCAAGCAACTGTCCTTTCTGCTGCAGTCTGCTGGCTAGACCGGAATAATTAACATTAGTGCCTTCAGATTTACATGCAAGCTGTTGCATTGCATTAAAGGTCTGAATCACTGAATGATATTGCTGTCTATATCTTCTGTTGTGCAATGGCAAGACTCTCAGGATATAAATGCTGTGCATGCTTACTTGAAATGGAGAATGTAGAATTAAGTGCTTTTCAAGGTTTAGTTTTGCACCCTGAATAATCTACTAATGAATGTAGAATATTAAATATATAGCATATAGTGTCTCACATGCAGGTCATCCACTAGCCACTGGCCACAAGTCATTTAATGAGAGACAGGGAGATAATGAAGATTACTATAGTGATTATTATGGTTATTTTTTAATTACAGGCTTAAGATGGCTCACTAACTGAGAAGGACCAGTAGCGTCTGGCGGTGAGTTTGGCAAAAAAGCACAAGGAATTCTGCTGCAATTCCACTGCAAAAGTTTAGAACTGGCAGAAGCTGCACCTGCCTGCTAGTCACCAGGGAAACAGGCCAATATGTATGTGTGTGTATATGTGTGTGTGTGTGTGTGAGAGAGAGAGAGAGAGAGAAAGAGAGAGGGTGTGTGTTTAGGGGGGGATGTGCATGCTCTCTGTCCATCTGTGGTCATCTACAGACCAGCTGTTGTTGTTTTGATGGTTATGATGTGTTACATACACATCATGTTACTACAGACAGCAGAACAGACACATAACACCCATACATACAAACATGCACATATGGTCAAATCCCCTTCATCATTCCTTTTACAGACAGTTATGCACACACACACATGCACACACTCGCACGAATCCCTCCTCACACCCTCAGCCGAGAGAACAGTTGGGAGCTAGATATCAAACAGCGGGACTGAAATGCAGGATATTAGAGAACAACAGAGCAGCCAGCCAAGAGCCACACCCATCAGATCAACCCCAATCAGCACACAACAAGCACTGCTATGAACTGCTATAACACACAATCACATAATTGCTTTCACAACATCCCAGCATCACACAATCATGACACGTTACAGTGATGGCCTTCAAGCAAGAAATCACAAAATACTACAATATATACAGACAATTACACACCAGCATCCCAAATACATACATCACACCACTACACAATTACATCAGAACAGTATCACATAATAGCATCACACAATCATCAAAACACACATTATATAATCAAACACACACACACACACACACACACACACACAATCGAAACCAGAGCATCACACAATATATCATTAAATAACTACATCATACAATCACGACAATAGTCAAACATCAAGCATATAATTTTGCACCTGCCATTTGTAAGTTCTTAACTAGGCTAGAGTAATTACTACTAGAGTGTCGTAAAATAACTGCTAGCTAGTTTGTAACTAATTCCATTCAGTTGCACCAGTCAGCAGGACATAGCTAGTAGTTCATAAGCTCTCCATAAAGCAATACTAAGTCTCATAATATGGTGTTTACTCTAAATGATGCAAATCCAATAGCCTTCAAAAACATAGAGAACTTGTTTAAGTTATGTAATTTTAAATGCATCTTTCATTGTAACTTATTTATTATTTAACATATTTATTTCATTTGATATGCAAGCACGGAGCAAAGCGCGCACACACACACACACACAAAATTAGTTTATTGACATATTGTTCTCTTAATATGTACGTGAGTGTAAGTGATATTCATGCAGTCTCCTATTTTATTTTATTCCAACCGTTCACACCAAGCACGAAATAGATATCATTCTAAAAACTAACTTTATTCTAAAAACTAAAACAAATTTTTAATTTATTAATTTTTAATATTAATGAAAAGTAGATTCCACACCACAATGATAACGATAAAAGCACAGATAAACAATATCCATGGAATAATTTTTAGAACGTTTTTTTCCAGCTGATGAACGATACAAACATTGACAGCCAATCAGATTCAATCCTGTTCTAACAAGCTCGAGAATTTAAAGCGACAGACACACTTGCACTTAGAATAAACAGATGATATCGTTAGCAGGTGTGTACTCTAATATCGTTATCTTTATAAATATCATGCTTGGTGTGAACAGGCCTTTATTCCTGACCATATTTAGTTATACATAGAGTTATACTAAGTGCAATTGCACAATGGAAAGAAAATTTAGTAGTGCATATGCTGTAGCTTAGTGCCCATTTATGTCAAAACTAGGCTAAGTTGTAACTAGTGTACAGCTGGTGCAACTGGCTCCAAAAAATAGAGCACCAGCACTAGACAAATATAATAGCTAGCCAAAATAGCAATGTCTTAAAATCTCATGTGAGGCTCCTCCCATTAACAATTACTTTTCACAATCATACTGCAACATTACAGAGAAATACTATCACGGAACCAGTTCCAGTAACCTGGCATTTCTATAGTGTATATAGAAGCACAGCTTTGAGCAACCACTAATCTATTCTTTTTTATTTCCTACAGACGAGGCAATGCAGAAGAAAGGAAAGATCAAAGTGTATAGCTCCTCTCTCACTTCCTCTGCCTTATCCTCCCCCACCCTGTCTTCGTGTGATTGTAATTAAAGATAGAGGCATTGCATGGCAGTCCACGAAAAAAATAATTAAGCAAAGCGACAGAGGGTGTTGTGGCTTAAAAAGACAAAAGTTAGAGAAAAAGTTGAGGTTATTGAGGTCACATGGAGAAAAGAAGAATGAAGATGAACCAGGAGAGGACCTGCAGGTCACTAATTGAGAGCAGCTGCCAACTTTTATTTTTAGCTGTCTTGGTTCCAAGTTATTCACAGTCATGATCTCCACAGAGATACATAAGTGTTTCTATCTATCTATCTATCTATCTATCTATAGTAAATACTGAAGAAGGGAAAGCTCAAAGTAAATGTGAAAATATATAAACATGTTTTCTATTTTATTGTATTATATAATATGAATTATATCAATTATATTCTTATAGATATCATTTTTATGAATACACAGATTTAAGAATATGAGAAAATGCTTCATGGTAGTCATCATTACTAAGCTCTTTTCCGGCAATTTCCATTCCCATTGTAACAGTGCGTTCTCTGATTGCTGTATCTTCATGATTCATCTGTAATGTGGACCTTCAAGTTCTTCACAACTTATTGAGTTGTCTTTTCTTTTCTTTTCGATCTACTTCTCTATTGAGAAAATGAATAGAACCTTTATGTCATTCATCCAATGCAGTCTTGATTCTTCTGAAATACACTATTTGGATACTAGAAAACAATCTCTAACAATTTATCAACATGGGTTCCTCCTTTCAGGAAGAAAAGTCAAGTTTGATACACTTGATTAATGTTTTTTGAACATGGCCTCTCTTGATTGTTCCATTGTCTCATCAGACCATTGTTCTGCATAGAAAAAGATTGTTCTCTTAAACCACAAGCTAAAAAAAATGTATTGACTGTTGAGCTGTTTTCAAGAACGTTCCTGGTTCTGTGTTAAATCTGCAGTCAGCCACAGATCATCTATTAATTCTCTAGGATGTTTCATAAACATCAGGATTGCTTTAATCCTACATTGCTTTTATGGCTTTTTAAAAGCTTATAGCATTTAACTGCCACAACTTTATGTAGGACGTGTATGATTAGATTTTCAAAAACAAACTCTAGTGAATGCTAGCTCCTAATGCAATAGCAAACACACAGAAGTTTCTGAATGCCAAAAAAAAGAAACGGCACAGTGAATGCAAAGAGTATTTTGGAATATAAATAGTGCCATTATATGCAAATGGCAAACAAAGCATTTGCAGCAATACTGCTCAAAAATGCGTCCGCCTGTGATGAATGTGCACTTTAAAAGCATGACTCTAACATATTCTTTGATGTTTTTGCATGCAATTTGCATGATACACATTTCTAAACAATGAATGGCGGTCTTTGAAAATCAATAAAGTTCCATTTTTCTCATCTAGGCATCTTCTGTATTGCTATTCAAATATGCGATTTCTAGAAAATTAACCATTTAAGGGTGCTACAAGAAAATGTACATTTAAAATTATCCTCAAACATGAGGCTATTTTTGTCAATCTCTTAATTTCTGCTTTCCATAATAAGCACTTTTCTCCCTTGGGAATTCACAAATCCACTAATAAGGTGTTGCAATCTTTTGATACCACTCTGACCTCCTTTTGATCAGTTTACCTTATTTTTGGATTCAAAATCTCTCTCTGTTTTTAAGCCAATGTTGTACAGTAGTCCTGCTCTACACAAGGGTGCCCAATCCTGTTCCTGCAAAGTCATGCTCCAACCCTAATCAAACGCACTAAAACCAGCTGATTTAAAGTCTGCGTCAAAAGCTGAAAAACGCAGCCTCCTAGGGCAGCACAGAAAAGGAGGAAGCCAGCAAAGCATGTCTGAATTTAATGATTGTGTCACATCCTGTCAACTGAGATGCCTTCGTTTGATCAATTTTATAAGCAGCAAAGCAAGTCAGCTGCTGAAGCTTTCAGATGCAAATACATTTTCAAGACTCACATCTCTGTTGTCAGGAAACCCTTGTTGTGTGAATGGGCTGTACAATGTCATGTCACAATCTGGCATGTTGCAGGTGTGGGCCTTGTTTCATCTGAGAGTTTAACCCTTTTTTATCATTTTGTGAACTTCATGAATTTTAGCACATGTGTGTATTTCTTATTGGAATTTCACGATTCCTTTCCTATTTCCTTTAATAAATCTATTTTGCACTAGCCACAAAATAAGTTACACTCAGGAGCTTTTGGACAAAAACTGAAACCCATTACAAATGTAGTGCCATTTAACTGTAAAATGATACCAGTTTTGTTAACACGCTTTTATTCTGTTGAGAAGGCTTCAAAATTAATGTTTTTCAAATGTTGTACCATATGGTGCAATTTTATCAGGTTTGGCCTATAAAGCAAATAATCACTTCATTCCTGTTGTCTGCTTTTGCAATAATATAGAGCCAGTTGGATAAATAATTCAGCTATAATTGTGTGGGTGTGTTAGTATGGATGTTGGAGTGTGGTTTGTATGTGTGTCATAAAAAAATGAGTGTGTTTGCCTGTCTGTTTTTGTAAAATTTGAGGGAGACAAACTACTGTAAATCCCACATCCAATCACTGTATGCACCAGCAGAGTTTTGCTGGCATCTAATGGGGACAAATTGGTACAGCGTCCAAACATGATCTTACTGAAAGCTCATTTTTAACACAATTTATGTCTTTGATTTTCTAGCAGGTTTACAGTCCAATATGTTGTTTCATAATATTAGATATATAAAAACCTATATAAACCCGTCAACAATAATCTGCCATGAGACCAAACTTACTGCCTCTGTACAAGTTTTACATTTTTCAAGACATTGACACACAGGGGTTAAATCCGTCACTCTATTCCACCAGAGCTGCTCCAGACAGTTTTGCAGTCTGCTTATGACTCAAATGCTTTGCTCTTTAAGGAGGTATAAAAGCTGCCGTTCTTTAATTAGATCTTGACGGATGAAACCGCGCCTCAGTTGAACTTTTGTCATGTAAAAAGCTTTAATGCTTTACAGTTTTGAACATCTTTGAATTGCCTTTAGACACTGTAGCTAGTTACAGCTGAAAGTCACAAACAGAATTCAGTTGCATGTTAAAACAGACACTATTCAAGCCTCTATTGAAGACTGTGGCATGAACAGGATTGTGTGAATATAGCCTTGATCTAAATCAACACCTTGTGCTGACTGGCTTGGACACCCGTCCGCAAACAACCTCATCTCTGCCAGCCACCCACTCTTTCTGTTTTCCATCAATTTGCATATATGCACTTAATAAATCCTAAGTATTAAATACATGTTGTGTAGTGCATCCCTTAGAAACAAACCTTTAACCTTGACCTTGCTGATGCCAGGATCTACAGGAGCCCCAGCCTCCTTTCATTAAGCAATTGGATTTCAGCGCCTCCAGCTGTGTTAGCTGACTCGCTGCCCAAGCTGGTTAATTAACTCTTCATGGGTTTAAGGTTAATGACTAACTGGTCTCCCAGGCCAAGCAAGAGCTAATCTCAGGCTGAGCATAGCTGGAGGTTTCAAGATTTTCCACTCTTTCCTTATGACACCAAACTGGAAATTATTTTTGAAAATCACAAATGTGCAATCAGATTGCAATGCTGCTAAATATAACATAGAAATGTTTGTTTTCTGTAAAGCTGCTTTGCAACAGTTTGCACAGTGAAAAGTGCTACACAAATAAATGTGAATTGTGAACATGCATGAGTGTACAAAACAGTTTTTTTAGTTTAAATCTTATTTGCTTTGAGGCATTCACAAACATAACTGCATATTCTACTTTAATTAATAATAATAATCAGCACTGATTACTGTTGGACAGATTTTTAACAAAACTACACACACATCTAGACTACAAATACAGCCGTTGTCTATTCACTCTCTGTCTCTCTCACTTTTTCATTTTCTCCTGCTGATTGGGTAAAGCTTGTTATCTGCAGCTGTCATTGTGAATCTCCCTCAGTGACTTGGCAGCGTGAGTATTAACTGTCTGAATCTATTTCATCTCATAGATTCTTCACACAGAGAGGTATGCAGTACACAGCGTCTCTTAGCCAGATTAACTCCCTGTCATCAATCCTGTCCTGTCACAGTAGACCAGGTGAGGTCTGACTCTGACCTGATCATTCAGAACATATGATGAGGTGTGACGAACAGGACTACATGTTTGCTGATTCTAATTGCAAGATTAAATTGCGGAAAACAAGACTGGGGTTAGTTGTCACACTTTGTACTACAGTAATATTTGCCATGATATCATTTGTTTAAAGTCTACACACCAAATAAGCTTATAAAAAGGATTTCTGAAGTACCATGTGACACTAAAGTAAAGGCTGCTGAAAATTTCTAACCCTAACCCCTAAAGAA
This sequence comes from Enteromius thamalakanensis, assembly GCA_032357475.1. NCBI lineage: Eukaryota > Metazoa > Chordata > Actinopteri > Cypriniformes > Cyprinidae > Enteromius > Enteromius thamalakanensis. The sequence goes on from JAUCMT010000105.1 coordinate 3,164,799, forward strand.
GAAATTACATTTAGAAAAATATTAAAATATTTGGTACTGTACCACTGTATATTAGGTGGCCTTAACTACTATATAATTGCATAAAAAATTAAATAAGACAAACGCCTAAATTAATCTCATTGGAGTTTTGACTTACAGTTACTGAGATCCTGCAACTTTGTGTTAGCCTGGTCTCCCTAAAGCACAACCTTTCCCGGTAGGTATTTCATATGAAGCAGGACTGGGTCCAAAGCAATTCACAGTCAAGAAGCATTTCACAGTTCTTCCCACCCTGGGTTGCACCACCACACAGAACATCTCTGATATAATAAATCACTGTGTCATGGTGACTGATAGGGCAGTCGAGTGGGCTTAACAAGAACTTGTTTGAGAGGCTATATCTACAAAGAGAAAGAGACAAAATTCATATTTTAAATTTTAATGCAGGATCGTCTATTGTGATGAGCCAGATGATCAGAGAGCACTAGTTAATGACTAATAACAAGCATCCTAGCACTGTAGAGGGTTCTCAAGTCCAGTCAGGGCATGAGGGTTTTTCGTTTGAGAACAAGTTGTGCAGATGTCCAGTGATGCACAAGTGCAAGGTTTCTGTAATTAGTAAAGAGAACATGCATGAAATCAACAACCAAGCCACTACAATATGTGTATTCTCTCTCTTTCTACACGCACACACACATATTGTATATGTGTGTATATTGTATATTTATATTGTACAATCTGTATTTTCTATCCCCTAAACCTATTTCCAGCTTGCTCAATTTGCTTCCTCATGAGGATAAAAAAAATGTCCCCACATTAAAATTTTCTGATATATACAGGTACACTCTACACACACACACACACACACATATATATATATATGCACGGCTCTCTTGAAGTTTCTATTTTGAAATTGAATTTTCTTTATTTTTTTATATGTCTGTTATCTCTTTATTTCAAATTATTATATTTTACAATATTCTAACTGATTAAAAAAAAAATAATACAATAAAATACCCCAAACTAATAAACAGCAGTGAATACTACAGATATATAGAAGAAATGATAAGATAAATATTATGTTTACAAACTGTGCATGACGCACATAGTGTATTTGTAGTAAATCTGACCTCTGTGGCTCTCTCTGACCATCATCAGCGGGAACCATCGCCAGAATACTAGTTCCCGCCCGGACCCATTTCACAGAAACACCCCATCACTTCCGCGGCAAGTGTCACTCATTTCAGTGACTATTTAAGCTCTAGCTTCAGTGAAGCAAGTCTTGTTCTGCTACGTCGACAATCCCGAGCATTTATTCATTGTATTTCAGACTGCTTGTTTTTGACCTTGGACTGCCTTGTTTACTACAAACTCTAGCTAAATACCCCGACCCATTGCCTGGATTATAGACCTCTGATTCTTGCTTGTGATATCAAACTTTTGCCTGGACACTCACCTTGCCTTTGTCTTACCTTCTTTGTTCCCGATTGCTGGTATTTGACTTCTGCCTGTTTGATTCTGTGTTAATAAAGCTGCGTATGGATCTCACCATGTCTGACCGAGTCTCAGAGATGACAGAAAACTTCGCCACATGAAGATCCAGCGGCCTTCTACCAAATTGTCCACGAACTCTCCCCTCAAGCCTCTCAGCTGTGTGCTGAGATGATCACGGCTATCATAGATGATAGCAGGGTCTATCTGGTGTACTCACTGTTAACCGGAAGAGGCCTGGAATGGGCCATGGCCCTGTAGGAGGGCAGGCAGATGGCGTTCCCTTCCTAACAGGAGATCATCTGTATCTTCCGGGAGGTATTTGATCACTCTGTGGGTGGTCCGGAGCCCAGCGCAGAGATCCTTACACTCCGCCAGAGCAATCAGTCTGCTGCTGACTTTACCATTCGTTTCCGCACCATCGCCACACAAACTGGCTGGCCTTTGGATCCCTTAAAGGTGCTGTACCGCAAAGTCTTGAGAGAGGAACTGATAGCATAGATGGCGTGCAGAGATGAAGGCAGGTCTCTGGAACAGTACATGTAGCTCACCATCCAGATCGACAACCTGCTTCGTGCTTACAATCTTGTCCGCATCAAGGAGGGCGACGAGTTGAATACTACCTTCCAGACTATGGGGCACTATGAGTATCGGGTGATGCCCTCCGGGTTGGCTAATAGTCCCTCCATCTTCCAGGCTCTGGTGAACAACATTTTCAGAGATGTGCGCAACCGCCAAGTAATCATTTACATCGATGATATCCTTATCTACTTGGTACAGCATGTCCGAACCGTCCTGGAGAGACTCATCCAGCATCAGCTCTATGCCAAACTACAAAAATGTGAGTTCCACCAAACACGCATCTTTCGGTAGACTCCGACGCCGTCGACCAGTTCGCTTCAGGAGCTGCTCTCAGGGGGGGGGTCTCTGTAGTAAATCCAACCTCTGTGGCTCTCTCTGACCGTCATCAGCGGGGACCACCTCCAGAGTATTAGTTCCCGCCC
>JAUCMT010000105.1:3167372-3177787 GCA_032357475.1 Enteromius thamalakanensis
CAACCATCACTGAGGATCTGACACTGCACATGGGTTCAATGCACCAGGAAATTGTCCGTTTGTTCACCATTGACTCACCTGACCACCCAGTGATCCTCGGCCTTCCATGGCTGGAGCAGCACAACTCAACTATCTTCTGGAGTGAAAGAGAGATTACACAATGGTCACCTTATTGCCACATCCACTGCCTCAAAGGATTCAAGGCAGCATCTCAACCCACACCTCTCTCACAGCAAGTCCCCTCCAAGGAACCACTGCATGAGCACTTACCTTCCCAGTACCTTGACCCGCAGGAGGCTTTCAGCAAGGAGAAGGCTATCGCTCTTCCCCCTAACAGAGCCACAGACTGTGCCATAGAACTCCTTCCTGGGGCAGTGCCTCCCAAAGGAAGGATCTCACAGCCTGAAACGGAGAGAATGCAAACCTACATCCAAGAGAAGCTGGGATTCAGCTGCCCATCCACTTCTCCAGCCTCTGCCGGCTTTTTCTTTGTCAAGAAGAAGGATGGCAGTCTCCGACCCTGCATCGATTACCGTGGCTTGAACGAGGTCACAGTCAAGTACTGATCCCCGTTACTTCTGGTTTCCTCCGCCTTTGAACAGTTACGCAAGGCCCAATTCTTTACAAAGCTAGACTTAAAGAGTGCTTACAATCTCGTCCGCATCAAGGAGGGCGACGAGTGGAAGACTGCCTTCCAGACTATGGGGCAGTATCGTGTGATGCCCTTCGGGTTGGCTAATGGTCCCTCCATCTTCCAGGCTCTGGTGAACAACATTTTCAGAGATGTGCGCAACCGCCAAGTAATCATTTACATCGATAATATCCTTATCTACTCGGAGGAATTCACCTCTCATGTACAGCATGTCCGAACTGTCCTGGAGAGACTAATCCAGAATCAGCTCTACGCCAAACTACAAATATGTGAGTTCCACGAAACACGCATCTCTCAGTAGACTCCGACGCCGTTGACCAGTTTGCTTTAGGAGCTGCTCTCAGGAGGGGGGGCCCTGTAGTAAATCCAACCTCTGTGGCTCTCTCTGACCGTCATCAGCGGGGACCACCTCCAGAGTATTAGTTCCCGCCCGGACAGCCGGAACACCCCATTACTTCCGCGGCAGGTGTCGCTTGTTTCAGTGACTATTTAAGCTTCCGCTTCAGTGAAGCAAGTCACAAAGTTTTGTTCTGCCATGGCAGCAATCCCAAGTGTTTATTCTGGTATATGGTAATGCAAAGTGATTTACATAAAATAAAATAAAAATTCTGAAACAAATATAATGACAACAATAAAAAAAATGAAATTCAGAGCACTAATAGGTTGTAGCAGCTGTGCAAGATAAAAATATTTTTTGTCTTTTAGTGAGCATACATCCTCCATGTGCACAACAGTTCAGATATGTGCAAAGACATGCTCTAATGGAACCCATGCCACTGATAGGAAGAGGAAACATCTCTTAATGAGAGGCATCGTCTCCTGCTGGGTCTGCAATTGACTGCGAGGGTCTTATTCTGCTCTCATACTTGGTGAAAATATGTTAATTTTCTTGCAAATAGAAGTTCACAGCAGATTTGCTACGACAAGTCATCATGTCCTCAGCTATTCCAATTTGCTGTTATCACCACAATTCATTCAAAGGCTAAGTGCTTATGGCCCAGATTGTTAGTTTAACCCCTGCAGTGCTGTTTCTTTACTCAATTTCCTTTGCCCAAAAACACCTTTCTCAGTCTAGAGCGGTTGCATCCTGCTGGCGCACAAAATCACTTTGCGCCTTAAAAGTGCAATCTGTGTGTAACAGCACAGTCCATCTCTAATTAGCCGGCAATTTAGGCCACTTAAGGAGAAAATCTGTGAGTTGGAATCGAAGAGATTTGGATTGTGATTTCTGTGCAATTGTAGATGGCCAATGAGTAGGTGTATAGATTCTAAATCAGGCTACATGCCTGGAAAGTGGATCAATATCACAAGAAAGACACTGCTGAAGCACGAGGTATGCATGTGTGTGTGTGTGTGTGCACATATGAAAGAGAGGGGGTGGGGAATTAAAGACTGAGAGGGGGAAGGTAGGCTTTTGATTGGTACAGTAGGCTCCAATAGAAACTGGAAGCAGTTCACCTTGGAGTTTCTGAAAATCCCAGATTATCCATACAAAATAATGACTCACGTATTCCCAGTTATCCCAGCTTCTCATTCGAATAAAGAACACTCGAGGAGGTGAACTCCATTGTTTTCAAATGCTGAAGGCAAGAAGCATACAACATGCTACATGTTTCCCATAGGGAGAAAAAAGTCATCAATATAAGATGAAACTAGGTGAACAGAGAAATGGGGGGAAGCTATGAAAGGAATTCTACTGGAGATGTTGCTCCAATATGAATGATTTAAGAAATCATTTATTTAAGTGTTTTCAAAGGCATTCGTCTTGTACGAGTGGTCTGTTAGATTACTTGGCCTGCTGTTGCCTAAATTTGGATTTAAATGTATGCACCCCTAAACAAAGTGTAAGAATATTAACTGTTACAATAACACTTCCACGGTCTGCCACTGGACAAATGCAGACAGTCTCAAATTCACTCTGTTGCTCTGCTGCTTAATGGCTTATAGTTTAAATTTGGTTTATTAAGCTTGGAAAGAAGCTAAAAAATTATCAAAATCACAGGGTGTGAGACTCTGGTTCCCGAGAAATATAGTCTTTTAATAATCCAAGAAGTACTTAGACAAGCAGGGTAGACACACACCAAAACAACCTCAATACCGGACCACATAGATTAAACTGAAAGGAACTTAAATTAGGAAGGCAATGAGACCAACGAGTAAGACACATCTGAACACATCTGACAATTAACAGAAACTAGGGCAAACAGAGCACATGGGGAACAACAACAACACATGGTTCAGGGCGTTAGTAGGTGTGATTATCAAATCGAAAAGACTGCAATTTTATTAAAGGAATATATGTGAAAGGCTGTGAAGCGCTGCACTGGGTTAATTTACAAGTACTGTACGCAGGTCATGATCCAGTGCTCGTAATAACGAATGTTTATAAACCTGTTGCTTTAAGGCCTTTAAGTGAAAAGACTGTACAGTGAACACATACTGTATAATAATAATAATTTTTATTACTTTAAAATAGTACTAATTTATATTCACAGATTCTTGACCTCAAGACCCTCAGTACAAATTGTGTTGCACTATTGCACCTTAATGCTACAAAGTCCTACAAACATGCTACAAATTTACACTTCAGCATTTTATACAGGTATTATGGTTTTTTTACAGACGCTGACGCTAATGTTTTTAGCATCTTTAGCCTAGGGCTTTCTCTGAGCTTTCACAATTTCCCCTCAGTTTATAGCTCCATTACTGCAGGCAATAACCGTGGCATTGCGGTGTTAATTCACTGGCAGTAAATGGCTCAGCGCCTCTGGACAGCACCAGGTACTGTATGTGTGCGGACACAAGCAGATTAGAATCCAGCTGAAATACTACTAGCACATTCATACCACTCAGAGTCATAACAATGGATGTAATATAAGAGGTTGCCCAGGGCGTAATTTCAAGCTTGTTTCCCATAATTCCACACTGGTTATCATTTTACAGCTTGTTTGAACTTTGGAGGCTACAACTAAACCCCAAGCTTATTATTTGGCATGACATTTATGGAAGCAAGGCAAGGACTTATTGTGCCACAGAGACAAAAAATGGAGATTTCATATCAATATGAATTCAGACTAAGAGACTTTCCATAAAACATTTCCAGAAATGCACCAACACAGGCACAAATACTTCACCGTGCAGCGCACTGCTAATGCATAGTCACTGAACATACTTAACCTACTTATGGCATTGAACATACTGTACTTAATACTAATACAAAAATAGACAGATTTTGTTCTGTATATGAGTTACAGGCATCAGTAATTCACTGGACTTAGGGAGGTGCTCATCTCACTCAAAAAAAGTGCTTTAGTTTATACTATATGGTATACATACAGAACTATTTCTGTAAAATAAAAGACTATTGGAGTACATTTTGTAATACTTCAATCATAAAAGGGAACAGTTCTAGCCCTGGCTGAGATGAGTTTAACGCCTGTTCACGATATAGTTCTAAAAATCATTCTCAATGTTAAAGAACAGCACAATCCTAACAATAAAGAAACGCTACTGTTGGGAATCATTTTCAGAATTATTTTTTCCAGCTGATGAACGATAGAAACATTGACAGCAAATCAAAATCAATCATGTTATCAAGTGCTTAAGCTTATAATAAACAGATGATATTGTTCTCTGGTATGGACGCAAATATATTTATCGTTATCTTTAAACTGTAGTTATTGGGCTCAGTGTGAACGGGCCTTCAAAACTAAGAAGAACTTGCAATAGCTGGTGGAAGCATTTTATTTATTTTTTTGGAACTTTGTAAATATTGCACACCTGTGGATCTCCTAAACCTCACTGTAAATAAACACCACTTTGCACCAGAGTGCACTTTCGAGTCATTCTTTTTTTATTTTTTGTATCACAGACACTTACCACGTCCAGGAAGGTTGCTGCAGAGCGACTTTCCCTCAAGTGTAATACTTTTATTTTCTTTCTTATTGTTTGTGAGATTTACTCGTAATATCGGAGTTACTAATTTCTCTTACAGTCCTCTAACGTTGAAGATAAATGTCTCTCATGCTATTTGTAATTTATGTTTTCTACATTTTTGCTATGTCACACCAAAGGACACGGTCTAATTTTTGTTTGTCAACCACCTATGTATATATTGTCAATTCCAACAATTAGCACAGTTGACCTGCAAGAAAGACAGAATTGAATTAAACTACCTGGTCTCATGGCATAAATGTACCTTGGTGCATTTTTTTATCAAGACATGAAAATAGAAAAATAAAATATTGAACCTGTGTTTAATGCCATTCAGTGGATATTTCTCTTTGAAACTGTGGCGAAACATGCAGGAAGTTATGTAAAAACGGTGCAGCGCGATAAGCACAGATGAAGTACGTATTTTTATGAGACCAGGTTGGAATTTAATTCACTAAATAGTTCACTAATGCAGCAAGGACAGTAATTGCATGCTCCTGTTCAATTCTGAGCTGCATTCTGATTTCAGAAACATCATATCTTTATTATTCCTTTCTGGTTTCATCATTTTCACCTCTAACTACTCTGTTGTGTTCACATGCCCATTTTCTTTATCGGCTCTCTGTTACTCTCTAGAGGATGGGAGGAGAGTATTTGTCAGTGTCAGATATGCTCCACTGAGTTCTGGAGTGGACAGACCTTAAACTGAACTCAAACTTAGAAACCAGAACATATTCCCAGACGCCTGACCCTCCCTCATGCACCAAACACACACACACAACGAAAGAAAGAAAACAGAGAACATCAGGAAAAGAGAATCATAGCGAGTAGACAAGAAAGAAAATCCAATGATGTGTCGCCGTACAAACATTCTCTCTCTTGTGGGTCAATTTTTTTCTGTACATCTGAGCTGTGAGAACTCAATATGTGAGGATTAGTTCTTTAATACTTCGTCTTATTACTTTACCCCCCATCCCACCTCAGCCTACCTTCCCTCAGCATTACCGCCTGAAAATGAAATTATGTTTCATTTAACGTACTTGTGCAAAGTGATTTAACTGTCACTAGGAGAAAACATTGACAAAGACAGGTTAATCTCTCACCTAACGTGATTCTCTCGAGAGACCTCCCACAAACCTGTAAAGCTGGTGCTACTGTGAGGAATTCAATTTAGTTTACATGTTCTAACTTCCATTTAAAGTGTATATTTGGAAAAGTGTTTTCCTTCTTTAGTGATTTTAATAACATCTCTTTGTGACAGTTTCTTCAGTATATCCTATCAATACAAATGAAAGCTCTATGGACAGCATTCAAGGCATTATAACAAAAAATGGATAAAGCCTTACAGGTAATACAATAATAATGATTCACAATATTATTGCTTTTACCGTACAGTATTTGTGGAAAAAATAAGAGCATCCTCTGTGAGCTTTAGGTGATAGGACTATGTTCTAAAAACAGCTTGTGTTTTTACATTTATCCTACTGCAATGCCTTGCTCCACAGACTTCCATTTACCATAAACAAGACTTTTCACTTGTTTTACAGAGAGAATGGATGAAATTCCATCCTTTGGTAACCAGCAGCATGCCACTGATGCAATCAATAGAGGTGGACTTGTATTGAATCTGGACCATTCCTTTTGCATACTGAATGCATACAGATTCATTTCATCAAAGAGACATCTTACTTACATTTTAAAGCTAAAGCCTGATGTCACATGTCATACTGTCTGACAACGCCAGTCGGGGGCATGTGATGTGAACTGGAAAGACATGATGACATGGTGTATCCACGCCAGCCACGCTGAGAGAGCGATCAGGAATCATCACACTTCTCCACGGGATACTCGAGCCATCTTGACATGACCAAATCTAAGGTGCCAGATTTGTCATGATGAGAACGCTAATGTCAGAGACATATGTGTACAGGCAGCTCTTAGCTTACAAATTGGATCTTTCCCAGAATTTAAGTAGAATTAGCCCTTTCCGTGAAAAGGGTTTCAAAATAAGGCCCGAAACATAAAATAAAGTAATTACCTTCCTTTTTAATCAAAAGCTCAGTGATCTTTATTTTTTATTTGTGGATCTCAGGAGGTCCAAGATAAATTTGCACCACAATTTAAAACATGTAGATGATCTAGTGCTGATTAATAGTGATTATTCCAACCTGGTCACATAAAAATATGTATCTCTGTGCACTTTTTGTGCAACACTATTTTTACGCGCCTTGCTGCACATTTAGCTGAAACGCTAAAACACAGGTTCAATATGTAAACCTTGGCACATTTTTATTATATACAGTAGGTATGTGTTCAGAGTTGAAATATCTGTGGACTGTTGATAAAAGTTAATGCTCTATCATGTTGGAAATATGCCCTACCCAATAGTGTTAACAAACGCAAAACTGATAAACAAAGCATTTGCGGATGCAACCAACTTTCAAAACTCTGTGAAAATTTGTAGTCATATGTACATGTTGGTACATATTTTGTGTCTCCCTAAAAAGTGCAGGTTAAGATGTACAAATTATAACACTTAATTTCTTGTAGTGATGTTAAAATTCTGAGGTAGAACCAAAAGCTTTGCATGAGTACTGTGCATGCATTGCTTTTTTAAGTCATGAGAGACAGAACCATTAAATACTATTCATGGAGTGAAAATTATATTTGCAGTTCTGCAGCTTGACTTATTCCACTAACCAGTTACCGTTCATTTTGCGGTTTAAAATAAGATACACTCTCACTTTTAATTGAAATGGTAATTTATTATGTGGCATTTCGCCCGTGTTTGTGTGCAATGTGAGCGTGAGCTTTAATTTGTCTGTAATCCGTAGATGAAACTGGGCCAGGTGTACAGGGAAAAGCAAAAGGAAAGCCTCAGCAGAAAGTAATGTTCTCTACAGCATTACTGACGAGAATCAAGAGTCAACCTTTGTAGTATTCTAGATCTCAAATCTCCACGTTTCCTGTGTGTACTTTCGAAACTTTACAGTCACCCAAATACAGAATTAAATAAACCATGCAGACTTCATGCAAACCTCCAAAAAAACCTGAAATCTCGATGTTTTCATACTGCATTAGGTTGAGCCACAAATGTGAACATAAGCATTGTTGACCCAAAAACATCTGAAAGAAATAAACCTGTCATTACCTGCGGCAAACCGAGGCTTCTGGCCAAAATATGATTTCATATTCCACAACGATGCTTTCCTCAGTGACAAAGTCCATGCTATGTTGTCCTCTCGCACTGATACTATTGTTTACAACTGCATAGGACTGTTTTCACTTCTACTTCATTTCTGGCAATATTGCTGGCTTAATTGCACACATACCCTTAAATTTCATTTGATTTTAACACATACTCATGCATTCATACTTCAGAAACAATTGCTCTTTTGCTGCTATTAATTGTAACTTTGGCAAAACATGAATGCCTTTTTCCTCTATCCAACATGTCAGTCTGCGATAGCAATCTTTTATTATTCAGTACGACATATCTCACAAGTGAGCCAGGTTAAGAAATCAATTTGTTTAAGGGTTCAGTACAGAATTTGATTTTCAATCCCAAGGTTGCACCACCTTATTCTCTAACAGGGCTCTCTTCCTATTACCCAGAATGCTTCAGCATATCATTACAATCCCTGTCAGCAAAGAGGAGGGTCAGAGTCGTTCCGTAACCACGGCGACTGTGATTGTAAATCCAACCTCGTCCAGATTCAATCATCATAGATCCAAAAAAGGGGGGAAATATAATGGCAAAAGGAAGCTACACTTGCCTAAGTATCTCTGTTTTTTTGTGTTCAGAGAACATGCATCAGCTCAGCACTCCAGGGGATTTTTGTTACCTGAGGGTGGATGTTTCAGGATGACTTGTGTCAGCATCTGCCCCTTATGCCCTATATGGATTCCACACCATTAGGCAGCGTTCTTCGATGCGACTGCCAGATCCAGGGTCCTAGGTGTGATCGAACAAGGTCGCAAGGTTATGAGACACCACAAAGCTCTGCTTATTCTCAAAACAGCACTGTGATCTCTGCTTCTGATTAACAAGATATTATAACATTCTTTTAAAATTAAATCCTAGTCAACAACAGGATCAGCATGTATCATCTCACTTAAAGCCTTCGATCTCTTTGAATCTCCTGTTAAGACCAGAGGCTCTAAACCAAAATTTTCTAATAAAATTAGCTTTGATGTTAAAGTCACATGCAAATGTTGACAGGAACAACAAAGCAGTGCTAATCTTTGAAGCTGGTTTTATCTGACAAAATGAAATATTAGACTCTGAAGCATTGCACATCTAGTTTCTACTGTGTAAAGAATTAAGCTATCAATTCGAGTAGATCAATAGAGCAGGAAGTGGTGAAAAACTAGATTTGTTTCCGTTAGAAAGTAGGTAAAGACTTCTGCATGCTCATAGCATCAAGGTTTCTGGTGCCAGAACAAATTTCTTTTATTCACAGACAAAGAGAGGAAAAAGTTTAGTTCTAGTACATCAAAAAAAGCAAAAGATGGACATAATTACTGACATGGTTTGTCACTACTGTGTCTTTCATTAGCAGTAGATAAAAAAACTTGTGTAAAAAACGTGTTGAGTTATGTGCTCATAAATGTATAAATAAAATCATATAAATAAAACTGTTGTGACCGTTTGGAGTGAAAAATCACACCCCAGTTATACACCACAGTTATGTAATAACTGCAATATCATTGCCCAATATCCATGTCTGGATCATGGCTGAAGCCTGTCACTGACTTACACTGTAATCTTTTCCGTGAGCCCATCACAGAATATTCGACGATTCCGTGATACTAATGCGGAATTATGCATTAAGAGTCATTAGACGGAATTCTGTGAGATCAGGTTGATTATAACCGATTCCTGTCATGGCCTGTTGAATTTTCTGCATTATTACTACAATCTTATGCTGATATTTCTTACAGTTATCAATGGTGAAAACAGTGGCTTTATATATGGATACACTTTTAATAATAAACAAACTTGGTCAACCGTGAGATTGCTCATTTTAGATAATTATGAGGCTGCTGCATGCTAATGGTGTTTGACTGCATAGACATTTAACAGGATCTCCTACCCTCTTAATGGTCTTCTTTACGTTCATTTCCTGCATCTATCAAATCTTCTGTTGGCATGAAACACGTCTTGAGTACTGTGGGGCCGCCTCGAGACCTTTTAATTCACACCTAGTGGGAATTCTTAATTAACGTTGTTCCACCATTAATATCCTGAGGATCAATAAACGACAAGCATGGCATTAAAGTAGCATTATCCCATTTATAAAGATTAAGTACATTGTTCATTAACACCTTCTCCTTCATGCGTAGGATATGTACTTGAGAAACACGTATGGATATATACAGAAAAGCAAATATGATTACATACAGTGGGTACGGAAAGCATTCAGATCTCCTTACATTTTTTTACTCTTTGTTATATTGCAGCCATTTGCTAAAATCATTTACCTCATAAATGTACACAAAGCACACCATATTGACAGAAAAACACAGAACTGTTGACATTTTTGCAGATTAATTAAAAAAGAAATACTGAAATGTCACATGGTCATAAGTATTCAGACACTTTGCTGTTTGAGTGCTCAGGACCTCAGACTGGGCCAAAGGTTTACCTTCCAACAAGACAACGACCCTAAGCACAGCTAAAATAACCAAGGAGTGGTTTCACAACAACTCTGTGACTGTTCTTGAATGGCCCAGCCAGAGCCCTGACTTATACCCAATTGAGCATCTCTGGAGAGACCTAAAAATGGCTGTCCACCAACGTTTACCATCCAACCTGACAGAACTGGAG
>JAUCMT010000105.1:3239116-3259077 GCA_032357475.1 Enteromius thamalakanensis
AAAACATGACATGACTGTTTTGTACATTTTAACAATTTAATTCCAAAATTTGTGTAAGAAAAGCAAAACACTTTTTGCAAAAGTCTTTAACAAGACCATTAAATTTGATAAAGTTTTTTTTTTAAATGCTGCAAAAGACAGCTACTGCCAAAGAAGAAAGGATTGGATTAAAAAAATACATATCCCAACCTTAATTACTGGAGGAGAGTAATAAATCCACACCACCGCTCCAATGCGTCTCAGCAGCCACCTTTGCACTGGCAGGAGCGCTTGAGCCAGTCAGAGTAGCGCAGAGTCGCTAAAATCGCCCCTGAAATCCGCTAATATGATTTGTTTATCCAATCTAGTTAGGAGAGCCACTTGTGTTCAATTACAGTATCCTTGGCTTCAGTTCGCCTGTTTTCATTTCTATCTGCCATACTTTAATATTTGCCTTTCAACTGTGTATCACTCAGAGCATGTTTATATGTGGTTTTGTCTCTTTTCTTGACCTGTGAAACGTGTGAGAGAGCGTTGCTACTGTCAGTTCCCATGTTTTCTTAAGAAGCAATTACAGAGGCCGTCCGGGGAGAGAGGATGGGCATCATGTTTTGACACACTCCTTAGAGATCATCACGGATGAGATGCTCCCAGCGTTTAGTCATCACATTCGCGCCGACTCTGTTTTCAAGCTCTGACTTGCCAGATTGTTATCAAGGAAAATACAAATGGTTATCAGAGAAAGTACTGTTAGGAGGATAAGCATCAGTATGTTCCACAGAATCAATCAAAAGCCCAGGTACGCCGAATGTGTCCACACTTCTCGCAGGGATCTACTGTATTTGCTTCGCCAAAGCCGTATTGATTTGTGCAGATATCTTTAAAGAAAAGCTGAACTGACATAACACAGTCTGTCGGGATGTTAGTTTAGCTTGAAGGTGCTGGGAGGTGAAAAATCAATAGAACTCATTTCTGAATTTCTTCAAAATGTTGAGCTAAGCCTTTCACTGATCCCGGCTATGTGGCTTTCCTGAGAAAAGATTAGTCAAAAAAGCTAAACCGTTTGTGAGTGAAGGTATTTTTAAAGAAGGAATGAAAAGTATTTACATTTTATTTGGCATTTACTTTGACATTTATACTTACCTTTTCACAGTTCATTTCAGCGAATTTTCAGCTCAACTCAGAATGCTTCCAGTAATTCCCACTGTCTTTCTTTAAATAGAGAGAACCTCACATTCAGTTTATATTTCCTTGGTGATAATGATATAGCTTTGACACCCACTACTTCTATCTCCTAACCCTGCTGACACTCTCCGTTTCCAATTCACCCTCACAGTCCAGCAGAGTTTGACCTTTTGGTAGTGTATCCAAGCACGTCTAGATCCCTGGTTAGACAACACAGTCGTGTGTAGACATTCTGAACATAGAGATTACATGACTGGAAAGAATGCTTGACAGACAGACAGACAGAACGATAGATACAGTAGATGGAGGGATGGGTGGGGTGGTAGACTGAATGATAGACTGAAAAATAGGATGGATAGATGGGTGGATGGATCATGTACAGATAGATAAATAGATAGAGAGAGAGATAGAGGGATAGACGGATAGATTCAGACCTCAGAAGGATTGATTTAAGTGAGAGAGGACAAGCCCATGGTGATATAATGCTGATATCACTGTACATTATTGCAAGAGCGGAGTGTAAAATAAATCATTTATAAGTCTGGATGACTTGGATGATCTTGAGACTGTGTGTTCGTGTGTGTGTGTGTGTGTGTTCTCTAGAGGACAGGTGCTCTCTTGCTGCCTTAAGGCAACCTCACGGTGCCTAAGAGCCTATAACTGCAGACAGAGCGCTGAATTATTATATGGAAAAGTGAGCTAAGACCCAGACTGCAGAGGTGAAAAAACACACTTTGACCTGTTATATTTCTGGGGCTGGATGACATCATGTGCACTTAAATGAAGGTCTACAAGAAGTGCTTGAGAATGAACAGTCGGCACTAGCGGTGATGACAGTTAATGGCTATGAAATACTGACAAGTGTCTGCTTTGTTGCTATAAGTGTAGTCGTATTCTGTCATAACAGTTGTGCTATTTAAATACATTTTCTATTTGTATTTGCATTTCTATAATATGCATGATTCAAAGATGGATATATTAACCCAGCTGGCTTAGTAATGAGTCACCTGTTATTTAAATGTAATGGTTTTATTGTAGTTTGGACAAATTCATTGCTTTTTTATTGCATGCAATGCCAGTAATTTACCCCTGTACAAGTCATTCATTTCTTTCTGTCATATACAACAGTTGAGCTGAAAATAACGGATTCCCCTGAATAATTCAGTGATGTGTGATTGTGGGCTTCTTTAGTGAGTCCAAAGACCACTGTTATCTCCTGCTGTTATAGTAATGCCTTCCCTAGGGTCTGTGGGTGGTGAGCGTGGCTTGAAGTGTCTCATGAGTTTCCTCCCCTGAGCTTTGTGTCCACAAATCTAAACTGGGCATGTCAATGTGATGAATGAGTTGTGTACAGGCTTACAGTTAATCAGAACTTACCGGTTTTAAAATAGTTTAATGACATGATTGCAGCAAAACGCCTGAGTTGTGCCAACACTAGAGCAAATGTGACATCGAGCTAGAGTTATCATGATGTTGGTAATGAACTGCTGGCGAAAAAAAACATACAGACGGATAGATTGATGGATAATACGTATAGAAAGAACAATGGATAGATGGATGGACATGGATATAAAGAATGATCAATACATAGATAGAATGGATAACAAAAAGTATAATGGACTGATGGATGGATGATGGACATAATTAGGTAGACAGAATGGTGGATTGAACGAATAATGGATGGATTGAACATATGGACAGACAAACAAATAGATATATGATAGAAGTAGAAATATGATTGATGGAAATACTGTGTGAGCCTCAAACGGGGTGGCGTTTTTATCTCTTCCATGGGTAGTGCTTTCAATAAAGCATCGTACTGGAATAATTTCCATGCAACTATTCAGTGCAACTAGGTTAAAGGTCATTGGGATTTATCAGAGCAGATACAGCATCTACAGCAGATGATGCGCGAGTTGTGAGTGTGTAACTGTATAATGGAGAAGAGCGTTTAGGCTGCTGCGTGGGCTTTTGAAGCCGCCTGCACTGATGCGCATTTGGCCGCTGACAGCTCGCTAACTGCGCGTCTCTCCACCCGCTGACAGGCGGACGTCACGGACGAGAAACACCCTGCAAACGACATGCCACGAAAAAATAAGTTCCTCGGAGTAATATAATAAACCAGCTCACTTCCTCTGGCAATCGCAGAAGTGGCGGAAGTACGTCAGTTTGCTAGACTCCGAGCATTTACACTTCGCAGTGCGATTTCTGACGAGCCAGAACAGAGAAGAGAAGAGGAGATGTGAATCATCCGCTGTCTCTTTAAAGCCACTAAGCGAAGCTTCGCGTATTCCGACAAACTCGCCCGACGTCTTTCCCTTCAGCCGCAGCGCGCGGACAGCGTTCAGGAATGGAGGCGTTCAACTTACTCTCTGCTGGATAAAGAACTCTTTTCCTGCTTGGATATGATTTGTTTTTGGCGGATTGTGCGCTGAAGAAGGATCTTTGGGGGATATAGCAGCGTTCTCAGCTTGACGCGGACCGTGTTGTCTCGGATGGCTTCGTGGCGTCTCTTCACATTCAAACTTGGCGATGCAATAAGTTCCTATTTGTGAATTCTTTGACAAACACGCGGATGCTTATTTTGTTGTTTCTGGCACAGCGGGTCATGGAACGGGTGGAAATTAAAGCAGGGCCAGCAACATGAATCCAGCGTGCGGTCTGCAGCATACACACACGCTGATGTTGTTGTATTCCGTTGCAACAAAGTTGCCGTGCGCTTGGAATTCACGCCACTGTAATTAAACAGCCATTTTGCACCTGTTTAAATGAAGCGAGGCGTTTCGATCCTGTGACGCCGTGCTTTGGATTACACGCACGCCTCAACCTGCATGGATCACATTTGTTTGTTTACCACGTTACGGAGCTTAACATCCAAGGTCATACTGTAAATTGTTTACAGGCTCCGGTATCTATGGGTGTGTTTTATTGATTGTGTGGAATCGTGATCGAGTGTCATTTTTTTTGTTTTTCTTGCGGGGGGGCGGGGGGAGGACATCGCACCGATTTTAAAATGGAAGGGAAAGTGAAGCAGAGTCGCAGATCCCGTTTGCAGCGCGAGAGGGGACGGAAACGGGAGGCGCGCGTCGGGGAAGCCCAAAACAGGAGCCCCTCGTCTGGTTCCGAACGGGAGCGAAGTCCCGGTAAAAACGCTCCGCCGCGCTCGACTTCCTCGAGCAAAACCCCGCGACCCCCCCGGAGGAAGAGACGCGAGTCTAGTTCTCAAGAGGAGGATATTATTGATGGATTTGCTGTAGCCAGTTTCGTCAGTTTGGAGCGTCTCGAGGTAAGAACCGGTTTCAGTATTCTGAACACGTCTGACCGTCTACGGCCGCGGCGACGCTTCAAGTTTTTTCTCCTTTATGTGATTGTGATGACATAACCGCTCGCCGGTGAATGTGCTAAACAGGTGTTTGCTCTTGTCACAGTGTCGCATTCCAGAAGTTCCGTTCCTGCTGAGCGTTTTTGACGTCAGAATACAGTGATAGTTCCCGACGTGACGTAACAGAGGTCACGACTTTTGCTCTTTGGCGCTTGAGTTGTTTGACGGGTCACTTCGAGGAATACAGCGAAGCATTAATAAGGGCCTGTTTGAGGTTTTTCAATAACGACTTGAGTTTATCATGCGTTCAAGTGCTTGAATGATTCATGACATATCGGGAAGTTGTGGTTTTTATGGTTTTGGGTTTTTTTAATGAAGAAGAGCTGTAAATGTCACACATCTGATGGCTGTTGCTATTGCCCAAGATGAAATAAAAACATACATTTCGTGAAAATCTAGTAGTTTTTGGGAAAGACTAAAATGATGTACTTGTAAGTATATTTTGAGATGTAAAGGCATTTTTGGGGTAACTCGTTTGACCTAAAGCTGTTTTTTTTTTATAATTACTTTAACTTAATGACCATGACATAATTATGAGGAACTCCATTATTTCTGTTTCTTTTTTTTTTTTTTTGACCAAAATGGCTTCCTACTTTTCTAGTGCCACACTGACTTTGGTTTAACTATTTAATGTGTTCTCCAAATATTAATTATATTTAAAAGCAAATTAGTACAAAGACCTTGATTATGACAACCTATTTAAGCCAATAGTCCTTTAAGTTACACTGCTTAGATTTATTGACTTTAAGTCCTGCTTTAAATTTATTCTATTAATTAGAAAGTGGTGTGTGTATGTGTTCCTGGCACATCATCAAGGGTTTAAACTTGTTGTACCAATAGAGAAGCTAATAAGGGCAAGTGGACAACAGCTTTACATAGGTGTTGTGCAAACAGGCTTGACGGAAAGTTGTAGTCAGCTGAAGTGGTGGGTTATTGGTTAGCGAGTGCGAGTCTGTGGATACATTCATGACAAATGACAGTGGTCTAACATGACCGGTGAACTGTAAAACAGGGCTCAGTCACATAAACAAACAGAGATATGCTTCTACATTGACTGTGAAAACAGTTGACATAGTGCCTCTCGTGAATGAATGATTTATGTGTTACGGTTATATAAAGTCAGTTTGTGTTCATTTAAACATTAAACGGCTAATTGAGTGGTAATGTCTCTGCTTTGCAGACGTGTTCAGGCATTTGACCCTGACAAGTAGGCATTCCCTGTTCTGATTACTAATGGCATGCTTGCATTCATTTTTGATAAAAACAGCGAAGATCCGAGCCCTAGAGACTAGTTCTGCTCATAGAAGTTGTTCATAGTGCATCACTTCATATACGGATTTAGATGTTCTAGTTGGCATGATTCTTTTGAGAATCCACCTACATGAGCTGCGCAATTCAGGCCACTGCAGATAAGTGCATCTTTCTTTGAACTCTTCCTGGTGTTTTGCATGTCTGATGAACAGTTAAGTGAGCAGAGCTCTCCATCTGGCAGAGGAAAAGAAATCCATCAGAGGCGTTTGTTTGCTGCTTAATGATTTGCTTCTGAATCAGCTTACCTGTGTATATGAATTTAAATGTCAATTTAATGGGGTGTGATTTGGTGTGGTAAAAGCTTTAAGATGCATTTTAGCAAAATTACATAATGCCTCCCAGCTCTTTAAATCCTTCTGTGTAATGAAGTACTTAATTGATAAGAATGCCGCAGTCATGAGAACGAGGAGGTTTGTCTGTGAGTTAGTGTGTGTGTGCTGGGTATAGGATGTAAATCCTCTTTGTTGATCTATATGGTTATATATTTCTCTGGGTTTCGAGTTGAAATTTTTGTTGCTTAATTATACATTTTGTGTGATTGTGAAGTGTTTCATTTGCATTTCTGCATTTACCTGATCTCGTTTTTTTTCTCATTGTGACTACAGTATATGACTTCACCGAAACACCAAGAAACGTCTTACATCAGTGACAAATAGTTAAAACAAAGGCGATGCTGATGATATCATAGTGGAAACTCAGGATTTTTGGGTGTTGCATTTAATAAAGCATCGCACTGGAATGTTACTCCTAAGTTATCATGGCTGGATTTCTTTATTTTAATATGTTCTTTACACAAAAGCAAGCATATATGTGTGTTTGGTAACTGTTCTAAATGCATTGCAAATCAGACAGGAGGGTGGAGTGAAGAGACGGTGCTCTTTTATGTTTTTTGACCTCTGCGTGTTTGCCAACGAGTGTGGGAGATGCAGAGGTGGACGTGAGGGAATGATAATGAAAACTGTGACCTTAGACAAAAAAAAAAGATTTAAGTGAGTTCATATAGCTTCGACGCTAGCCAACACAATGTTCTGCGAGAGACCGTAAACAGGAAGCAATAAACCTTTTCAAGGCTAAGTTTGAAAATTCACCTTATTTTCTCGCAATTTATTTATTTATTTTCCTGAAGCACCCGCTGGCAGAGAAAGCTGTTCAGGGAAGACTGAAACGACAGACTAGCGTTAGTGCTCCTCTGAAAATTGCAATAAAAATAATGGGTAAGAAATTGAGAGGAGTCGTAAGTGGCTCATTAAGTAATAGAGTGTTTTCTTTTTAAACAGGCAGACCTTCCCTAGTCCAAGTTTTTCATTCTGTGAAAACTATTACTGTTAAACACTTACACATTGAATTTGAGGATATGATTTATGAGCTCACGAGTGATTTTTGACCCTCTGACACCATAGAAGTGTTTGCTATAAGCTTGTTTCTGACATGTTGGAGCCTGTTTTGACTTTCATTTTCAGGGCTTTTGGTTATCTGAGTTGTGGTTGTGGTTTGCTGTCTGTTTCTGGGTGTTGATGAATCATTTCTCCAAACAAGTTTCAAATCATTATTTGCTCAGGTTTGTCGACCATGTATATCAAACAAGGCCTTAATCTAACCAGCCGAATGTCTTTAAGCTGCTTTATTTTATTCCTCATGTTCATTTGAGTGACCAAAAAATATATAGTATTTCAAGACTTGTACAAGTAAACAATACTTTTAAAGTTAAGCATGATAACTTTTTTATTTAGTTTACAAAAATTCTTATCAGTCGACCACTTGCAATAAATTGGAAGGGCACTTAGTTTTACTAAAATATTTTAACATTGAAAAATGTCTTGCAGGGAATTTTGTTACCCATGCAAATTAATTAAGTTAATGGTCAAATCGCCTTGTTTCTTTATTCAATATTGCTGACATAATCATCATGATTATATTGGTAATTTTTGATAAATCGGTCTCTCTTACTTTATTGCTTCTGGTTGGCACAGCCGTAATGAGTGTGTGTGTGTGTGTGTGTGTGTGTGCAGGCTCATATGTTGAACCTCTGTGTGTGTGTCTTAGAGCATGTTTTCTTTATAAATGACGCTTGCTGTGAAAGCAATTAGCGTAACAATTGTCGACAAGCTCCTGCTCTGAACGTGAGATAGCTGCCTCGGCTCCACGGGGAAAAGCCTTTATTGTCTGACTGATACTAACAATAATTGCTGAGAGTGCTATTCCCACATTGAAATAAGATATGGAGATGGGAGAGGTTCTCCAAGGCCTGTCTTTCTTTCTCTCACACTCTTTCTCTCTCGATTACCCTGGCCTAGCGTGTTTTAGTACGTTTATGCTTTACTGATTGGTGCGAAACGAAAGGCCTGTAAGCCTCTGTAACCTTTTCAGTGTTAACCTGGATCTTGATTGGCTGAGCGTTAGCAGGAAAGGTCATCAGACCCATTGGAAAATGCTTTTCTCTGCGCCGTTGGATCTGATGACTTGCTGAGTGGACGTGCTGGTTATTTTATGTGCAGCACATTTGCATAAGATGATCCTAGGTTACAAAAATATGTTAAAGGGAATGTTTTGCCAATGTTTGCGTTAAGTTGAAAATGTTATTTCTCAGTGGTCTTTGAAAGCTGTAAACATCCCTTCTAAAAAATCTTTGTTTTTTGCACATGCTTTTTTGTTCAGGAACTCATTTTATACACCAATATACAGATTAACACATCTTGGGTGTGCAGTATTGTTTAATTTAATTTGTACTATGGTCACCAGCTCAAGACATTTTTCAGATGTTGCATTTGAGAAAAGTAATTAGTTTGCAACCCCTGTTTGACTTTTTAAAACCACATTATACCTTGTAACCGATTAACATCCCATGCCTAATGAACACACTCTAATATTAGGGTTGACCTGTTCTGGAACAGTGTTTCGATTTCTTTTGGAAGCACAAAGAAAGTAGTTTCACTTTCACAATGACACACAGCGCGTCCAGCAACACTAATGCGAGAATAATCGTTTCGCCTTTTTGTTAGTTTCTGTCTTTGCATTGAGATTTGGTTGGTGCGACGTTAAAAAAGTGGGGGTGAGTTTAAATGAGTCGTTTTAGGGGGGCATGGACAAGTCATAACTCTTATAAAGGATATCTCTTTGGTTTTGAAACTTCGATCTTTGCATCTTCAGGGATCTTACCTATGCACTAACAGCTTGTAACACTTCAAGGAGAAAGGAAAAATTTGAAATCAAATTTTGTGAAACGCCCGGTGCTACTTTGGACTGAAGTGTGTGTTGGGAGTGTGTGTACACAACCACCCTACAATAAAGATCCACCAGTAGTTTTGTTTTAATGTAATAAAATAAGTTGCCCCTTCTGAAATCAAGCCATTCTCAAATGCATGTCGGTATGGTGTCACACCAACCGAGGCCACACCCATGATAGATGATTGACAGCAGCGTGTCACACAGACTGAATTGGTGTCTTACCTCAGACCCGCCCTGAGTGAGCCGTCATAAGACCGAGACGCAGAGACAAGCAAGACTCCTAAGAGATTGAGGTGTTTACGCGGAGGATTAACGTTTCGTTTGGTTCTGAAGGGAAACGCCCCCTTGATGCGTTTGTTCTCGTGAATCATTCATGATCCAGCCTCACCTACAGAAGCAGTGAGTATACTGTATTTTAATGAATCTTTGCTAATCGCCTTTCCTAATAATGTGCTGATTAGCAAGCTTCACTATGAATACGGCTAAAAAAAGATCCTCGAGAGTGCCTCGGAAAAGAGAGGCGGAGTCAGCAGAGCTTGTGAAGATTTAAAGGGGAAGTACACCGAACAGAGTGATCTCTAAAGAGCTCTTTTTGACAGGGAAAAATTAGCGATTTTTACACTATTCTTGAGAAATTTTGAAACAAACTATATTACAAACTTTCCATTAAGACCCTAAAGAATCATATTAGCTTGTGGAAAGTTAGCTTTGTATGACTCCTTTAATAGTTGTGAGAGAACCTGTTCAGAACATTTCTGAGAACGTTTACTGTTAGCTGGGATGGCCTTTCTTTTTCTGTTGCTTATAAACATCATTCTGAATTAGCCAGCGTCAACTAAACGGAAGTTGAGCGACCACACTGCCCTTTCACCACCACCACTGCCGGCTGACAGTTCAAGAGGTGTGATCTTGATTGTTTGGCTGAACGACGGTTGAAATTACGAAAAGAGACTGTAGTGTTTAAGTGTTCAGCCGCTGCTCTGCTTGAACAGTCGCAGAAGCGCCGCAGATGCCAGCTCTTCTCTCTGTATTCAAGCTTACATCTTAATGACTTCCTGCCAGGGCTAAAGTATGTGCTCACTTCATAAATCCCCCCCCTATTTTCGGCCCTAACCTCCCCTCTCTTGCACCGCTCCAGGTGCTGATGAAACCGTTCCCCTTCTGCATAATCATATTTCCTCTAGCATGAGCCAAAAACAGCCAGTGAGCCAGAGCCGCTTTTCTCTGGAACTATCTGCCGTACTCGTCCCACGTGATTTCATGACTTTTAAACGGTTAAGCGGAGTCTTAGATTCTGATTAGATACAGTAGGTATGCTTATACAGAAATAGAAATAAGAGGTGTAACCATAGGAGTGCCACAGCTCTCCAGAAAACTGGTAGATAAAACATTACCCACATAACTATTTGCCTATAACGGTATAACTTGATCATGAAGGCTTAGACTGTACAGATATTTTTATATGCAGTATTACGTAACATTATGTATATGTATATGTGTATATAAAACATATAAAGACTAAATATAGTTAATGGAATGTATACTATTATGTTATACTCCCTTCCGAAAGTATTGGGACAGTGAGGGCAATTCCTTTATTTTAGCTATAGACCAAAAACATTTGGATTTGACATCAACAGATGAAGAGATTTACATGCCGGTTTTAATTTCTAGGTATTTATATCTATAGCTCGCGGGCCCCGTTTCTGTGCATGCACATCCGTTTTCTTTCTTTCTTGCTGCTGCTTTGGCGGGACGGAGGATCACAATGCCAGCTCAGCATCGTGATGTTTTTCGGCCATCGGCGATGGCATCGTCTATCGACCCAACCCTAACTATAAAGGTCTTTACTGTCACATTTTAAATATTTGTATGCATGAATAAAATAATTGCTATTAATTTCTTTAAAAAAAACACATACACAACTAACTGACCCCAAAACTTTTGAATGGTGTGGAAACATAAAAATGTAGTAAATATTTAATAATAATATTAGTTTTTTTTTTTATATTTCATAGTGCGCTTGTAGATTTCTGCTGAATATACTGCTAAGTTATCCAAGCTATTCTTCTATTTTACTGTTGCTGAAGTGTAGCCTCGAGCATACAGATGATCTGTGGTTAGTGAACATTGACGTGCAGCGTCAACACTTCCAGAGTAGACAACCTCAAGCTGTCACAGCATGAGTCGGTGCTGGTCGCTTCAGTGTAGACACGGTGTTATTGTCTGTAGGCAGGTTCTGGATGGGGGGCTGATGTCTTGGAAATACACTTGGCAGCAATCTTACAGGTGTGAAATGAACAATCTAGAACAGGATTATTCTGCCAGAGTCACTGAGTGCTTTTACATGCACGCTTATAAGGCAATTTGACAATATTATGATTAAATGTTACACCATATAAATACAGTACGCTGATCAA
Source organism: Enteromius thamalakanensis (assembly GCA_032357475.1). Taxonomy (NCBI): domain Eukaryota; kingdom Metazoa; phylum Chordata; class Actinopteri; order Cypriniformes; family Cyprinidae; genus Enteromius; species Enteromius thamalakanensis. Next base: position 3,250,619 of record JAUCMT010000105.1, read on the forward strand.
AATAATGTGATTAAGCTCATAATCGTTGTAACCATAAGTGCATTAATCTATGTGGTGTATGCCTGTTTTAATCACAATAAACATTGGGCAGTATCACGCCTGAATTATTATTTGTGCTGTGGATTATGCAAATAATAATGGTAAAAAATAATCATACTTGGTGAATAATCAGAATAATGAAAACTGAAATGAAGAGGTTTGCTTGTGGCATGTAAACATCTTTCTGCAGTGAAATTCTTTCTCTGATTATTGCAAATAATCACATTATTGGTGCACATGTGAATGTAGTCATTGATTGTTCCAGAACAGTGGCTCTGTTGTAGGTCGGGAAGAATTAATGTTGCCAAATCCAAATAAAAATGTAATATTTTTTTAAGATCTAAGAACACATCCAAAAAAGTCTTTCACTTAAAACTAGCCTATAAGACAAATGGAAAACAATTCTTAGAAACAAGTATTACCCACATTACATTAAATATGGATTTGTGGATAAACATGGTTTGTGCTGACCACATTGTGTGTGTGTGTGGTGAATTATTGGCTGCTGAGAGCATGAACCTGTTGCAATTCAACTGTTATTTATAAATCTGCATATCTGTCGTGATATTAATGCTGCATAGCTGTATTGTTGGGCCTATGCAGTTCATAGTAATATATCATATATACGTTTAAATATTTTACCTTAATGGAATAGCCCACCCAAAATTGGAAGTCTGCAGAAAATGTACTCACCCTCAGGCCTTCTTCATTAGAACACCTCACAGTGAACGAGTGAGTCTAAACTACTGATTAAAACATTCATATTAATGTTGTTTTCTTTAATTCTGTCAAAGAACTGTATGTTGAGCTGTGTTTGGTAGGGATGGGCATTTTTGATTGTATTTCATGTCGAGTAATCCACAGGTTTGAGAAACGAGTACTCGATTAATCGAGGGTGGAGTTTAAGCAAGGGGCAGGGCTTTGAGTCACAGTGTAAAGCGCTTTTCTACATGACGCATTGTATATAAAATGAATCACATAGATACATAAATATGTTAATGTTATATTACAAATTGTGTTTATCTACACAAAATGCATGTGAGTTTTTGAACTACGTGCCAATTATAAAATACAACGGCAACTGAAGCCCCGCAAATGAACTATGCTGCTTCAACCTAAAACAAAAACAGCCTGAATAGTTTACCATGCATGGCCAAGAAAATTTAACATAAGGACGACATATTTTTAATTTAAAAAGATCAGTCGGTCGTGCTCAGATGAAAGCCGAGTGCGGAGTCGCTTTACAATTAGTCCAGCGGTGGAGAAAACAGCAGGCACGGAAGTTGCAGGAACAGCCAGGTACCACTTGGCAAGGGTGATTAGCTTTGCAAATCGAGACTTATTCACTTTCACAATAAATGTGGTTAGTGAAGTCCATGAGCCTGTGGTTATTGCCACCCGCACTGGCCTTTTAATGAACAAGCGCATTTTTCATAGAGCATCATTCCTTGCAGTGACCGGTCTGCGTGATGGGACAGTATAGTGGGACTCAACGCAGTTCATTAAACGTTCAAAACCTTCAACAAAACTTACAGGCGTCATCATCTCTGCCCTGCCATTGTCGCATCTCTGTCTGATGATGAAATCTCTTACGCTTGTCTGACTGCTGGTAGTGGTGGCATCATCTGCTTTTTTTTTGTTCATGTGCAAGATGATAACGTTGTGGAGTTGTAAACGAGTGTGGCGCTGCACATCTTACACTTGACTGTTTTTTCGTCAAGTTTTTGCCAGACTTCGCTGCACGCTTTAGAAGCCATTTTCGCTCTGTGCTTCGGTCTTGTCTCTAGAACGCAAATTCTCTCAGCCATAACCAATCAAATATCAGACTACTGCCCAAATACAAGCATAACCAATCAGTAAAAATGAAGGTAGTAAAAAAAAAAAAAAAAAAAAGCATTTTTAGTGCTGCTCGATCGTCGCTGATGGGTTGGAGTAATCAACTAATGCACATCCCTAGTGTTTGGATTATTGTGATGTTTTTAACAGCTGCTTTTTCATTCTGACGGCACCCATTCAGGATCTACTTTTTAAATAAAATATGAAACCATCTGAAAACTGCTGTTTCTTTTAATGTAAATGCCATTAGAGTCTTTACAGCATGTTGTTTTTTGTCATGGGCAAATTGTGTTGTTGGGGAGCAGCTGTTATGTTGATGTAGCTTTTCGACTGAGCAACAGAGAGGCCCTCACAGTCTGGCTGCATTGAGGCTGGAAATAGCACACTGCTACACACACACACACACACACACGCACACTGCTGCCACAGCACATGAGTGACACTGCACTGGAAATAACAGAAAAACACCCTAGTCTGCAGGGAGGGACACGGTTGTGCTTGACTGCCGTCAGTTTCAAGTCAACTGTATTCCAGTTGTTAGTGGAAAATTGTCTTTTTCTGTTAGATGTTTTAACCTTAGTGTCATCAGATGACAGCAACGGTGGATGTGGCTTTGCCACACTTCATAAATGCGACATCATGAATTCTGCTTTGCATAACAGGGTCATATAACAATTTTTCATCATTGTAATTTTTCCTAAAGGTCCACTTTTAATGCAAATGTTACTGGCATTAAAAACTGTCATTTAATTTGATATGACCGCTTTCTGTCCTCTCCCTGACCCTTTAACCCAATTAGGCCAGTAATACCTGGAGCTGTCTGTTAGCATCCCCCATTCATCTCAGTGCTTTTTAATTTCAGAAGGATGTTTCTAAAAGTGAAAGCTTCGAACAAGAGGGATTAAACAGGCCGTGCTACAGTCTTTATCACATCATGGATGGACTGTTGTATGCACTGTTAGGACTGGCTAAAGTTTTCTAGTATTGTGCCATAACTGTGCAGATACAGTATACATAAACTGTTTTTGTTTCTCAATACTTGCTGTCTTTTGAAAGGTAAAACATGTTTTTATAGTCTCTATATTCAAAATATGAAGAACAAAATGTTTTTGTACATGACCAGCGTCAAACCTTAAGTTAGACATTGTATCACTATATCCTTTAACATCACACTACTGCGACATCACACTACTGTTCTGTTTGGGATCTTTAAATGTTTTTAAACATTACGTCTATTATACTTACCAAGACTGCATTCATTTTATCAAAGCTAAATTGATATTGTGAAAAAGTTATGATTTTTTTTTAAGGACAATTTGAACCATTTTAGATATTTTCTAAAATATAAAAATCCAAAAAAAGAATTCTAAAAGATTATAAATTATGCATACTTGCTTAAAGTACATGTCAATAAAGTCAGCTTGTCAATTATGTGATCTCTTGTCTGTTAAGTTGTTTCTAGCTGTAATTGTGCATTTATAGAAATAAAGAAATAAAAATTCTGTTAAAGTTAATGCAACTCATTTTTCAAATGTAGCTTTTCAGTTCTTTTTTTTTTTTCCTAATTGAATTGTTCATGACCACTTTAACACCTTTTGTAAGCTCGGTGGAGGTTAAACGATTAAATTACTGTTGGATTCTTTTGTTATTTTGACTGGCTGATACATTCTGGTATGGCAGTTTCTTTCTCCTAGAGTATGTAGAAAGACCACCTCGATTAGGCTTTAAGAGCTATTCAGTTCTCTCTTCAGAAACACCGGGCTCCCGCAGCCAATGTGAGACAGGCAGGGTGCCTTGGGCAGGTTTATTCTGTACGCCTCGGCGTGCTCTTCCAGAACTGGCACACTGTCTGGCTGTTTATTGGTTTTGTAATAGGATCCATATCAGGAATTTTGGCAGACATAGGGTAAATGAGCTAACACACATTTGGACCCCACAGGCTACATAAGAGCCATTGTTTAGTGCAGAAAGCACAATAGTGTTTCTGTCTCAACGCTTCACAGAGCCAGAAAGACTGAGATATAGCAAAGCTTGGGTCAAAGTAATCACTAATTGTGTGATTTCCTGACCTGAAGCTTTTGGAAAAGCTCAAAGCATGTCTATTTAGGCTGTGAAATTGCTGTGATTCTCACCCCTAGCTGAATGTTGTACTACACAACACCTATTTTATTTGTCGGTCTGCATTCCATGGAGGTTGGCACCAGGCCCGCAATAATCTCTCCAAACCCCGCTGACACATGGGTGTGGTACACATACACACTCCACATGCAGCTATAAAATGCCTTGGTGGCGTTTGGTCTTTGAAATCTTCCTAGAAATTTTCTAGGCTGTTGGTCGTAGATTGCTGGCGACAGAAACACCGTTTTTTAAGCGTGCGGTCCGCGTGCTGACCGCATTGTGGGCATTCTTAAAATTTACACGTCTAATCGCTTCACTGACTGTGGGCGCTTCTTTCGGCTGAGAGTCCTGGACTGAATTTCACATGTCAAGTTTCCTGAGACTAAAGTGTTAGAGAGTGAGCTTTCAGATTGATAAATGCTAGGGTTTTAATTGTTTTATGATCTCATAGATTTATAAGATGCAGTGTTTCAAACCCAGTTGGTGGTAAAATCATGTTCGGTTGTAACTTTGATAACATATATCTGAGTTTCCACAAAATATTATGCATGTTTTCAGCTTTGATGATGATGATGATGATCATTTTAGATGATTTTAGATTCATTTTTGATGGATATATAGCCTGGTTTAAATTGAACTGAATCACAGTAATACATACTTATTAAAGCAGCAATATTGCATATTACTTCATATATATATGAGAGACTTCTTTCAAAATCTTACTGTAACCAAACTGTAATTTGCATGACATGATTCTTCTGTTCCTTTTAAATTAAACTTCTTCTTTTTGATATGATGAAATGTCAAGGACCTGACTAGAACAGATAAAAACATCTCAAAAACATATTGTATACTTCTTTATAGAAATCTCAAGCAGTTCTGCAGTAATCAAAAGGCCGCTCCATCACCTGCTATATTTTCTCTTCCTGTTGCTGTCTGTCTATCTCCATCTGTCTCCAAGCACCTCAAGTATGAGTGTTTATGTATGTGATGGCTCTTAAAACATCTTGTTAAACATAATCAGTTTGTTAGCAGGCTGCTAAAACAGCAGTGCTCTCCGCTACCCACATACTCGCACAGATACACTCGCACACAAACAAACAAACCCAAACATACTGTCTGCAACGGAAAAACCTGACAAGATGCCAAACCTGACATAGATTTATTTCGCAAGGCAGCAAGGCAGCAGAGACCATTAAAGAAACAGTTTCTGTCATTTTCTAACCTCCTTGGCATTACAAACCTACATTATATATCTTCAAAGTTTTACAGTAGCTTTGCGTGAGCAATAAACTCATTCACTGTTGACTAATCGTTATAATCTCCTCCTCTAGTGAGCTGCTGAAGCGGAGTACTGGATCAATACTGTATGTGTGCATTGCGAACAAATTATTAGACTGGATTTGTGAATTGAATAAATTAATTCATTCAAAAGGATCCTAGCGATAGTCTTTAACAGTATTCTGTTTAAAGGAAGTCATAGTGTTTTCCACATCCTTATGGTGTGTTACATCCCCTCATTTTCATGTGCTTTCCCTAGAGATGCATTTTTGGAGTATTAGTGAAACTTGCAGTTCTTGCTCACACTGCTTAAGTCATCATAATATATGGAGTTCTCTTCTATAGTTCACAGACATGTGTAAGTAAGAACGGTCAAGCCTTATTTATGACTTGATCTATAACTTGTTTTGAGAGCAGACCAACTACAGTAAGTGAATGTTGTTTGGTGGCCCTCAGGAGTTAAAGCGCTCATTTTTTTTGTGAACTAGCCTATTAGATGGTATGATGTATTCATAGAACGTCTATTTTCGCATCTCAGACATCTCTGACATTTAGGATTTTACTTCATTTTATCATCAACAATTTGGAAAAATGTAGCATAAAAATTCTGTGTGGACAAAAATACTCTGAATATTTTTTTTTCCATTTACATTCTATTTATTTAAATATTATAATTATTTATTTAACATGCACTTTTAACAGAAATGCTTTTAGCATAAGAAGTGCTACGGAAAGTCTCAGCCTAATAATGCAGTATCTTTTTTTTTATTTTTCGTAATTTAAATATAAAAATATTACTACTACGAGTAGGAGTACCAGGAGTAGTAGTAGTAGTAGGAGTACCAGGAGTAGTAGTAGGAGTACCAGGAGTAGTAGTAGTAGTAGGAGTACCAGTACCAGGAGTAGTAGTAGTAGTAGGAGTACCAGGAGTAGTAGTAGTAGTAGGAGTACCAGGAGTAGTAGTAGTAGGAGTGGAAGTAACAGTAGGAGTGGAAGTAACAGTAGGAGTGGAAGTAACAGTAGGAGTGGAAGTAACAGTAGGAGTGGTAGGAGTAACAGGAGTAGTAGGAGTAACAGGAGTAGTAGTAGGAGTAACAGGAGTAGTAGTAGTAGTAACAGGAGTAGTAGTTGTAGTAACAGTAGTTGTAGTAGTAGTAGTAGTAACAGGAGTAGTAGTAACAGGAGTAACATTAACAGGAGTAGTGGTAACAGGAGTAACATTAACAGGAGTAGTGGTAACAGGAGTAGTAGTAGTGGTAACAGGAGTAGTAGTAGTGGTAACAGGAGTAGTGGTAGTGGTAACAGGAGTAGTGGTAGTAGTAGTAGTAGTAGTAGTAACAGGAGTAGTAGAAGTAGTAACATTAACAGGAGTAGTAGTAACATGAGTAACATTAACAGGAGTAGTGGTAACAGGAGTAGTGGTAGTGGTAACAGGAGTAGTGGTAGTAGTAGTAGTAACAGGAGTATTAATGCTATTTAACAAAAATCTGTTACTATTATTATTATTATTTAATCATCGTGATTTTATAGTAAAACTATGATATTACAACCATCTTCATTTTCAAACATTAAACCGTCAAGCTTTTACTTTGGTGGGAAACCATGGGGGAACACATAAAGCTTCTCTTTTGTTGATGAAAGCTGGATTATAAACACACCCACGGTTGATGCATGTTGCATTACCAAATGTGCATTAAAAGCTTGAAAAATCTTGAAGTCAAAGCATAAAACAAGATAAGTTTGTATGGAGCAGCCTTTTGGATTTGACGATTTGCACTTATCTGTTTTTATTTAGATTAATAGTGTCATTGTTTGTGCTTATTGGGTAGACCAACCTACAAGTGATTAGACATTATATTTTCTGCATAATAAGCTGGGATAGGAGAAAGTGTTTTAGTTACATCAAGTTGAGCTGTGCAGCCGAGGCAGGACACACACACACACACACACTGTCACGCTCATGTCGTGCTTGCTGATGCAGCCCTCTGGACTAGGTCATCGGCGGTCCCAGTCAAGCGATGGATGACCTTTCCCGGGACACACTCCTCCTCTTCTGTACTGATTTTTATTCAGTTCTTCTCTTCAGCAGAACCCCATCAGTATTCAGGAGAACGCTGGCATGACTGTGTGCTTGTGTATTCACCCTTGTAATGCATGTTTGTGAATGACAAAGATAAAAAGGACGTGAAAGAAAACAAACCAACAAGCTCCAGCGCAGAGGACATCTGAGGAGAGATTCTGCGGGGCACAGCCGAGAAAACGACAAGGACGCTTCTCTAAATAGCATTTAGTGTTGTTTTACGGCTCCTCATGAGCAAAAGAGAGGAAATCTATGCATCAGTAGATTCGAATCTGTTTCATGCCTAGAAGGCATTCAAGACTTGTGCGCTACAGAGGCTTTTTGTTCCGCCGTTTTTCCTTTTTTGTATCTCCACAGTGTCTTGCATTACATGCACAGCTTGAGAACAGGGAGTTGCATATGTGTGTGTTTTTTTTTTTTGTTTTTTTTTTGCGTTCACTGCAGATATCTCTAATGAATATTGATAAATGGTTGTTTTGGCAACTGTGAGGTCAGAGTTCTTCTTCTCTGTCCCTCAGAGGAACAGAGCAATGCCACAGCATGACAGATGTGATTGTGTGCGAACAGGCCTCTGCCGAACACGCCGTTCCTCTCGTAGACACCAGAACGCCACTTTCTGTCCTTGAGGGTAGCAGCCACTCTATTAGTGTGTTTATATTGAGGCTATACTATTTATTGTCATTTTATGCTTGGCTTAATAAAGTAATTGGTTCATTGTGTACACTGTTGGGAGGACAGGAATGGAAGTGATTTGTCATGTAGCAGATGCTTTCTTATATGCGGAGCAACATTTTGCCTCACAGAGATGATCCAGTCTTTGAGCAGTAAGGCCCGGTTTCACAAACGGGGATTATCTTAAGCCAGGCATTAGTTAAATTTAAGATATATAAGCAACTTTTATAAAAAATGCCTCATAAGAAAATATTACAGGTGTGCATCCATAATGACACAGTACAATGACACTGACATGTTTTAAGATATTTTCATCTGAGACAGCTCAAACATTCAGCTTAGTCTGCGAATAGCTTAAGCTAGAGCTGGGCGGTATGACCAAAAATTTATATCACGGTATTTTTCAAAATTATATCGGTGTCACGGTATTTGA
>JAUCMT010000105.1:3285021-3298022 GCA_032357475.1 Enteromius thamalakanensis
AACCGTACCGAACCGAAAACCGTGACCCTAGAACCGCAATACGAACCGAACCGTGGGTTTTGTGAACCGTGCCACCCACAAACAATTGAAATTTGATTTATTAGTCAAAATTTTGATAATGACTGTTTATTGACTGATGCAAATTTTAGTGTTTTTGAGTGTTTTTACTACCTCTCTGAGTAACAAAATATATAGCTATGTATTTGAATACAAACCTAGATTCAGTGTGAGTTTAGTGTGCAGCTGAATTCAGTCCCGAACATCAGCAGGTCACCTTCTTAGATACATACTAAACATCCGCTTCTGACAGCCGCTGAATATTACACCGTGGCAGCCCAGCAAGTGATCATCCAAGATTCATAATTTACGAATGAAACAGCCCTTTCTTTATGAGATTGACTTTGGCATACGTTCAGATGTAATAACGATAAATGGCAGGCTGTCTTGGTTTTCACTGCACCCCGGGGTGCTGCTCCACGCTGTTGGAGAACCTCTGCGCTATGATATCATCACTGATCACAATTTTCCAACACGGCAATGTTTTTGGTGGACAATTTCATTTTGACTGTTGTATGAGAGAAGCCGTTGAGTTTGGAGGCTGAAGATGTGGGAGGAATGGGATTTTCTGCTCTCCCTTGAGAAGAGTTGAGCTCCTGTATGAATAAATTGTACACAGGCACAGCGAGAGAAGAGGTCAAAGGGGAAATTTCCACGGAGAACGCTATGGAAGATATGAGAGGGATATGGATGGTCGAGGTTTCCAGAGGTGAAGATTTGCCTTAAGTAGCTCTTCTCTTAGAGAGAGAGACACACACACAATGTGCCGCTCAACCAAAGGGCTTGTTGCACTTGTTTAACCTTGTAATACATGTGTTTCTGTCATGATTAATTGAAGGGGTGAGCTGTTATCAGCTAAAACAATTAATTGTCATTGTCAAAGGAATCAGTTTCTGACAGTTACCCATCAGAGGAGGATATATGTAGCATAATGGAGTTTTATTTGTAATACTGTATGCTGAATGACTTCCCTCTCTTCTACAGTACAAGTTATGGTACTGCTAAGAAACAGGTACAATGTCTGCCCTGCATCATCTGTTTCAGGTTCCTTTATGTTATGAGCGTTAAAATGGATTTGCATAAAATCATTTAGCATATTGTTTATAAATGAGGACAATAGAAGCAATTAAACCAACACGTTTGTGACATGTCCCAGCTAGTTTTAAGCAAATTTTGGGATTCAGACCTAAAAATTAGCCTTCCCTATTTTTAGGTGTGTTATCACCTGCTACACTGAATTAGCTTTATATAATCAAGTTAAATCAGAATGAGTGTTTCTAACAGCTCTCAGCCCTGCTCCACTCATCACACATACTGGAAAGAATTGTAATATTTTGTTCTAGGTCTGATTTGTTGAAAGATGATGATCTTCACACAGCTTGTTAGATGAGTCCATAGATGAGCGAGTTTCAGCAAAACACTCCAAGAGATGAGTCATGAGTCAGAGATTTGTCATCAGCAGGCTTAATTAGTCAAATATGTTCTCAGACCTTCCAAAATATGACACTAGTCAACAAACTGGAGAGGCACCCAGGCTTTTGCACGTCAATTGAAATGTGTGTGTGTGTGTGTTTTTCATATTTAGCAAATAAATATCCTCTGGATGAGGATTTGCTGAAACATGAAGCTGTTCATTTTTGAAGTTTTATAGATTTAGTCAGAAGAAATTGAGCCACTGATAACTAATAGTGATTCTTTAATTAATATTTCCATCTGTACAGTCCTCTGTTTATACATGAAGTAAACATTCTATCCAAAATAATCACAGTAAGGTTTGTGCAAAGTGTTGAGTTTCAAATTATGACCGTTTTGTCATAAATACTATTTAATATGGTGTGACAGGTGCATGTGCCCCAGTTCAAACAGAATGAATCAGTCATCTTGATTTTTGTTTACTACTAGTTATAGCACCAAACAAACATGAATGAGTATCATAAGGTATGTTGAAATATACAATGCATGGATCAAGCTAGCCATGCTGTATTGTGTGATGTAATTCCTCAATCAGCGTTGCAACTTCAGAAAGATGTCAAAATACAGCTAAGATTACATAGCGATGATTCTACTTTTTTTCTTTAATAAAGAAAAACATTATAAAAACAACGTTGCTATGTGTGTTGTGTTAGAGATTTGTCACAGTGCTTGCATATTGTTTTTGATTGCTTCTGTTGTCTTCCCTTTGGATAAAAGCGACTAAAATGTAGTGTAATGTTTATATTAGTTAGTGTATGTTTAAATTAGGGCTGCACAATATATTGAAATTATCGGTATCGCGATAAAAGCATATGCAATATCTGTATCGCAAAGAATTGCGATAAATGAAATGAAATTTGTGTCAAATTTGGACACAAAAATCAGATGGGACTTGTATACCTGCCTGGTGATATAATGCTATTGGCTAGACCGGGCCTAAAGGTGAACATAGCGGCTCAAAGCAGAGAATGAAAAATAAATATGGCAGGAATAGTGACAAGTGAAGAAAATGACAGCAGGGAAGAACGGGACATCAGAAATATGGCAATATTTTGGCTTTTAATTTTAATGAAATTTTTTTTTACATTTTATTTATGTGGATTTTTTCCACTACATACCAATTTATTTAAGGTCTTTACAATTTGTTTAATAGTATTTTCTTATTTAATTTTTGTTTAATATTATTTATTTTTAATAAAAAAAAATAGTTTCAAATATTTTGTTTTTTTTAGCCTGAATTAGATTTAATTAGATCAGATGAATATCTATTTCCTGTTTATTTTAGTATGCATTTTTTTATCATATATAAATGATTTAAAAAAATTAGCTAATAATAAAAAAAGCATTTTTCTAGGGAAATGTTATATCGCAAGAAATATTGTTATCGCATTATTCAACAACAATATTTTTCCAATATCGTGCAGCCCTAGTTTAAATGAATCTGTTGTGAGAACTAGTTTTTATGACAGCTACTGTGTAAATGTTTTTATTTCAACAACAGTAAAAAACAAGTAGGAAGATAATTCCGTCATTAAATTTCCAACCTTTTTGTTCAATTTAAATGTTTAAATGCAACTCGATTAGCATTTTAATTAAATTTATAATAACCTTTGCTGTTATAGTAATGTAGTCCCTGTATAGTTTACAGCCTTAGTTAAGTGACAGTCCTCACAGATGAGTGATTTGCAATGAAGGATAATCTTGTGGTGGGTTCAGGAGAACTGCGTCTCCAAACACCAGATCGTGGGTTTCACTGAGGAAGAGTGCAGTTATATAAGGCTTAGGCAGTTTGACAGTAATAGCCATAAAATCTGACCTTGTTTTTTTAGGCCAGATTGTTTTGCAGTGTCACTGTCATTTTCATCTGAGCTCAGTCAGTCTTCACTCTCAAGAACCTCACAGCAGGAAGCAAGCACAGTGCAGCAGGAAGCAGTTATCGAGTCACCGGAGGATGCCACACTGGGCTGTTCAACTCAAGCCAAGCATGGGCTAAATTTGCCCAGTGCTCTGATTCCTCTTAAAGCAACAGTGCATTTATGTAAGAAGAGTAATTAGTAGAGGTTTCAAGACCTGAGCTGGATGTGGCAGAGAAGAAGAAACGCTTTATTTTAGAGTGCATATTAGTTTTAGCCATTTAATAGTAATACTTAATTTTACCTTATTCTACATGACCTTATTCTATCTGAAGGTCGCAGGTTTGAGTCCCAGGTCCGGCAAGGGATGTAGGTGGGGGGAGTGAATAACCAGTGCTCCCTCCACCTTCAATACCACGACTGAGGTGAGACCCCTTGAGCAAGGCACCAAACTCCCAACTGCATCCCATGCATCCATGGTCCAGTAAAATGGATCAGATCAGCGTAAAAGGAAGTAGTAATGTCACGGTTGCAACAACAAATGTCTTCTGATATCAGTTTTGCGTTTGTTAACACTCTCTGATAGGTTTAGGTTTGGATTTGGTGTAGGGCATATTTCCAGCATGATAGAGCATTAACTTTTAGCAACAGTCCCCAGATATCCAATTTGTTAACCGTCACAATATGTACCTGAAGCAACATAATAAAAACGCATAGTGATAAAAATGTGCAATGGTTCACGTATTAAACCTGTGTTTTAGCGCCACTCAGTGGACATGACTCAGTAAGGTACAAAAAAAAAGGTGTTGCACAAAAAGTGCACAGAGGTGCGTATTTTTATGAGACCAGGTTGAAAAATCTACGCAAAATGTGCAGATCAGAGAAGTTGTGGTTCTTGTGTCTAATTCTGACTTTAAAAAAAACATTTAGTCTTCAGGGTTTTTATATCTGGATATAAAGAAGATACAAATGAAGAATAAAGAAGCGTGTGAGTGTAAGAATCAATCTGGTGTTTGAGATGCGATGGTAACAAGGCCTGTCCCACCGGAGCCATCAGCTGCGAGTAGTAAATGTTCCATCTGGTTCTGCTGCCGTAAATGACACCTTGCCGTTTATTAAAAAGATGAGTGGAGTTTATTAAACATATTCAATTGCCAGTTTGGGAATCCTCACGTTTCATCAGGCTCAAAGTGGTTGATAGGCTAATCTAGCGTTTTTGAAAATACTTGTAATGTTTTCATAAAATACGTAACTTCTTGGATGTAATCTTTTATTAAGATATCAAGTAGTTTTTTGTAATCATGCTTCTCTTTAATGTCTGTCTGTCTTAGTTCTGTCTTATCACTCTATCTGTAATTCTATGGTTGTTCAGTCATTTAATCTGTGTCGAAGTCCATATTGGTTATTAGTTAGTTCTAGTTAGAGTAATGTGCAGCCTCTAACCCATGAGTGTCAAGCTCTGCGGTTCTGCAAAGTTCAGCTCCGACCCTATTTAAACACACCTGATCCAGCTAATCATGTCCTTCAAGCTTATTTGAAAACTGTAGTTTGTATACTGTACTGAACTAAACTCCGCAGGACTAAGTTTGACACCCCGGCTCTAACCTGTTATCCTACACAGATTCTGCTTTTGACATGATGTTGGTAAATCAGTGGATGGAGCTGACTTTAAGTTCAGGGTTTCAGGGGCTGGATGTTAAATCAAAGCTCCTGTGTGAGGCTGAGAGTCAGGGACAGGCAGTAACTAGAGGAGCTGATTCAGTGGAATCGGCAAATGAGACGGGGAGAGTCGGGGCGCTGGGCCGAATAGAGGTAGTGTTTTAAGATGGAGATCCTCCTGCAGAGCTCCATGGGGAATCGAAGTAATGAGCCAAAACCCTGGGTCTTCTTGGGTCTGTGGATGCGTTTTAATGACTTGGAACAAGCAGCCTCCTGCTTGGTCACTTACACAGAGAGGTGCAGATAGAGAGGAAGAGAGAGGAACAGACAGAACTCCTCTGTGCTGTCCTCTGAGCAGCTTGATTTACTAATGAGGGCAACCTCTGAGACCTGAACAACATTCACTTCTCACTGCTGTTCTGAAAGTTCATTTACACCGACTCCATATGTTTGGCACAAAAATCATGTTCGCCAAGTTTCATTTTCAGTTGAGCGGAAAAACATTTAATAGGTTCTTGAAACAGAGGGCAAAATATCATTGCTAGTTTTGTCTTCCATACACAAGACGAAGAGATCTGTTTTACTTTAGAAGTAGTTTGTATCGTTAAGCCCTAAAGGATTTGCATTGTGTTTTTTATTATTTATGTATTTATTTTATTGGAATATTGTAATTGACATTTGGGTGCATATTAACAAATATTATATTTAGACCGACATGTATTTTTTGAATGTGGATATCTTATTTATAGGGAGCAAGGTGACTAATGACCAGTATACAGCCAATATATGTGATATCACTGTGAAAATAAAAATCATGTGTATTGTCAAAATCAATACATACATGCAACTATTGGCTAGTATATTGACCTGGTTGATATTTTGTTCAACACTTATTAATATTTGTCATAATCACATCAACCTTTTATGATTTGCACAAAGGGAGCAATAACCTGATTATTATTGCTGTCAATTTAATGCTAGCTAATTGCAGTTTTATTGATATTGATGCATAAATAAAAAAAAAAAATACAAATCTTAATAGCGTTATGCATGTCACTTAACTGCTCTTGCTTCAAACATGGAAAGCAATAAACAACTTTGTGTATGTTTTTTTCTGTATCGTAATGCCCAGCTTCAAATCATTAAGAGGCTTTTCTCTGCAAATATTGATGCATGCAATTATGTTGATTAATTCATCGGCATATCATACAGTTAATTATCTGTAGTCAGTTGACAGCCAGTCCTTTTTAACCCCTTGAGAAGCATGCAAACTGCCAGAAAGTGCTAATTGCTTTTATTGTGTCTCATACTTATGTTTCATACTTAGTTCTAGCACCCAAAGCCTTTGGGTAATTTATGTATCACTTGTAGGTATATTTAGCTGAGCACACAGTTGCTTCTCTGCCGTCAGACCTCAGCTTTTGCCTGTGTAAGACACTGTAAATTGTGCTTTCAATGTGACTTAATTAAAGATGTGTGTGTGTGTGTGTGTGTCCATGTGCAGAAGCTGACAACTCCATTCATTTGCACGGACTGCCAGCACAGAGTCGAACACTCTGCTAAATCAATGCAATTTAACTCTGCTCACTAACGCAGTGATTTATCCCACCGATCTGAGCGTGTGCAGAAACAGCTCACCATACACACATAAATCCACAGCCTCTGTGCCCTCCGAGCACGGATAAATATTTCTGAAGTGCTGTTACAAATCTCTCTCCCTCTCTCAGTTTTGGCCATCAGCTGCAGTATATTGGCTTGATTTCCAGTTTGTGGGCTGCTTGGGTGGGAATATTCCCGCAGACTAATTGATTCTGGCGGATTGGCTTTCACCAAAGCAATGGCAGTTAGTGCACATCTAGCGGAAAAACCCTTTAACAGCATAAAAACACATTTCCACTTAGTGTAATTTTATCACATGTTGCGAGGCGATGATTTATTTTGCCATAATGGAGCTGACTGCGTCCTGGCGGTTCAATAATGCAGATGGGTATTTCTATACAAAGGCGTGAGTCTATTAAACGAGCTGAATGATCTCTCTTTCCTCGAAAAGGAAGATATTCGATGCTGATCCTGTTAAACTTCTAATGGGGTCTAGCTTTATTTTGGCTTTCTGAAGAGATAAAAACAACGTTTGTGTTAAAATGTTAAAGCAGGGAAGTTGTAAATGATTTATAAGCTATAGTTATATTAAATGAGAAATATAACTTATGATAAATGGTAGTATATATATACAACAGGGTTTTATTAATCTCATGTCTATTATAGTTTTTCAGTGTAGCACGTTAATTAAGCACAATTTATTTAAATTGATAAATAAACTTATTAAATATTTAATTACATAGACGACTAAGAATATAATATTTAATGGTAATACAATTATTGCATCCCTCCTTTAAGGTCTCTTGGCTGTTTTATAAGAAAGTATTAGTGCCATAAATGCTAAAGTTTAGATTTGTTTAACCTCTGATTATGAGCACCATAGAATTTCACACCACCTTCATAAAACAAGAAACAATCTTGAATGGAACCATTTTTCCTTGAGACATGGCTTTGTGGACATGACTTTGTGGAGTTTCCTTAGGAAGTCGTAGGCAGAACAGCCGGAGGAATTCTGGAGGTGCAGAACTTGGAGAGATTCTTGCGCTCCATTTTTAAATAAGTCAGTGTGTCTTTTTCCAAGTTTCATTAACTATTTATCTCTCTCTCGCTCGCTATCCTTCTCCTCTGGATAGCTGAGGCGGCAAAGATCAGTCGCTGACGGCTGAGAGGCGAATAGCTCTTGACATGCTGTTTCTCCCTTACGCCGAGCACAGAAAGTGTCAGATGCTTGTGTAGGTGTTCCACTGATGAAGCCATGTTGACTTACAGAATCAAAGCTGTCTTGTGTGACACGACAGACATTTAACTGTGATGTCTTTATGCCACATTAACCAAAATATCAGCTCTGACTTTCCTGAACTCTTTGTGAATGCATTAGTGATGTGATGGAGGGCTCTCGTAGTTGTTTTGACAGCTTTCTGAGGATGCGTGCAGCAGCAGAGCTGTGGCACTGTAGTACCAGTCATGTGATTTATTGCTCGTATCAAAAGATACTTTGAACAGTTTTCCTTCAAGCAGAACATTTCTGAACATCGTTTTTTATGCTCCGACT
Source organism: Enteromius thamalakanensis (assembly GCA_032357475.1). Taxonomy (NCBI): domain Eukaryota; kingdom Metazoa; phylum Chordata; class Actinopteri; order Cypriniformes; family Cyprinidae; genus Enteromius; species Enteromius thamalakanensis. The sequence continues at coordinate 3,293,215 of JAUCMT010000105.1, forward strand.
TAAATTTAGTGCAATTAAGATGATGTAGAGTTCATAACTGCACAAATGAGATCTCAGATGTTGTTTATTTGCTTTATCTGCTTTTCTCAAGGTGTATGTTGAATGAGCCACGTCTTAACAGCTACTTACTTCATGTTTAGCAATGTTTTCTTGTCAAAGCGCATGAGTTAATGCAATGTAATTACTACTTGTTGATTTCTAACGAAAGAGGAAAAGATGACAGAATGCACTTTTCATATTCAACCAGCAGTAATTACACTTGTATTTTATATATGAAGTTACAGGTCTGTGAGAGACCTGCTTGTTTGTAGGTGACCAAATACGTAAGAATACAGAGGAATCTACCAATGAGAGGCCTCTCTCATCTTTATTATGATTGTTTTTTTAAAAAAGTTTAAAAATCAGCAAAATCTTGAATATATGGCCAGATTTACTAGCACAAAACATTGTGTGGCGTTAAAATAGTACTGTCAGGATTTACTAAAGGTGTGCAGGACATGCCTGACCTTATATATGCATTTATTAAGAGTTTCCCTTGCAGGTGTAAAACTTAAATGAGTATTAAAATTAATCACACAACGCAATTTACTGATGTCTTGCCTCATCATATTAATGGTATTCGTGGCATAATAGTCTAACTCTCTGAAAAATGCTTGTATTAAAGCAGGCGGTAGATTGTGCTGGTCATTATAAACATTATAAACATTTTTTATTGTGCACATTGTTAGTAAAGCTCCCCGTCCTTGCTTCTGTGAAATTGCAGTCTTAAAGCTAATGTGCCCATAGTGTGTGTATGTAGCCCACAAATGATGATACTTTATTTGATTTTCTTTCTGTATCGTTTTAGTTTAACTCTCCCTATTAAGCCACCACAAGCCGACTCTCAAAACCGCTAAAACTGCTATTGAAAGACCTGAACACACAATCTGCCCATCGTTGTCTTCTCTTTTATTCAGAGGAAGCCATTGTGTCATTTGATCAATATTTAATCTCTTTCGCGTCTCCTGCTGTGGCTGCTAAAAGGCAGATTAGGTTAACTCCAATGAGATATACACTACCGTTCAAAAGTTTTAGAACAGTAAGATGTTTAATGCTGTTTCTTCTGCTCATCAAGGCTGCATTTATTAGAATCAAAATCTAGAAAAAACTGTAATATTGTGAAATAGTTTTCTGTGTGAATATATTTTAAAATGTAATTTATTCCTGTGATACTAAGCATCATTTTAATCTTTCTAATATGCTGATGTTTTATAATTAGTGTTGGAAACAGTTGAGCTGATTCTTTGATCATTAAAATATTAAAAAGAGAAGCATTTATTTAAAATGTATAATAATGAATAATCGAAATGTTAGTAAATTATGTTTTAAAAGATAAAAAAGGGAAAAAATTACAAGTTCCACAAAAAAATCTATTTGCCTGAACAACTGTTTCCAACATTGATAATTCTATAATAAAGCAGCATATTAGAATGATTTCTGAAAGGATCATGTGACACTGAAGACTGGAGGAATGCTGCTTTTTATCACAGGAATAAACTGCATTTTAAAATTTATTCACACAGAAAACACTTATTTTAAATTAAAATAATATTTAAAAATATTACAGTTTTTTCTGGATCTAATAAATGCAGCCTTGATGAGCAGAAGAAACATTTTTAAACACCATTAAAAATCTTACTGTTCTAAAACTTTTGAACGTGCATTCCTTAAGACAGATGTCTTCATTCATTTTTTGAGCCCATAGCTTTTTTTTTTTTTTTTTTTTTAAACGTTCTCTATTTTGTAGTGTGTGATTTTATACTTTTTTATTTTTATAGTGTAATTCTCTGCTGATTTCAAGTCCTTGTAACTTTGTAACATATCACGGTCACGCGCTCTTTCAGTGTGAGTGTGTTTTTCATGTTATGTTAGATTCAGTAGTGCATATTGAGGAAGAGTGGATTGTGAGCGTCTTCTGGTTGCCAGATTTTAAAGGATGTTTCTTGACCAGATGCAGGTGGTTTAATGACTACGGTGGAATGGAATAAACTCTTTCCTTTTCCCACCAAATTTTACTGTTTTTTGTGTTTGCTCTCTGAGGCCTTGTAGTCATTCAGACAGAGCTGTTCTGATTCACTCCACATGACCCTTCGTTCACCAGCAATTCAAAATACATATGCTTGTAAGGTTTTGTTGTTGAATGTTCACCCCTGACCTTCATTGTTTGTGAAAGATAAATGTGTAAACACACAGTGGGTTTCATGACCGTAAACTCTGATGACCTTTGAAACCTGTTACTCATGGTTTTAAGAGAATGCTGTATCCTTCCAGAAAACTGACAGCGCAAAATAATTTCCATGAGCATTAGTGCTAACCGCAAGTCTGAATAACCAAACAAATGTAGTACAAAGTGTACTTTACGTGTAAATAACTTTGTTACAGTAAAATAAATATATAAAAGTGATTCATATCTGCATAAAATAGAGATTCTAAGCTTTCAAACTTTGGACCCGCCGGCGGGTCCGCAGAGTTTGATTAAATACTTTTTTGTTAAATTGTGTTTTATTTTGATTAATTTACTTTATTTCATTTAGCTGCCTTTTTGAAGATTAAATATAAGATTATTTATAAGTAAATAACTGGTCATTGGCATTACTTCTCATGGGTAAATAGCAAAGTAGCCCTGCCCACCTATATCTATGAAAAATCGGAGTATAATATAAACATATTTTATTGTTACACATTTAATGTGCATAATGTAATACCACCCAGCTCTTCAAGCTTTCCTGTTTCAGGCTTTATGTCCTCTGGATGTCCTGAGTCTGATGGGTCAGCGATGAAGGAGACTATAAAAACCAAACAGCCTGATTGAATTCACGTCCTGATGAATATTACCCTACAGAGGCAGAGATAAGGACAGAAGGGCATGTTCTGGTTATCTAAAACATAAATCATTCATTCTGTTTGAATATATTGAGTGAATCAACATAGTTTCAATGTAAATACATGGCCCAAAAAATCAAGTGTAACAAAATGATGTGAAATGTTGCCTTTAGTGTAAAATCCCAACATTTGATTCAGAATTGAGTCTTCCTCCTGTTATGTTTAATTTGATCTTCAGAGGCATTGATTTGTGTTGATATCTTGCAGTACTTTTTGACGTGATGTACAGTAAATGGGCTTCAGTGAACCCATGTGTTTGTCAAACTGTAGTTCATTTAAACAGGCAAGGTCATGCTTGCAGAGCTGTACAGTATTTAGCTGTTTGTTTTTCTTGTCAGGTTTTGTTTTAATCACACAATAATTGAGTAGAAACAGAGAATGATATCAGACTTACTGGAAAAGTCACTATGATTATCGTGCAGAAACATGAAACAGATGTAGGGCTGTGGGAAGAGTTTTTCTTTTTCAAACCTTTTCATTCTGTTTTCTCTGTTTCCCCCCTTTTCTCTTTATTTACTTTTCTTTTTCCTCTTCCGCTTCTATTTTTTCCTTTCTCTCTGCTTCCTCTTCTACTGTGCCTTTCCTGCTTCTTCCAAACCTTCTTCCTCTCATTCCTTTCGTTCTTGTACCTCCTTTCTTTTTATTCTTTTGCTTTCTCTTTTTCTTTTCCTTTTCTCTTTTCCTTCCAAACTCTTCCACATTCTCCTTTCCTTTCCTTTCCTTTCCTTTCCTTTCCTTTCCTTTCCTTTCCTTTCCTTTTTCTTCTACTCCTATCCTTTCTCTTGCCTCTTCCTAATCTTTAAAAGGTATCTGTCATTGTTGTGTGTTTTGAACTGAAATAATGAACCTCTCACCTGCAAAGTAACTGGATAACATCTCTAATTCTGTCCTGTTCTGTTTTTTCTCCCCCGTCAGAACAAGAATGTTTCGGCTAAAATGGAAAAGAAGAAATGGGAGGAGATGGTAGTCAAACAACAGAAGGAGGGCGATGAGAACGTGACCCCTGACATAGACGAGAACGGCTTCGACAATCTGGCCAGCAGCATGGGGCGAGACCAGGAGCGGGTGAAAGATCGTCTGCTGAAGAACACGTACTCCAAGAAGAACAAACGAGTGAGTCCGCCATCTCTTTCTGCAAGATAAATAGCTTGATGGACAAGAGCAGCAGCGCTCAAAACCCATGCGATCTTATACCTGTTCCTGAGTGTTGACGGCTTTGACCGGTGTTGACCGGATTAATGCGGCCGCCGCAGTCATTGCTGGACGCCTGCTGTTCCTGGAAGGGTCCAGTGAGGTGTGTGCATATGAATGTGACAGCAGTACATCAGCGGCTGACAGATTACTGGTCTAGAGCTGTGGTTAAGCCTCACAGCGTGCTGTTAATGACCAAGAAGAACAAATATAACCATCTCTCGCTTCCTGTATCCGTTTTCTCTCTTCCTTGTTTTTGCTCATTTGTAGCTTTTCTTGATAGCAATAGTACAGACAGTACAGGATGAGGAGGATGGATCTATCTATCTATCCATCTGTTGCTCTGTCTTTGTATTTATTAGCCTGTTTGTTTTGTCTAGCTATTGTTCTGTCATTCAGTTGTTTGGTCTATAATTTTTTTATAGTTCAGAATGTCCTTATTGATTGTAAACGATAATATTTTTTATTATAAAAAATATAATAAAAAAGGGGGGGGGGGGTGCAAAAAAACACAACCATGAAAAGATTGTGATACTATAAAAAAATCTAACATACTGTAATTAACACAGTGTAACAAATTAGAACATTTGATATTACAGAGAAACAACTATTTAAAAGTAAAGGTGCGTTCACACCGGACGCGAATGAAGCGTCAAGCGCGAGTGATTTACATGTTAAGTCAATGCAAAGACGCG
>JAUCMT010000105.1:3359000-3395140 GCA_032357475.1 Enteromius thamalakanensis
AGATTCATTAAAAGACATTATACTCACTGCTTCTGTAGGTGAGGCTGGATCATGAATGATTCTCGCGAACATAAACGTATTTCGGTTGATCAAGGGGGCGTTTCCCTTCAGAACCAAACATAACGTTGCTAAGTTTATTAATACATTTAACAACAAAACACCTCTATCTCTTAGGAGCCTTGCTTGTCTCTGCGTCTTGGTCTGATGACGGCTCGCTCAGGGGGATGGGTCTGTGTGACACGCTGCTGTCAATCATCCATTGTGGGAGTCACACTAAATGCATTTTAGAATGGCTTGATTTCAGAAGGGGCAACTTATTTTTATTAAATTAAAAGAAAACTACTGCTGGATCTTTATCATTGTAGAGAAAAAAAAAATTGTTTCAATTTGATTTTATTCAACTTTATTGTCATTGTGCAGAGTACAAGAGAAATGTGAAAAATATGAAGGGAAATAAAATATGAAATGAAAAAAGGGATGGGTGGTGGCATAAAATGTTTGGATCACATTTCCTTGTATGTATTTGTCTGCAGTGTTGAGCATTCTAACCAATCCCGCATGTTTCTGTTCAGTTTATGGCAGTGGCCAATAAGATGCACAATTAGAAGTCATTACGGAAGGCTTTGACTGAATTGAATGTTAAAATAACCAATGTAAAGTCTTGATTTTCTAAAGCATAATAATTCAGTGCTACTGTAGTATATGTATCTAATCTAGAGAGCAATTATTAAAACATTAATTTCTAATCCTGCCAAGTATAGGAGCTACAGAAAAGGATGCAACTCTTCAGATGAATCCTAAATTCTGACTCCTTCATCTACTTGTCTTATCTGTTCAGTAAGAGTGCTTCTTATCTGTCTTTCATATTGAGTTCCCAAATTGTCTGAGGGTCTGGACCACTAAAAATAGTGGGGCAGAGTGACATTGATAATCTCTTGTAATGGCATGTTACGGACTCTTTCTGCTGGAAACCAGCTAAATCACTGCAATCATCAGCTGCTGACAGTGAGCTGCAGTTTTGCCCCAAGAGTGTCATCTCTGGAGTTCAAAGTTTGAGTAGTTTGAAAGGTCTTTGTTTAGTAGGGAGAAATATCTTTTCCTTTGAAAATATTCTTCTTGCTTCTTGATATTTATCTCATTGGAATTTTTACAGATGCAAAAAATAAGTTGGACAACAATTCTCAAATATAGTACATCTAAAACATAAATTCTATACACACATATATATATATATATATATATATATATATATATATATACTGTATATATATATATATATATATGAGAGAGAGAGAGAGAGATGCTTTGTTAATTTTTAAGAATATAGTCAATAGTTTGCAGTAATTGTATTGATTTTTAGATTTATTTATTTTATTATGTACATCATCATTTTATAAATTTTATTAAAAAAGTATTTTCTTTGTGTTCCTTTTCTTTAGCTTTTATTTAATCCATATTAAAGCCAAATGAAACATATGATATTAAGCAAACTATTAACATTTAGTGCAGTAAGAGACTTCCTTTAAGACTTTTATTAGTAGATCAGTATTTTTATGTATTTATTTATTTATTTCCAACCATTTTACATTTTTTTTATAAATTTTTTTATATGTAATATTTATTTAAATAGTTTATTTTGGAGTACATTTATTATTATGTTTTCCTTATTCTTTTTAATTGTCTAATTATACTTTTACTACAATCCCCCCCCATTCAATCTTTTGTGGAATTGCAGCTTCAGTGCTGTAAAAAAACTTCTTGTAGTTTTTCAGAATCCGTCTTACAGAACAGAGGTTTAATAACACCGGGATGATTAGCAGTGAGTTCATGTATAGGGCATGGAAAGTTGTGGGATTTTCAACAATATCCGTACAGATGGGAACCACAGAGTTACTCCTAAAGATCAAACATGCAGAAGCTGAGATACAGAACATGTGTGATTAAAAGCACACAAATCTTGTGCAGTCCCACTGCGCTCAATTTGTGATCTCCGTCTCTCTCTCTGTAGGCTTATGTCAGCGCCAAGCACGAGGGAGACAAGGTGATCGTTTTTGAGAGGGCCAACGTCACCTTTATCTTCAACTTCCACCCAACCAACAGCTACAGCAACTACAGAGTGGCAGTGAGGCCGTCGGGGAAGTATCCTTCACAACTTCACAATACTGCTCTCACAGAAAAGCAGTGTTGTTATTGACTATCACAAACTCTAAAACCATTACAAATAGTTTGTTAATTAAAAAAAAAAAAAAAGCTGAAATAGATACAATAAAAACAAAATCAAATCATAAATACTAGATGAAAATGCATTTCATTTGGTTAACAAGGCAACATTTCTATTTTTGGTAATTTTTTTTACGTTTAAATCAAGGTACTAAAATTGTTAAAACTAAATATAAATGGCATATCAAAATTACTAAAACTTTGACTTAAACTAAAAATACGAATAATATATGAAAATATGAATAAATGCTATATAGAACATACATACAAAACATTTTATGGAAACATTGTCACATTTCAGATTTATATTACTTGGATTTAAATAATACAGAAAGTAACTCACATGATCTTTGTCATTGCACTTTATTTGTGCCTGAAACCACTACAGCAGCTTAATATTAATTATGATAATAATAAATAACTGTAATACTAATCCTGCTGGAAATAATTATATTATTATTATTATCATCATCATCACAGTATTGCAGCTAATACCCTAAACAATAATTTTGATAATTAATAACTGTAGTAATAATAATAATGTAAGCATTCCATATTATTATTATTAGTAGTAGTAGTAGTAGTAGTATCTGTCGGCCTACCTGTCTGTCTGACTGTATCTCTCTCTTTATATTCGTGTCATTTCAAACACATATTAAGTTCAATTTTGAATTATTAATTAAGAAAATAATACTAGTTGTAAAAATGGCCTAAAAATGGTCTGTATGACTTATGGCAAGTCTTCTGTCAACATACAGTTGCGTTAGTGTAACAAGTGACTGTCGATTAAGATTGAAGCAGCGTGCAGATGAGTAAATGATGACAGAATATTCATTGAAGAGTGTGATTGTGTACAGCAGGTTTAGCCGCATCCGTGTCGCTGTGAAGCTGCAGGAAGTGTTTTCAGCAGGAGACTGAAGGAGAACCCAGCTTTAGATGCAAACAGCTGAGAAGCTACAGAAATAGCTGTCATTATGAGCGCGAGAGGTAAACACGCCTTAGTGTGTGTGTGTGTGTGTAACCACGCTCGAAAGATGAGAGTCGAAGCACAGCGTCCAATTAGAGCAGAAGACAGATGTAAGTGTCAGACGAGGTAAACAAGTCTGACCCAACGAGTCCAGAGTGCTTTTTCATTAAACCCAAACCATCTCACACACGCTGTATCTGTGCGCATGCATCCATATTTTTCTCTGTTATCTCACAGTGGCTTGTTACGTTATCGGACGGGTCGGGTAAAGTCATAATAACACACTATCTCTAGATGTGTGAGAGTGAAAGAGGCTTCTGTGTAGTTGGTGTGTTCAGGGAGCTTCAGTGGACCGTTTTACATTTGGCAGTGCTGTTACATACAAAAGTACTCTGATCCTTACCCATAATTCCATATGATTGTTGTACATTTCTGATGCATCTCCTAGTGATTGTGCCTCTGATTTTTATATGGCAGCTGATGTATTATACCCCAAATCATTACTATATTGCTCCATATTATAATATATTACCGTATTATTTATTTATTTATTTATATATATATATATATATATATAGACATATTATATACACATATTATATTTGAAAAATATATATTTTATTTGAATTGCTATTGGTTGGTGTGTCACATGATATTTGTGACCACAAGATCTTATTGAAAACTAAAATGTTTTAGTGGACTTGCTGTTGCAAAAATAATCCATCCATCCATCTTCTTCGGCTTATCCAGGACCAGTCTAAGCAGGGCCGCACAGACTTCCCTCTCCCCAGAAACTTCCTCCAGCTCTTCTGAGGGAACACAGAGGCGTTCCCAGGCCAGCCGAGAGACATAGTCCCTCCAGCGTGTCCTAGGTCTTCCCCGGGGGCCTCTTCCCAGTGGGACATGCCCTGAACACCTCCCCAGGGAGGCATCTGGAACAGATGCTCGAGCCACCTCAGCTGGCCTCTCTCGATGTGGAGGAGTGGATCTACTCTGAGCTTCTCCTGAGTGATCGAAATCCTCACCCTATCTTTAAGGGAGCGCCCTGCCATCCTGCGGAGAAAACTCATTTCACCTGCCTGTATCTGGGATCTCGTTCTTTCGGTCATAATCAGATTCGGAGGTGCTGATTCTCATCCCAGCAGCTTCACACTCAGCTGCAAACCGCCCCATTGCCCGCTGTAGGTCTTGGTTCGAAGAAGCCAACAGGACAACATCATCTGCAAAAAGCCCCCAAACCGGAACCCCTCCTGCTCCCAACTACACCTAGTAATCCTTTCCATAAAAATAATGAACAGGACCGTTCATTATTTACAAAAATAAATAATGAACCGTTCATAATTACAGTATTACAAAAATAATCTATTTAAGTTAACAAATATCCCTAATAAATGGAAAACACAACTATGTTTCGTACAGCGTTACGGTGTGGAAATGTTGCCACAGACTGGTATGATTTATTTATTTATTTTTATTTTTTCTATGCTGAAAATTATTAATATTTTACATATTTTTTTTAAATCCAGAGTTCCGTTGATCGTGATAAGCGCTCGTCATCACTGTTGTAAACACAATGGCTTTCATAAGGGAGTTAGGCGTCACAACGTTTCCAGGAACGTTAAACACAGTGACAGACACGTCTCCCAGAAATCCTGTAGAATTTAACCAATCCGTCACTGACGACAAGTGTTTCCACTTTTGTGTGCCATATGGATCAGACATTTAGCCAACATCTGTGGGTGTGACCTCTGAGACTACTTCTACTTCTACTAATAATAATTATAATTATCATTCTAATTAATTTCTAATAATGCAATGGCCAATTATTCTGCTTAAACTGTAGTTACCACACCTCAAGACATCGATCAGATGATATATTTCAAGGTTTGTGCACATGCGTCTTACAATTATTACTATGATCATGTGATCTTTGCAATTAAATGCAAATCAGACAAACTAAAATGTTATTTTTGTTGTATTTCTTTATTGTTATAAAGATAAGCAGATTTTGGCCAGCAAGACTGTACACCACTATGGTGCAGCTAATACCTAATGTAGTAGTAATAATAATAATAACAATAATAAAATCACTTGTTGATTAAACATAACATTTCAAAGTAATTTTTTTAATATAGTTGTATTCTGTCCACACCCTTAATATTTAATAATTCCAGTCAAACTCCCATTACATTTGTGCCACTTATTTTTGTCCTTGCTTTGTGACATAACGCAGACTTGAGAAGTTACTGTACTTTTACAGATGTTCAGCGTGGATGTTTTAATTTTCTTCTTTTTTTCTTTGTACAGCTGAATAGTTTGCATGACAGATGAGTAGGTGTGTGTTTTTTGTTTTGTTTGTTTTTTCTGGAACATATTAGGATGCATTTGTGTTTACAGCACCGATGAGGCCAAATGTGTCCCTGAAACACTGGAGCACAAAACGCTTTAGAGCCAGTTTATGCTTGTATTCAATACCACATGTAAAATGGGCCAGAATTATTTTTATTTATTTATTTTTTTTATTATGACCGTTTACACATTAAAACACACTTTGGCATGAGCTCGCGCCTCATCAGATGACAGCTGCAAAAGCCATATTTCTGTAAACAAGTGGAGTTGCAAACTGTAACTTTACTACAGGTAAAAGCCTAAAACACAAAAGCTTCAAGGAGGCGGACATGCTCATGAATTTAAATTCTAAAGAGAGACAAAGCACTTCAACGCCTTAAAAAGTCTCTCCCATGTCCTTTCAGCAGGAAGTTTTGTTCCTCAGACTTTTTCTCTCTTTTCCAGAAGAAGACGAAGTTTCCCCTGAGTTAAGCACTCCACCACAACCATCAGCCATTAAAATTCTGTCGACATCAGCTTTACAGCTCAAAGATGCTTGATGACTTTATACGAAAGGAAAAAAATGCGTAACGAGTGTGATAACGGATAAAAGCAGAACACAGGGGATCTCATGGGAATGATTTCTGCTGTTGAAGATGAAAGCGTTGTAAGGAGGGTCAGGGTGTCATAGAGGGGGGTTATGGTTATGTATATATACTTCCTTGAAGAGCATTTGCAGTGAGCAGTTTTCCATTTCTGATCTCACTCAAAATCATTGCAGAAGCTTAAAATCTCAACAGTCCAACTTTTTTTGCAAAGATTCATTAAAAGACTTTATACTCACTGCTTCTGTTGGTGAGGCTGGATCATGAATGATTCTCGCGAACATAAACGCATTTCGGTTGATCAAGGGGGCGTTTCCCTTCAGAACCAAACATTAATCCTCCGCGTCTTCAGTCACTCAGATGTCGGGGGTAAATGACTACTGCTATGTTCATTAATACATTCAACATCAAAACACCTCAATCTCTTATTGGTCTTGCTTGTCTCTGCGTCTCGGTCTGATGGCGGCTCACTCAGGGCGGGTCTGAGGTAAGACACCAGTTCAGTCTGTCAATCAATTATTGTGGGCGTGGCCTCTGTCAGTGCCACATGCATTTGAGAAAGGCTTGATTTCAGAAGGGGCAACTTATTTTTATTAAATCAAAAGAAAACTATTGCTGGATCTTTATGATTGTAGGGTGGTTGTGTACACACACTCCCAACACACACTTCAGTCCAAACAGCTTGAAAAGGTGCATGTATCACCGTATGACCCCTTTAAATATATTTTTAAATGCAACTTATATCTGTGATGATGGCAACGCTGAAACTGAACACACACACACACACACACACACACTTTTATAGCTTTTTTATGCATGCTTGGAATGACATGCTAGTAGTAATGTTTATTTTTGAGGTGAACTAATTGTTTAAGCCTTTAAGATCACTCAGTGTTTGTGAGTTTTGTCATCTGTACTGTAAGGCCTAATCTACAGATGTGACAAACCCAAATGAAGCAGGGCCACAATTACACAGTGTGAAAAATGGCTGGCAAGAAGCAGAGGAAGAAAGCAGGAGTATTCCCCGCTCAGTTGATGAGAGATCCCGCCGCTGGCTCTCCGCCTCCTCTCTGCATCCAGCCATCTCTCCGTCTCTCCACACTTCTCTCCTCCCTTGGCTTGATGGGACAGCTGTAATTAGGGAGTGGAGTCTAAAACAGAGAGGCATTCTGGGTCTGTGTTCGCAAGAGGGAATGATCATAGTATTTAGGAGATGCGCCCAACTACAGCAACACGTCTTAAAGAACACACACACACACACAATCTTAAACTTGCATGCTCTTACACGCAGAAAAAAGGTTCTGGGAAATACACTCCGTCAATGTTGGATATATTATTTTTCTATTATATCATGTATTAGTTTGTATAATATGTATGTCTCTGTATATAGCCGCTGTAGAGAGAGATTTTAGCAAAGCTGTACAATTATTATTATTTTTTTTAATCTTGTGTAAACTCTTTCTACTTTGAAGCTTTCAATTTTTATATTCACTTTACTTTACTGGCCCTTTCTTCATAGTTGCGTGTGAAATTGACTAGCGATTTCAGAGTAGAAATTGTTTCAATGCCTTACACCATTTTTTTCAGTGTAGATGCCAAGTCGATTTTCTTCTGCTTATATGTATATAACAACATAATAGATTCCTGGGACCAAAAAATGTCACCATAATGGCGGGCATGTTTGATATTGCTATCCCTTTGTAAGGTTTACCAAGATATTTCAGTGTGTGAATGTTTTTTCTGAACTGATCATGGGCCTCATTTATAAAGCGTGCGTATGCTTAGATTTTATCTTAGGGTGTGCTCATATTTATATACTAAGTGCTTAGTGTCACGTCAGAGTCTGAGCAGACGTACACACCTTTTATTGTCAATAATATTGCAGGGTTTTGAACATGTAAGCTGTTCTTGCAGCTCGCTGTTTTAATGATGATGATTGGTGATATTTTATGTGTTATTGTCATTAATTAGAAGTGGTTTACAAGGCAGAGAGTTGAAAGCATTCATTTGCGTGCGATTTTATAAACATTTGCAATTGATAGATCTGAAAGAGAGGCCTTCATGCGTTTTCTGTTCGTTAATTCTATCAAATGTATGCATATCTGACAAATGATCATAAGATCACATTTAGGATGGTTTTTGTGTAATGTTTTATAAATAAGGCCCCAGGCCATGAAAATAGTGGCCTGGTTTTAGAAAGGTTTATAGATGAATCAGAACTCACAATATTTCTGGTAAAATTATCTAAAAATGTAATTTGATTCATTTTTGATTTTCAAATCAAAAAAATCAAAAATGATCAATGTCTTTTTAGAGACATTGTCTCTAAAAAGCATTGGCGGTGACTATTTTAGCCCTGTCTTAGTTGTTTAGCATCTGTAGTTTTTTTTTGGTGCTGAAATGCTGCACAGAACTCTGATGCGTGTTTAGTGAATGCACCCCACACAGTTCTCTTTTAATCCATATCTTGAGTAAGAAATCATCCACAGTTTGGGCAGGCCATTTATTAGCATGCTGAGAGTCCTGCCCTAGTTAAAGTGCTGCGATTCATCATTACCTGTCAGTGCTGTCAGAATGTGGGCTGGATACCGCAGGGAGAGCTGGCTTTCAGAGCTCTGGGTTTCCTTACGCAGCGACTGCTTGCTTTGAATGCTTGTGGATTGTGGGTTTAGCACCGTCACGTTGCCCTTGTCCAACTTCCTCCGAATTTTCAGTGCAGATTTAGAAAAAAAGGCAGCAGGTGCAATTCCTGAGAGAGTCCGTAGAGATTTCACTCGTGCCCTGGAGCTCTTCACTTAACCACAGTTTTGCTCTAAGGAGACTTTTCCTGCAATTAGTGTACTCCAGATCTGCTCACTGACAAGTAGCCAAATGAGAATAGGTGGATGGGTTTCTCATCTCATCCTGTGTGTTAGAAATTTCTCTCCAGTGGCATCATCCTCCAATCTGTTTTTACATTTAAAGTAACACTGTTTAATATCTATCTAGTTAACTATTGATTATTTTTTGAATGGTACACAGAAGAATACATGACTCCAACTCATTCTTTCCAATTCCCGTTGACACATTCTATCATTTCCCCTTTGTGCTTGAAAGCAACATAGTTAAATGAGCGTGCAGGCAAAATAAAAAGATTGCATTGTTTGTAGCATTTACAACACGTGTTAGGCTGGCCGTAAATAATATTCAGCTTTCAAAAAGGTTTAAACACATTATCGATGGATGTTAAACTAAGCTGAAGTAATTACAGAAACATGAGGCGGTTGCATGAGTTGAGGAACTTCCTGTAAAAGAAATATGGCCATTTCTTTTTAATGTAATGTGGTTTGCTTCATAGATATTGGGTTAGCACTTACCTTGTGACTGCAGTCAGGAAGTGCATCTGTAGACACTAAACACGGTCTGTAAAACAGCTGTATCTAGAATATTCTGGATGCTCTGATTTTGTGCCATATTGAATTACAAGGTGGAATGCATAAACATTATCTTATTATCTTATTTCCCTGATAAAGTCATTCCAGAATTAGATTATAGAGCAAATTTGATAGCCATTGCTTGGTAATGCTGATTTCATCCAAGTTCTATTATCAGTTTAATTTCTCCCGTTATATGTCGTGCATCACCTTTTGAGAAAAGTCACATGATAATTATTAAAAGACTAATTAACCGTTTCTCAGAATAATTTGTCCCTAATCAAGAGCTTGAATAATTTGGTTTTGGCACAAGCAACAACAGACACACATCAAGAGCAAGCAATGTATCAGATTTTTGTTTGTGTATATATATATACAGTATATATATTTTACAGTATGTGAACGTACATGTACTTACAGTATAGTGTACCTAACTAAGAAAGTACCGGGGCATGGTGTAGGGTTAGGTTTAGGGGAAGGTTTGGAGTTAATTGCAATTATAATGCGTACATAGTATGTACAGTAGATGAGTAACAAGACTGTAAAATGAAGTGCTGCCCAATAATTATTTTATTATTTATGTCTCACAGTGAAAATCTCTTCATATTTTCTTTTAAATATTTGGAATCACCACCTGTACAGCGTTTATCAGATTATATACGTGTGGGAGCTGTTTAGTTGAGGTGTCACATTTTATCAGGCGTTTTTACACAGCAGTGCAATTCGCTCTTTCTTCCTTCAAGTATTTCTTTTGGTGTCTTTTATAGTGGCCTGGAGGTTAAGTACAGTTCTCCTTTAGATTTATGTCCTCTCGTAGGCAGACTTCATTTCCACTTAATCACTTGCCCTGACACACAGCTCTATAAAACGCATGCTTACTTTCCATTAATTAAATGCTACTTTTAAATTGACTGCTCTAGTATATGCTACTTTTAAAGTGACACGAGAGAGAGAGAGCGGCAAAGCTGCCCTCAGGAGAGTAAAACCAGGTGTCCGTCACAGCAAGGTCAGTCAGGATGGTTTTTACTGTGCCAGTTACTACTGGCTGTACTTTCCTGTAATATAAGAGCTTGTTAATGATGTTCAGTGAGATCAGAAACTGCATGGGATGAGAGCCGGAGCTGGGATAATAGAGCTGTATTCACATAGCCTGTGTAGCACAGAAATATATCATCAAACATAAACATGAGCGATTTGTTTTAATTGCATTTGATGGCACTTCCAACACATTGTTCTACCGTAGTATGACACATATCAGAGTAAAGACCAAGACTGTATCTGTCTGCAATCAATAGAAGCATAAAACAGAGCGGGAGTGTAACGTAACCTTTCTTATAAAATTACATTATCAGATAGGGAGATCAGATGATTAGATGAATAGACGATTAGCGATGAGTGGGCTATTGTTTCCTGCACGTGATCCTCCTGAAATTTGTTTGCAAACATCATATATATATATATATATATAATTGTATGCAGTGCCATATGGCAATATCACAAACACAGTGGGGCAATATATGCATTAATTCTGTATTTAATGCATCTTTTCAGAATAAAGCTTTACTTATTTATCTTGTGACTTGTGAACTGCCGTGCATTTATATATCTATCGAACAAAGTGCATAATCCCTCACAATCAGAACAGAAAAGCATGTGCCTGTATATATTGAACGATGTGTTATTTAATTTTAATTTAATGTCACTGCATTCGTTTTACATTTTTTGCAACTGTGTTTTTTTTTAAAGGTAAGAATGCAGACTGGCAGGATAACTTTTTCGCGTTCAGTAGTTTTTTAGTTCTTTGATCAGTGCTTGTTGAATGAGCAGAATGTGATAAGTGGATGGAATAAGTGTAATGTAAATATGGTTTTATTATTAGAACTAGCCAGCGCTTTGACTCCCAGTGCAGTTGTTACTTCATTAGGATGCCCTCTGCTTCAGTTCTGATGTTCCGTTTAGAATTTGATCTAGGATTCAGTGTCGTGTCTCTCCGCCCTGGGCGCCGTGCCTGGTTTTACTGCTTGGGTTTACAGCATTCATTATGCACACTTAACAGCTGTTGTAACTCTCTGAGGCAGCAGTGTGCGTGCACATGTGTGTGTGTGTGTGTGTGTGGTGTTAGGTGCGAAGGGATTGGCTGCTGGCCCGGACAGCAGGATCACACCATTGACCTTTCGGTATAGACATGAAAGATGATCGTTCTTTTGCTTGCGGGATGGGTTTCATATTTTCACCTGGCACTTAATTCTGTTCTCATCTCATCCCGCCTGCCTTCCTCCCTCTTTATCACGTTTGCCTTGTTCTATCCATCAAGACCCCAGTGAGATTGGAGAGGAAAGATCACTATCATATTTCTGCGTTTGCCGTTCTAACATTATAACGACTCTTGGCTGGAATAATTCAGGACAGGAATGCTTGCACGTTACAGGATGTTTGATGTTTTAATCAGGATCTTCAGAATTTCTTTAGAACTGTTGACTGTTAAAATTAAACTATGCTGTAAACATCAGTTGACTCGAATGCAAATTCTTGTTGTCTTTATCGTGTCCAGTGAATCGTGAACTGTTCATCTTTAAGGCAGGGTTTGCTTACCTAAGATGCAATCAATAAGTAATAAGATACAACCGTAAAAGAAGTTGTGTATATTCACTGCTGAGGAAGTTAATAATATAAATTGTAGGACTTTTCCATTTTAATTTCCGTGACTTTCCATGAGTTTTTACCAAAAAATATAACTAGGTTATCAGAAATCAGAATTTTAACACAATGCATTTGATTAGTCTAAAATTGCTGTAATTTTAGGGTAGATCATCAGCCTGAAATGACTGCTAATTTTCTGTAATGCTAAATATGATTGTAATGAATATGCAGTATGTTGTGTGTGCACACTGCATAGTAAATTAATAATAGGAATTTAGTATGAGTAACTTTGTTTCCATGGCTTCCTATAAGTTCTGAAATGTACAGTTTAGACCAAGAAAACAAGCGTTTCAGAACATGACGATAGACTTTCAGTAAGCTCGGTGGTGTAAGACCTACAGTAGATGTCTACGTTTACATGACATGATGCTTGTTGCATCTGCTGTATAGGTCACTGTCTGGGAAGTTAAAAAAATTAATGTCTGTTGGCCGAAAAAAGCTCAAGTTTTCAGCTCATTAGTGACTTCTGTTCTCAGAGAGTCCAAAAAGATATCCTAATAGGCTACATGTTTAGAGTGCAATTTATTATAGTTTTTTTGATACATTTGATACTCACAGCATACATCAGCAACATTTGTCAAGTATAACTCATTGCCCAAGACAAGAGTAGAAACAAAGTATTTCTTGAGGGAAAGGAAATTTATGAGAGTGGTAAATGCGGAGTCATATGGGGTTATGGATTCTCATATTTTATGTATGGATGATCCCTATGTGGTTAAAACGTCATGTGGACTGCTGGATCTCTTGGTTTATTTTGTGTTGGAACTTAAGGCATGAAATATTACCAAAGGAGTTATTACGCTCCTTTAGTCTTGGCTTCTTCCCAATATTTACACAACCTCTATTCTCTGTGAGGCTTGTATGGCTTCTGCTCTACTTGAGATGGAGAGATTTGTGGTTTGAAACCCCAAGGAACACATCTGCCAACATTTTAGAATTTTCCACCATATCATTACATTAAGGCCGCTGGCATGGAGCAGCAGTAACACTGAGGTTGTGTTTTATAAATATTGACGTGAGGGTACTTCTAAGACTTCTACCACACTCCAGACTCTGTTGGCTAAGCTTATATCATCATTTGCAATTTAAGCCACCACTCAAAGTTTTCAAAGTAACCTCGTTCCATTAGACTCCACACGGAGGATTGCATTCGACAAAAAAAAGGAACCAGAAATCGCAGTTTGTGCAGGTCAGGGTTGTGCGCTATTCACACTCCAATGCAGCTGCTGATTTTGGAGTGAATTTAAATGTAGATATCAAACTACTATTGCAATTAGAATTTAAATATAAGGAGGCTAAATTAAAATAAAAGTCATTCATATTCACTGTGATTCTAAACTTGGACAAGTTAAGTGGACACGATTTAAATGCCTTATTTATTTATTCATTTATTTTAATCTGTTTATACATATAAAAACCAGCCGCAAACAACTTGACCTTGCCCACAAAACATGTGATTGTGATAGGTCTTACCAGTTTATTTGCACCAGTGCTGCACTGAATCACAGCCTGTGGGTATTATAAATAATAGATTGCCATTGAACGTTCAAAATACACTACTATAGCAATGGACCTATCATTTATGAAGAACTATACGCAGTGGACCAATCGAGGCAGACTGGGACAATTTGACCAATAAGAGCAGAGCAGGCTCACAGAAAGGAGGGGTTTAGAGAGAATGAACCGCTTCGAATGTGATATAAAATACATATTTTGAGAAAACAAGAGCATTCTTTTTCTCCTTGCTTGCATGTAGGCTTACTGTAGGAGACTTCCAAAACAATATTAGAAGCCTTAAAAATGGCATAATAGGGGCACTTTAAAGGTTTTATTTTATTTGAGCTGTCAGGTGCTTGACAGATTTTCAAATTATCGTTCACGTTCATTTTAGAAGGGAATATTAAAGACACTGGTTTTATAACTGATAATTAGTTAATATCTCGTGCTGCATGAATTGACTGTTGTTCTGAACTATTTTATTCATCAAAGAATCCTGAATCCTGTTTTTGTAAATACAGCATGTTAAGCAACTGTTTATCATACTAAGAAGGATTTCTGAAGTGGCTCTGAAGACCGAAAACATTCCAGACCTCAGACTCAGAGTAGTAGCGTGTATGTGGCTGTGAATTTCACATGTAACATGATGCCAGCTCCATTTTATTGACATTCTTGCAGCTTTATTGAAAAGTTCCACCTCCGTCTCTTATTACTGTAGATCTGTAGTGAAGTGAAAGCTGTTTCTTGACACTCTTCCATACAGTAGCACAATATCCAGGATTGCTGTTTTTCAAAATACTACCATTTGAAACTAATACTACCAAGTACTACCAAAATACTACAAAGTGCAAATCAGTATGCATGTGCTCATTAATAGCAGGTAATAAAATGGTGGGTTGGAAACTGTAGTCAGATACTTGTGGCCCCTGCACAAAAAACTTGTCCGTGTGTAACTCCATCGCCCTAATCCTCTTTGCTTGCTTGCTTCTTTTTTTTTAAGAGAGCGAGAGATAATTAAAGTGGTTTTGGTGGTGGTGTTTTTTTTTTATGCTGTCTCAAAGGGTTAACCCTCAAGACCCGGAGCTCTTTCTAGCTGCTTCTTTGCATACACTCTTGAGGTTCTGTGAAGAGCCCACTCAAGACCTCTTCTGCAGCTCCAGATGTTTTGTGTAGCTATTTATTTAGCTTGTAAACAGGCCGCCGAAAGCTTCCCCCATAATGATGGAGAGGGAAACCGCAATTACATTGTTGCAGGGCCTTTACAAAACAGAGCTGGCTGTTGAATGAGACTCGGTGCTGGGGGGAAAACAGGTTGTTATCGCTTTAGAAGGAGAGGGTTGCCAGATTGAAATGCAAATCTTAACATTTTGCAATTCATTTGGGGGCAAAGCAATAACGGCAACTACAAAAACAGGAGGGGGCGAAAGGATGAAAATAAGGTTATCCTTTCTTGTTTTCCCTTTTTTGGTCTCTGCAATTTCACACTTTATTTCATTTTGTGATATTAAGAGGTCTTTTATGAAACATTGGTGATTTGGAAAGCTTAGTACCTCAATAGATTGTAAAGTCTTCTTAGCAAATAGTATCAATATTATGGCACTCTTTTATTGATTTGTGTTCAGCAATATTATAGATTATAGCAATATTCTAGGCCATATTGATTTAAAAAAAAAACACAACAACACTTTTCGGCATTCTACAGTACTTTGATAGACGTGTTTAGGTGATTTATACATGCAGTACGTTTCCTTAAAAAGGAAACCAAGCATTAGGGCCCGGGAGTGAAAACTTTTGAACAGAATGAAGATGTGTACATTTTCTTTTTTTCTTCGCTAAACATCATATTTTTTCATATAGTATGTCTTTCAGAAGCTATAATGAAAAATTATTTTCTCTTTCGGACTATGTAAACATTCTTTTAGTCAAAATGTTCAGTTTTTAGGATTCTGGCTATTTAATTACAATCTTCAATCTGATCTACAAGACTCAATGGGAGAGTAGACTTTCTTTCCCACAGTTCCTTTATTTTAGTTCAAAACCCAACAAATAACAAACCATTTGCAATTTAAGAATGTTTTGATGAATCAGTGAAGACCCGTCACCTGTTTTCAAATGTTTTACGATAACCTTATAATGCATGCATCCTCTAGAGTTAAAAAGGCAATGAGACTTTGGGAATTTTAATTTTTGTGGCGTCTTCAAAGTAAACACGGCCTGCTTGGCTCATGATAACCTCATACTTGAACAGATTAACACGGCTCGACAGCGGTAACAGCCCTCCCTCGCTGTGTGCATGTAGTTTTAGGAAGAGATTACTTTGATATTTAATGTCGGCTTGCCACTTGCATTGACCTTTTAGTGTAGCACATTCCGAGGGCGTTGTAATTAGCACTGGTCAGAGAGAGTGAGCGAGAGAAGGGCGAGACAGACGGGCCAGGAGGCATGTTCGGCTGAACACGTAGAAGACGTGCTCGGTGTGAGACCGCAGCCGCCCGCTGGGCGTCACAGCCCTTTTCACTTCCCATCTGCAATTATTTCCATCTCCACCACGGAACGGGCTGACCGCTTGACAAGTCAATTAATTCTTAATGGGCCCTCCATCTGGCTCAGTTCAGTCGGAGGTCTGTAGCCTCTCAGCACAGGGACGGAGCTTAATGCTAATGACTGATGAGATTTTGTGAGGTAAAATCACCGCTGGCGTTAACAGTGACCACACAGGTGTACTTATGATTTACAATCAAGAGAGAATGAGTACGTTATGACCTGTTTGATTTGCTTTTCAGAAGACGCCATGTCTATGCTTTGAAAATATGTTAAATAAATGTACCATGTAAATACTGTAATACCATACTATTACCATGTAATAGTGAGGTGCAGTAATACTGTAGTACGTTGAAATATAACATAGTACAGAAACTTATGAATTGTTTTAATTGACTGCTTCTTGAATTGTTTTTAATGTCTGTGAATCAAAGAGCATGGTACATCATTTCAGTACCATGGTATATGTCTAAGTAGCGTTGTATTTGGCATCTGATACCATGATTTTACCATAGCAGAGAATGACTACCCTTACAACAAAGTACTATGGTATAGTCATGGTATCAGATGATAGAACTACTGTACTTTAAAATATACTACAGCACAGAAAGTCATGTACCATGGTTTTTACAGTATATGCTCAATCCAAGAATAATAATACTGTAAGTAGTGCGGTAATACTGTAGTACTTTTAATATGTTTTATATTCCACAACAAAACATATGTCAGTGTAATTGTTTAATAGCTTAAATGGAGCTCTGCTAATTCATGCATTTCTCATACACACACACTCACACACACACACCAGTGCACGGCTAATCCAGTTCATTATAAATATTTATGTTGCTAATTACTCCAAGTACATTATTAATAGCTCTGAATTTTTTCTCAAAGAGCATATAATTAGGCAAGGAAATTAGTCAAAAGCTAATAAAGCTGGAAGTTGAAAAGGCATTTTTAAGCATAGCTCATTTCTGCTCCGCTTTGCAAAACCTGCAGGTTCTTGTTTTCTTGCCTCGCATGCATTTTCATGAAGCGATATCTCACTCGTCCATGGCTAATAAAAACCGACTCTGACAGTGTGGAACCATCAAATATTAGCTCACATTCCATTAGCATGTATTAGCGCAATATGCTAGCTTTAATTAGCGACAGCTGTGTGCTTTTAATGCACTGTGTGTTTGCATTCCTTCCGTGTTTACTGTTAGGATTTGTGAGCCCTGCAAGCAAAGTGTACGTAATAAACCAAAAAATATGTAAATTCAAATAGTAGCATGCATACATAGTGTGATATATTCACAGCGGGTTGTAATTTTCCCATCATGCATTGCTGTGATGACCTACAGGTTCAAATGAATCCGTGTACTTCTGTCATGTTGCTGTAGTAATTTCGCTTTATATGTGTGTGTGTGTAGTAGTAGATGTGGTAGAATGCATGTATATGTAGTATGTGTGTGCTTTTTGGTACTGTTTTTTTTTTACTGTTTAATACTTTTTCCCATGAAAACTTACAGTAAATAAATTTATAATGATATAAAAGATTTCAAATAAAAAAATAACATTGATATGAATGAGAAATGTGTGTTTTACTGTATTTATAATCAAATAAATGCATATATTGAAGACATAAAATATAAAAAAATTTATGTACTGTCAACTGTGATTAAGTAAACAGGGGTTCTGTTGGAGTCTGTGCGGTGTGAATTGGCCTTTACAAGATCTTACAAGATATTTGTCAATGAGCTCAGCATCTGTTGATGCATGTTGGTGTTGTTTGTCTCAGTGGTGTAGTGCAGGATGTGTGCAGGTGTATATGGCGTATACACACTTCTTTATCGGTCGGCTTTGCGTACCCACTTCTAAATCCAACATTACTGGGGTGAATAAAATGCAAGACTAATGTTTTTAACAGGCTTTCATCCTTTCACTTAAAAAACAAAATAGGGACTTAAATTGAGAGTATATCCACTATACCCCCTACTTTCATTGCCCCGGCCCACCTGGAATATCACTTGGCCCACCCTGCATCTCCTATCTGGAGCCAGGGCTGCTTCCTAGTATGTTGTAAGTACCTGTAGTACAGTATGCTAGTACTGAACAGAGCCTTTGTCTCGTTCGGTATCTCACTCATTGCGTATCTCCTGCTGTACAGCACTTAGTGCAACTGGGTTGTCAGTCTAACGGGTTCCATTAACGAGCCAGACAACAGGCCATTAGGCTCCAGGAGCTTAATTGCTCGTTAATTGGCTAATTAGTGCTCCACTTTGTTTTTCACTCTCCCTTGACTTCTGTTATTTGCTTTTAATATCCCATCGTCGTCTCACATTCTCCACCTACTGCTTTTGTTTTCAGAGATGCTCGGATGGAGGGGGTTATTGGAATGCATGAAAAAAATAACGTGCATCTGTTTTTAAGGCACTGGGGGATACATGTGACCTCATCGACATCTCGGTCAAGAGTGCTCCTGGAGATCAACCTTTTGACAGGGATTATTTGCAGTCATATAGAAAAAAATATCAGCTGTTCATGTTTGAGTAAACCTTAAACATCACATTTTTAAATACTTTTTTTTTTTGGGAGGTTACGTCTCAATTGTTTTTAGTTTTTTTCTCTGCGTGTTCACACTTAGCAATTCTGTTTTGTGTTTTAAGACACCTGACTGCATACACATGCTTCATGTGGCCGGCACATGGATATAAATGAAAAAAGAAATTGAACCAAAGTAAAACTAGCCGGCAGACTCAGCAAGGCTGCACTGGAAAAAAAGGATTTTTAATTTTTTGTCTTACGTTCCCAAACAAAAAACAAAAAACATTCTTAAATCAAAAAATGCACTTAAGGAAACGATAGGGCATAAGGTGAAACAAGATGTCTTGTTTTGATTAAAATAAATTTAATTAATGCTTAAAAAAATCTATCAAAAGAGTAATAAAAATGAAACAAGCCCCTGAGCAGACATTGTGTTCTAATATCTCCTGTAATGTTATCGTGTGTAAGTGTATCTTGATTTAAGAATGTTTAGATATTTAATTAGAAAACAAGACAAAATTACTAAGCAAGTAAATCACTGCCTTCATTGACTTTTTTTAACATTCTCAATATAAAATGCCATCACTGAAGGCTTTAAAATGACATGAATGCTCTTTTTTTTCCACCACCGCAGTTGCTATGCATTGTAGCCAACCCGAATGACAGTGTTCATCTGTTCTAGATGATGTACATAAACATTAACATTAAGACAGCAGAGCTTAACAGATCTATTATATGAGCAGCGCTGCTGGCATCCCGCCTACAAGGACACTACAGCACATGGACTGCCATAGCATTTGTAATGTTGCCATAGAAACACATCACAAGCCCGACATTTACACATCTTGACTCATGCATTGTTAAGAATCAGTATAACTTTTTGTCTGTACATGCAGACTGAGATTAAATGAGAGAGTTAGCATGCACCCAGTGTGCTGGAGTGTTTGTTTGTTTTCCAGCAATTTGACTGTGTTAAAAAAACTTCTTCATTGTCTTGACGTTTACTCTGATGCACTGGGCAGAAGTGCTTCTAGGATTGTGAATTGCGATGTAGATTCTGCTTACTGGAGACAAATGCCGCTGAAGCATGCATATTTCATGTAAGGCTTTATGCAAGTTGTTGTTCTGTTGTTTGATAGGATATGCTGTGTTAAAGCTGCAGGAGCTTCGAATGTCTATTTCTGATTGAACAATACAAATCTAAAACACTTGGAGAGAGTTACATCTCAATTTAATATTACATTGGTGCATGTGGTTCAAGAAGTACACAGATGCGGTTTGTTTGTTTTTTTGTTGTTGTTTTGGACATGTTAGGCTGTAATGTAGCTTTGTGAGATATTGGCAGTTACTTTTATTTATTTTATATGATATTATAGTTATTTTCAATTATATTTTACAGTTGAGAGAAACCACTGATCTGATCTGGCTGTCAAATTTAATATCCAGGTCCATCTTAAGCCCCAGATTTTTAACAGTTTAACATACTGGCCAAAGGACCCCAGATCTACCGGGGATAGTCCAGCAGTGTCACCAAAGACCATCACTTCAGCCTTCCTGTCATTACCGTTAAAAAAAATGAAAAGTCATCCAGGCCCTTATATCCTTAAGACACTTAAATAAATTAATTTTGTGGTTATTAGCCTTTTTAAAGGGTCATCTGCATAACAGTGAAAAGAGATGCTATGCTTCCTAAGTATCTATCCAAGGAGCACAATACAAGGAGAAAAGAAGAGGGCCAAGAACTGAACCCTGGGGAACACCACACACAAGAGAGGCAACAGAGGACACAGAATCGCCAAGGTTGACACCGAAAGTTTGATCTGTCAAGGACGATCTAATCCGTTCTAGAGCGGAGCCCCTGATGCCCACCCACTGCTCAAGATGTGCGAGCAGGACTACATGGTCCACTGTATCAAAAGCACCAAGATGACACTATTACCAGAATCAGTAGCTAAAAACATATCATTTCAAGCTCTTAAAAATGCTGATTTCGTACTGTAAACTTTTAAAACTGGATCGTAAGACTCTGAGAATATTGTTCTCTTCCTGAAAAGCCATTAATGGACAATAAACAATCTTCTCAAAGATTTACAAAAATAAAAGGCAATATAGAAATTGGTTAAATATCACAAAAAGACCATGTTTTTAATCAACATCGCTTGTTTAAAATGACCAGGGACTACACCTGTGGACAGACTACTGTTTGTAACTGCTGTAACAGATGGTCCTGTAGTAGGGAAAACTTCCTAGCGTCACTAAGCGTCACATTTGTCTCCTTTACAAAAGACAAAGGCTCAAAATGGTCAAAAAGATTCGAGCAAGGGACATTGATTGAGGGGTCATAAGCAGAAGAAATTAAAGAAACATTGTCAATAAATGATTTAAGGAAGCTTTCACAAACAGTAGGGGAAGCCTCCATACAGACTTTTGGTGCGGCATTAAGAACAGTATCAATAGTTTTAGATAAAAGACGAGGATTATAACTGTTATTTACAATGATATCAGACAAATGTTTCCTTTTAGGCTCCCTTACAATTGTCTGATACTGAAGCCAGGAGTCTCGTAACTTTTGAAAAGACAAATGTATTCTATCCTTCTTCCAACTTGTGCTCGTCTCTACAGCAGTCACGTCAGACAGTACGAGTCACTTAGCCAGGGCTCAACTTTAGTTTTAGGCTGTCTGATTTTTAATGGAGCATCAATGTGTAAAACAGAGTTGCAAGAGGAATGAAGCCATGAGCTAAGTTCCTCGGTATCGCATACTGCCTTAGGGGCTACACAAGTGACATTAAAAGCACCCGAGAACTGAGCAGCAGTGGAAGAGTTAATAATACGACAGCGGCATTGTGCCGCAGCGGCAGGAGCAAACTTGAACAAAACAGACATATGATCAGAAAGAATCTCAAGCTGAGAAATAGGCAAACCATGAGATAAAGGTGTGTGTGTGTGTGTGTGTTTATATATACATCTATACATACATATAAATAAACATAAATAACATTTTAATTTGCGTTTTATTTAATTGTTTTGAAATTGCAGGCTTAGCAACTTTAGAATGGTTGTGAATGGACAATAAAGAAAAATGTTTCATGCTCATTTTTGGTGTTGTTACGGCATCTACGACAATTTTTATAACCACCTTTTTTTAATGTGATTTTTTTTTTACGTGCAAATCTCAGCAACAGGTAAATCCAACCCAGGCTCAGTGAAAATACATGCTTGTGGTGATGTTTCTGCAACACCAATAAATGTTCAGTGCTTTAGTGTTTCTGTAAAGAACCATACTATGCCCTCTGCACCAAATCTTACCTTAAACCTGCCTGATAGTAATATTTTTACTTCCTTTAACATGGCATTTTTACTTCTGAAGCTTCATATCCCATAATGCTACTGTACATGGGTTTGGGCTGTTTTTGTCAAACCATAGTTTCACAGGATTCTGTAGAACATGAAAACCCATAAATAGTAAAAGTGGATATGGAGCAATTGTGCTCAAGTAACCAGAACTCTTGCCCTTTGATTCATAATGTTTATATGTTTTTGCCGAATCGTAGGTACAGACACTTTTCCAATGAGTCTGGAAAGCAACCATGTTTGCAACATCAAGCTGCATAACTGTACATTGAAACTGACATTTGAAGCCTTTCACATTTATGCTGAAAATGTTAGTGCCTGGTTGCATTGGTGGATGGAAGCAAACCGGTAGACCCTAAATCTTTCTCTCTTTATGAGTCATTTCATCCGGGACGTTACGGGTTTGCATGCACACACATGCTCACGTGTCTCATACGTTACTCATCAACATGGCTCCTGTGGGCAGAAACAGATATAGATTGACCTTTTCTGCTCAGCTTCCAACATTACCACAATCTGCCCTTCTCATTACCACGGGAACGTTTCACACAGTATTAGACTTAATAAATGACTTTCCCTCTCTTCATATTCCCCGTTCATGCTCCCCTTGCTCTCTCTCTCGCTTGCTCACTTTTCTGCTCCTGAGCCGATAACCCAGAGTCCCCTGGGGCTTGGCCTCCATAATCACGTCAGTTCACAGCCCTCTTATTTGAGCAGAATTGCTTAATTGGTATGTGTTCTACATAACTGTCGGAGTATTAGACTCACAAATGAAGGTTAGAACCTCGGTGCTTGTAATCGACTGAAAGAAATTGATTTGCGCTCAGACGCTCTACAGGGAGAGAACTTTATGGTTCTCTAAAGAAATTAAGCTTTATAATTGTGTTTAGTTTTTTTTAAGTCCCCTCCCCTTGAACACTTTTTTCTTTATTTCATACATAAACACAGTATTAATATTCGGCAAGTTGTAACTGAAAACAGTGTTGTTGGTCATCCTAGTGTGTGTTTGACAATCTTTCAGTGAGTATATGCAATAAAAAAAACATGCCAGACTTGCCTGTAAAATAAAATTAAGTTGCTTCTTGATCTGAATATGATTTAAAATTAGAGACATTGAAAATAAAATTTTTGTAACACTTCAGAACGGGGGGTCAGAATAATGCATTAGTTAAGCATTAATTAATGGTTAATTTGTTCACACTTAAGCATTAGGTGAGCAAAAAACACACTAGTAATTAATGCTTAACTAATGCATTATTCTGATCCCCTATTCTGAAGTGTTAACAAAATTTCCACATTTACTACATCAGAAAACTTAAAGCCATACATGTGAAGCTGGTTATGTGATACCACACATCTAAATGTGGTAAAAATAGTAGTGGTATACAGTAGGTTCAACTAGCCATGTGTTACATTCCTAGGGAACATACAAATATGGATACAGTAACCTGAATGTATTGTAAAAAGACTAGGCAGATTAAAAGTCTTTTAAATGGATAAATGTAATGTTGTGAGTAATTTACTTACACAAGATTATTTATGCTTTGATGTTTGTGAATAGCTCATGCAGGTTTCGTGTTTAGGGCTTTAATAAGTAGGTGTGGTTTCATTTTGTGTGAAATATTCATCATGTTTCACTCAGGCAGAGAATATTAAAATGTAATAATTTCATTTGCAAGAGTTGCCCTGGATGAAAGCGACTTGATATTGAGCCCCAGCTTCAATTCAAAGAATTGGGTATTCTTATATGGATATTAATAACATTACACCCCTACCAAGTTTTCAGACAAGGAGCTTCTACAGTCTCCAGTGCATGTTTGTCTTTGTCATATTTTAAAGTGCGTTAGTATTAATAGTAGAGAAGGTCCTAGAGTGGAAATTTTTACCAGATGTGTGTAAGATCCTTCTCTTGAATTCTTTTTCTAGTCTAATCAAGTCCAAGTTTTCTCAGAAAGACTGCACTTTGAAATTCTTTCAGGACTAAACTGATTATGATATATGTGGTCTGACACAAAGTCTGAGCCTCAGTCTACAATCATGTTAGTAAAACCACTTGCACTAAACGCTGAATCACCTTAAGATTGATCCTCATATTCTACAGCTCAGAGTCGATGCTAATGTTTATGCGATTTGCATTAGACTTGTCAGCACCCACCTCCTCTTTTACGGTTTATAAAATAGTTCACCCCACAAAAATGAGAGAAAATGTTTAATTAGCCTCATGTTATTCCAATGAAGATCTTTTAGGACTGTTATACAATGCAAACACAGACTTCTCAAATAGTCTTCAAAATGGATTTTTGTGTCTTCTAGACAATAATATCCACCTATAAATAAATAAAACCATTTATTTTACACTTCAGTAAACTGTTCCAGTTGAAGGCCGAAGTTTTGAAGTTTGGAGGCCAAAACATTTGTTTTTGATAAACTATTTCTGTAAATATGACATGCAGTGTAGTATACGAAAGTATACTATAATATCTATCTATGTATCTGTTTATTTATACATACCCACACACATATGTGTGTATATATGTTTATTGTTATGTAAATGTATGCTGCATGTTGGCTCTGAATGCAAATGAGTTGTTATATGTGTCCCAGTTTTGACTCGCTCAGACTAAAACCACAGTGTAGATGCTTCAACATTTGTAGCATTAGCATGCTAGTGATGACTGATCTTTCCTTGATCTCTTCTAGGATTAGCCAAGCCCTTAGCATTTCAGCTAATCTGGTTGACACCTGTTTTTATTGACATACGAGTTGAGTTTGAACAGTTCCTGCTCCCTCAGTCTGATGCGATCTGTCTTCGTACCCTCCCTAGTGAATCTTATCTGTTTTGGATGAGCGTTTTGGCAGATCTTTCCTGGAAGACAGATTTATGGGTTTAGCCTTTTGGCTCTAGGCTTCAGTTCTTGTGAATTCTTTGTGAAGTTCATGAAGTACAGCCTTCGTTCTTTTGATGATGTTAACGGATTGTGATAACCTATTTATTTCTGTAGTAAGCTGTAGCAATTGAATAGGCCATTCCAGAATTGTTATCTGGAATGGTTGGATTACAGTCTATCTCGGCTCTAGGCTTCCAACATATGGTCTGTTGAGCTTTTGAAGCAGTTCAAACAGTCAGATATATTAATAAAGGCGATGGACCGATCTCAAGTTTTTCTAGACAGTCTGTCTGTTGAAACATTCCAACAGTTCATCTCATAATAGCTGTTGTATGTTTCTTTAGAGAAAGATTAAGGGTGCGGCCTGGGAGATAGTTGTCTAAACATAGAGTTAAGACCTTGAGACTGTGTTTGTAGATCTGCTGCATTTGTCAGGGTCAGGACTTACACTTTGAAGTCCTGGTTTGGGATTTGGCTAGATCTTGAAGCTTGGATCATCTTAAGCGTCTCTGGTATTAGCACTTAGCTTAGCGCTTTTTTTCTCTCCTCCATTAACCGAGATCCATAGCCCAGCTCAGGCCTTGCTGCTTTTACCGTAAAATCTTTTCAGCTCTACTTTCACTGTAAATCTGTAAAACATTTCATTATTGTTAAAGACCGTTTGTAGAATTGTTTGTAAACACGTTATAAATGTTGAAAATGCATTGCTGAAACATGTTACAAAGACTGAGAGCTATATAATACTTGGTGGAGTTTTTCACCATTTTCGTGAGCAGGACTTATTGGGCGGGTCTAAATCGAAGCTCAATGAAGCGATGAAGTCACTGAGCACTGCCCCTGCGGTGTATCTATACGAGCTGTGTTGGGCCATGTGACATCAATACAGTGAGAGCTAGAGAGAGCAGGTACTTTGATGTCAAACACTGATTGTTCTGCTAAGTTTTGCTTAAAGTCCAACACACACATAATAACTACCCAGACAGCACACGTACATCTGCAAGATGTCTGTTAAAGATCCTTAGATCTGGAAAGCATCTGCGTCTACAAACGTCTGGCAGACGTCTTTCAGATGTCAGTTTTACACACACTCTTAAAACTGTCTCAAAGGCATCTATTAGATGTCTATTTAACATCTAAAAGGAGACGCCCAATAGATGTATTGGAGATGAGCAAACAACCTAAATAATACGTCTTGCAGATGTAAATGCAGACCTCAAATAGACATCTCCTAGAAGTACATGTGCTATCATGAGTCTTTACCGTTAGATACTACAGTCTACAGTTAGCTAGATATATATGTAGCTATGCCTTTGTCACGTTACGTGGTTGCTATAATTTACAAAACAACTGAACTTGGGCAGCAGAGTTCACTGAGGAAGACGTTAAAAGAGACGGTAGCTTTGTCGTGAGTTGGTGTGGTTTCAGCGCCGTGAGTAGTGTTTGAGAGCAGAGAGGACGGCTTATTTTATTTACCTTATTTTATGTACGTCATTTTTTTTCGTACAAATTTGGCTGGGTGGTAAGTAACACATTTTCTGTGGTGTGACGAACTGAACACATTTAATTTTGACTTTACATGAACTTTAATTAGAAGACCTTTTAATAAATCATTAGGCTAAGTTTGTCCGATTAGATTTATTTAGCGCAAGCATGCACTCATCACTTCGGTCTATTTCCCAATTCAGTGTTTCAGCTACATCAATTTCCGCATGTGCTCCATTTACTAACATCATTTACTCTTTTTTACAACAATCTGTGCAGTGCAAGACGAGTCATTATTCTTGGTTTTGAATTCAATTTTGATTTTATCTTATGCGTGTTTTATCTTATGCATGCTGTTTTGAGAAAACGTATTGAGTTGCAGTTCTCTTATTCTTGGCCCCACTTCTCCAAATCGAAGAAATAGATGTTAAACTGAGATACCTCGGTTTGTATTAGTGCTTTTTCTGTTCTTGGTTGCCATAATGTCACATGCAGATAAAGATCTCTTCGCCTCCATTTTAAATTGAAGATGCACAGCCCAACCTGAGTATAAAATGGAGGGAGGAAGGTGCAGGCTCATTGGTCAAGGCCTCGTCTCTGACAGAGTCAGAAGGAAATGTGGAAGGGAAATTAATTTGCCCCATCATTCTGACAAAGGGAGGTGAGTGGAGGGAACTGACATGCCTTGCCACGCTTCATTGTTTCAGATCTCAAGTCTCATAAATTTGCACGGCTCTCGTGAAAGAAAGCAATAACGCGTTATCGCATTGCCACCGTAAAACACCGTAATTAACATTCACCGACTGTAACTGATCCATCTTTCATTCTCTCCGCTCAGGAACTCTGTGTGTGTGTGTCTCATTTTATGTCTTCGTAGGTGCCTGATATTTTTCCGTACTGCCGCAAATTCCCCCACATTTCGTCGCAATCGTCCTCTTTGATCCCTGCATGCTGACATTCTTTCAGCCTCAAAATGGCAGCAGTCATTTTGAACACCAGGCATGTGCGCTAGTACACTCAATATCGCAGTAGGCACCCACTCTAGCAGGGGAGACAATTCTTCTCTTTCAGACAATGTGGCATTAGTGCTTGTTAGCTCCACCATTAGCTATAGAGCTCTCAAATTGAGGCTTTGGCCGAGGATGTGTTTGGCTGGCTCCACTTGGAATGGCGTACCATGTATTTACTCCTGTGAGGAGAGTATTAGAGGGCTGCTTCGTTGAGCTCACAATTACTATAATTACAAAATTTCAAGTTGATGCGTGCCCACGGTGGAGGAGAAATGGAAGGTGCAATTATTTAAGAAGCTCCCGTTAGCTCTTCTCCACCATGCTTCAGTGCTCCTCAGCCACAGCACCTATTCTTCTACAACAGCTACAACAACCTGTAATTGTGGCTTTCGCTCCTCAGCTGATGGAATCCATTTATCAGGACGGCGTGATGTGCGACTAGCCCTCCGAAAATCTCCCACCCAGCGGTGGCCTTTTGGTGCGTGTTTATTTTTTCCTGCATCGTGTAGCTATTTGATCAAAGACTCTTTTTTTCGGCCTTAGAAAGGAAGCCTGTCCAATATAGTGGTTTTATCATTTAAGTTTGGGGGGTGATTCCAGATCGACCCCAAGCGAGTGGATGAATTTAGTGCAGGGGATCTATTCGGCCTACCACTTGAAAGAAAAGAAAAAAACAGTCCAGGCATCTGTGTTAAGGCCTTTTCACAAGACTCACGTCAACGCCTCAATGCACCGCTCAACGCACTGCTTCCTGACCTCTGCCTGAAAAGCGGCGTCAATAGCAGCACGGAAGGGCAGTTTTTACAAGGTTTTTAGGAATAAAGCGGGAAGTACACTCGGTTTCACAACAAAAACATGTATTTGGGATTAGAATGGGGAAAAAGTGAAGATATATTGCATGAAAAAAGCAGTTGAAGAAAAGCACATCAAATGTTCGATGATGGCAAGAAGATACATGTGTAAATGCAAACACATTTGAGAAATAATGCAATAAATATAAGTGCCTATATATATATTTTTATTTATTTATTTATTTTTCTTTAGAGTCATAATTATAGCATTTCCTGATGCTTTCCACTTACTAGTGAGGCAGAATGTGTTGTTGATGTAAGTACATAGGACCTAATATAAAGTGTGACCTAGTTTGAACACTTCGCTGACTCTTCAGTCCTTAAAGTTCAATGTATGAACTACTGTTATAAAACCGATCGTGTAAACCAGCCTTCGTTATTTGTCTTATTGACGTCCAGGTTCACAGAACTAAATCGTATTCTAGGAATTTGTATGTGTATTATTTGTGTAATATAAAATGACTTGCAAGTGTGAGTCTTTTTCCTTGAAGACCAATGAAGAGGAATCATAAAGGGTATGTAGTCATAAAAACACGTTGAATCTCTGAGGTAAAGCAACCTACATGTTCAGATTTAGATTCCTTTCTTTATAACACCTAACTTGCAAGTTTCAGGTGAGATAAACCACTGGTAAAAGTCGAGCCGCATGGTTGGTCTCAATCTGACTCATTCCTGCTTTGCAGGCGCACCTTGAAAACCGCAGAAATGGTTTTCCATCGCATAGACCGGGTGTGTATAAAGCTGATTAGTGCTCTTTTACTTTTGCAAAGGAGAAGGCTGAACCACATTGTAAACCACTTCCTATGGCTTTGTTTGCAAGGGTGTGAAAAAGCTTGATCCTCTGAGTAAAATTGCCACTTCTGCTTTCTGTGCATTCAGAACAAACAAAAAACACTGTTAGACTTTTTAAGAGCTAGCAAATTATAGCCAGTGTGTAAACAGAGACATTGATCATTTGCACATTTGATTTATTTTAGTCAATGAATTCATTTGGATGGTTTATTGATGTAAATGAGTCGGTTAAGCAGAAAACAGTTTGTCTTGCATCTAACTGTTTTGCAAAATATAGCTGTTTTTTTTGGCTCAGTTAATTTATAGTAAATTTAAGTGTAAAGCTGTAAAATTAAAGCCTCGTCTGAGAGTGCAACATTTGTAAACATTGCCTACTTGAATAGCTTTAGTGCATTTTCTTAGTAATTTATGGCTTTGGTATTTTAGCTGTAGACCACTTTTAAGTAACTTACTTAGTTTGGCAAGATATCATTTCAGAGTAGCATCCCCACCCTTGGTCAGCACAAAGACAACACTTATATGCTTAAAAGAAGTCATTTAGTAACCCAGCGCTGTGCCACAGGTTAAAAACCTATTCGTCTGCAAAAACTTCTATATGCAAACATGTGTCAGTCTTTAACAGGAGTGCACTACGCTTACATAAGTGTCAGTTATTTACCGTTTTGGGTTGCTTTTTGGTGTTTAGTAAACACAAACATCCTGCAACAAGAACAGCTCGTGTTTTGCATACGTTTGGTTGGAATGTAAGAGATGGCGAGCAAGGCATGTAATTGTGTTTAACCATTTTCATCCTCGTGGTGAAAGATCTCATGGTTCTCCAAAACACGGCTGACCAGTTTCAGTCACATCGATGGTTGTTCTCAACACTTAAAATACTTTCTTGCTGGAGGTCATTGGGATGATTTCTCAAACCACTGCATTACCGTCAGATGATTTTGAAAGGCACAAAGAACATCTTTCATTAGGACAATAAAGTCATTAAATGCATTTTCATACTCAATTTGTTTTTAATGCTGCTTAAGACATCAATAGGGCGACGTGCGTGGACAACCCGGTCCTGTCCGGATTTCTAGTGAACATATGGCTTTTTATTAGAGTGTTTAAGACAGATCTAATTTTAATTTGTGTAATGTGCTGAACACTATAAGCCATTGACCGTGCTGTGTGTCTCATGACTGGCTTTACGCACTCTTTGGTCTTGTGGTTTTTCTCTGCAGTTTCAGTTTATAGAGGAAGCACAGAGGTATTTATAAATCTATTGCTTTTTTAAAATAAAACTTTTTGTGTCCAATTCTTCTCGGTATGTGAGCTTCACTCTACCCTCAGTGGGTTTCTTGAAGCTCAACCCTGTTAGCCTTCTCCAGACCTTTGTAAGAGAGACTGTGGCCTCTGTTTTTCTGCCATTAAGTCATTTCAAAGGACTGCTCTGAGTCATTCTCTTCAAAAGGTGTTCCATCATATTGTTTGCCACTTAGAAACACAAGTCCGTTTTAAAACCTTCCCATGCTTCCGTTTGAGGCTTTGGTCAGATGTACTGGGTTACAGTCATCTGTAGCGATATGACAGAACCGTGTCAGTGCAGCTTTCAGAGGTTTGATCTGTGAGGAGATTAAGCAGATTGAGAGATGTTCTACAGAAGCTGTTTGCAGCCACTATTGCGTGTTTAACCAGGTCACAGTTTTTTTTACCCAACACTCTTGCTCGAGTATCAGTAAGATTTCCTCCTAGACAGTAGCTCAAATAAAAGTCTAATCAACCAGTTGGAACCATCAAAATGAGGTGAAATTGACAGGTGTGTCAAAGGTTTTTTACTTTTTTAGAAAATGCACTATGCATAAAACATGGCATTATTTAATTAATATAAAATTGAAAAAAAACATGTAATGCAATTATTATCATTATTGTTGTTGGTGATGATGTTTCAAATGATAAAAAAATAACTAATTAATACATTTAATATAATGTAATATTGTGTAAAATATTATATAATAATAGTTTTAAATGTAATTTATTTATAATATATTAAGTGGCCTTAACTACTATGTACTTGCATAAACATACGAGTACAATTTACTTTTAAAATACTATTGTATTGCAAAACACTTCTGCTGCTATAGAGATGGGATATGGGTAAAGTTAAGGGAAACGTTTGGTGGTATGGGTAGGTTTATGGGTGGGTTAAGGTGTAAGGGACGGAACAACAGTGTAATTACAAATATAATTGCAGATGTAATTTAAACACAATTGCAATGTATAGTCATGTATGTACTAAATAATGAATTGAAATGTAATTACATAGTAGTTGAGGCCACTTAATATAAAGTGGGAGCAATAATTCAACCTAATGATTCAGCTCACAATTTAGAGATCACTATCACAGTTACAAGCTACTAGGTTAGTATTTGCACCTCTGCTATCAAACAGCTTGCTATCTGAACCTGTGTCTCTTCCTTCCTGTGTAATGTTAAAGTGCTCTGACCCCAGAGTGGATGTCTTCTCTTAGGCAGCTGTTGGGCTTGGCTTTCTGCAAGGCCAGGAGAAAAACAGCTGACTCTACAGTGGGACCAGATCTTTATATAGCACAGGGACGTCCAACAAGTTAGCAAGATACTCACAACTAGATTAATGACTCTACTCTCCCTCTCTCTCCTTTTCCACATTTGCTCCCTCTGTCTTTTATTACACTCAGTGTTTGTTTATAAACCTCTTGAGGGAGTTTTATACTGTTTGTAAGTGATACAAGTCAAAGTGTGTTTGGCAAGAGCGGTTTTGGAAGACATTTGTGGAATAGTTTGTGAAAGTGTGTGCATGTTACATATTTCTTGGCAATTTTCGGTCACAGATGTTTTTTAGTTTTGTTTATAGTAAATACCATGTCGTTTCTGAGGGAATTATACAATTAGATTAATAGACCTGTGTCACTTTATAGAAAAACCTTTAGTTAAGCATTGCATATGCTCCAATATTCAACAAGGCAAAATATTTATTACTATTCTGCGCATATTTCCTTATTACGACCTGCAGTATCTTTCACCCAAGAACACAATATAAAATCTCATTTGTTTTAAGTTTCCTTCCTTGATTTCGTATGGAAATGCCGTTGCGTCGTACATCAAGATCTCTTGTCGGCTATTCAAAATGCATTAGCACCGTGTGCTTTTAGCTCTACGTGATGGATCACATTACTTGCATGCTGTATTCAGGCCATAGCTCTGGGGGGATTTCTTCCTGTTGTTTCCAGATAGCTGCTCCCCCTCTGCCCTCATTTTCTTTTAATTGAGTCCTCGTTTCACAGGGCTGCTTCAGTGTCTGGGATCAAACTGGGAGCTCCTACCAGGCCAATGGGACTGCAAACCACATGAGGCAGAGTGAGAGAGAGAGTGATGAGCAAATCCCTCCGGGCTTTGTGCGGGCTGCTCTCCTCCCCTGACTCACTATGTCTTTATCTCCTCCGCAGAGGCTTCGTTAGCCGTTAGCGACAGGTCTCCGTTAGTAACGACAGAGGGGCTCTAGGGCTGTGCGGTCAGGATCAGACAGGAAATGAGATGCTCCCGCAGGAGAAGCGGCAAAGTCTCCACACAGCGGTGATTTCTAAAGTCGAAGGCTAAGAGAAGGTTTTTTTGCCTCTTTTATTTGATGGACGTGTGCAGAAAATGTGTAACAGGAAAGTTCACTCGCGGAATTAGTACGGGACAACAACAAAGCTCAGTGTAGCATAGCGACTGTGCTAAAGTACCTCTAAAGTAACATTAAGATATTAACGTTAAGATATGGTAACCTATACTAACTGCTAACATCATTTGTTAGTCGCTTTGGATGAAATGTGTAAATACTAGTGCCGTCAAATGACTAATCGCATCCAAAATAAAAGTTTTTGTTTACATAAGATATATATGTGTACTGTGTATATGTATTATGAATATATACAGTAAATACACACGTGCAGTGTATATTTTGGAAATATGTCCATGCCTATACATTTATATACTTGCATTTTAAATTATATGCACAAATATATTTAATACCTAAACATAAATATACCTGCATGTGTTTATACTAAAATATACATAATACATATATACAGCACACACAAATATATAATGTAAACAAAAACATTTATGTTAGATGCGATTAATCATGATTAATCGTTTGACTGCACTAGTAAATACACATACAAATTGACTCACCAAAAAGGTAATTAAGAAGTAACACTAGCATTGTTGTCATTGCCAAATTCCTTCATAAATGGTGTTTTGCCATTACAACTTAATTAATTAGTAAACATATTGTTCAGTGAAATGTATATCATTCAATCTTAAAGTTGTACCCAAATATAATTTTGTAAGATGTGTGATTTATTGTATTTTATTTAGCTAAGATTTAGACCATAAATACTGTGTAAGTCACTTGCAATGTAAATGTAACAAATGTAAATGATGACCAAGGGAATTGAGCATTAGATAATTATTTACGCTAACAATTTGCTTTTATAAATGGTGCTTTAGTGTTACAATATAGTCAGCGATATATTACAATATATATAAATATATATTATTTATTGAATTTAGATTTAATGATTTAATTATATTTGAAACCAACTGCAATGTATTGTAGTGTATATATATATATATATATATATATATATATATATATAATAATTATATATTTTTAGTATTTGTTTCAGTGCTGATAGTCTTCCATCCCAAAGTATGTTCCACCAAATATGTTGGTTATTTTCGTTTTTTTATTATTATTTTTTACATTTTAAAATTTACATACCGTGTAAAATGCTTAGGATAAATGCATAAGCATTAATGCACATATTGACTCAACAGTGGCATTTAGCATTAGCATCATTTTCATGAACAGATTGCTTTAGAAACGTTTTACCAATCAAAATGCATCCAATTCATTCATTTCTTTTTGACATCTCTGCAGTATTTGAATGTAATCTGTGAAGGCGATTAAGCGAACCGGACCTTATTTTTTTTTTAAAACAGGTGTACAGGCTTAATGAGACCGCACGCGTGTTGCACCACTACACGTTTGCGCTGGAGACCATAGTCTGGTTTCAAAAGTGGAGATAAACACTTCAGATGTTGTCGCAGTGGGTCCTCGATCCCTCAATGTCAGCTCGTTTATGTTCAGCAATTCAGAGATAGAGTTAATGAGATCCCCACAGGCCGCCCCCAACGGAGGCTTTCCACTGCGCTCCCACTGTAATATACATCATGTCTGCTTTCAAATCAATTACATTTTTATCTGATAAAAACGTAATGCGGCTTGATTGAGTTTTCAGCGCGGCAGTCGACAGTGTTTTTGCAGCCTGGAAAGGGAGCCAATTATAACAGGAAGTTTAATCAAATTAAATTCCACTTCACCCAGATGCACTCTTTGTGGAATGTGACTGAAAATGTTTGACTTAATTTGTTTTGTACTTTTGTTGATGTGTCTGCTTTTTGATAAATCGCTTTCCTGAAGAGGAAATATTTTGAACTCAATGAAGCGTGACACAGCGGTACATCAGTCGATGATGGATGGAGTCTTTATTCCTTCGCAACTCTGTTGTTGTTAATTTCAGGAAATTTATTTGAAATCTATTTATTTGTTTATTCCATTTTTTCAGCTTGACATCTTTTAATTTTCGTCTTTTCATTGCGCATTTTTCTCCTGCAGGTCTATTATTAGAGCTGTTTCAAATGGGATGTTTTTACTATTTCATGTTTTATATATATATATATATATATATCAGCTGAGACCATATGATCCTGAATCTCAAGACAGTGTTGGGTTTCTACAGGCACAGTCTACTGAATTGGTTTGACTGCATAGTTTTAAAGTGATACTGTAGTTTCTGCCTAAGTTTTGATCTTGAGTCTTAACTTTAGGAAATGCATGCTTGTAACGGAGACTCGGCAGACAGTGGCAAGCTGTTTAATCTTAAACTCGTAGTCAGACAGGAAGCGGTCATACAGGGGCAAACAAACACTGAGCAGAAGTATCATAAACAGTAGCGTAGAGCATGCAGGAAGTCAGGGTATCAGGCGAGAATCGTAAACGGAAGTCCAGGCAAGAGTTCGGGGCGTCAGGCAAGAATCAATGTAGAAATAAACAATCCAGGTAGGCAACGGGTTAATCCAGAATAGTCCTTGGGAAAGAGTTGTTGACGAGAACAAAACTTCTTAGTTCAGCGTTCGCCTGAAAAAGCCAAAAGCCCGCGAAACCCGGCGCGGCCTTTCGCGAGGATTTTGCGAAAAGCAGTCCGGGTATACTAAGGTATTAATGATATTAACACAGACAAATTTGGTAAATGCTTCCACTATAGTCATGGTAGTAACATTACTGTATAATGGCCAAAATTGTATTTATTTATTTATTTTTAAGTTGTTTTGTTTTTCTTTTTGAATTATATTCCATTTTTCATGTTTACTTTTCAAAAGCTTAGTTTATTTGTTTTGTTTTTAATCATATTGTATCAAAAGTTTTCTTTTTGTTTTTGTCGTACACTGTCAAACAATTAATCGCAATTAATCCCTTCCAAAATAACAGTTTTTGTTTACATGGTGTGTTTGTGTACTGGGTATTTATTATGTACATATAAAAACACACACAGACAGTATATATCTTGAAAATATTTACATGCGTATACATTTATTTTGTTATATTCTTATATATTATATGTATAAACATATTTAATTTATAGGCGTACCATATGTAAGGGATAATGTACAGGCAGCCGGTAGTTATCGCAGAAATAAGCCCCGACAGTGTGATCAGGACCTGACGCGAAGCGGAGGGTCTTGTATCACACTGAAGGGGCTTATTTCGCGATAACTACCAGCTGCCTGTATATTATCCCGCTTATTACACGGCTACTTGCCACATTATGAAAAACAAACTGAACATGAATATGAATTTGAAACATTTTATTGGCGTATTTGTTTTAAAATGAACATTTTCATC
>JAUCMT010000105.1:3399400-3425298 GCA_032357475.1 Enteromius thamalakanensis
TTCCATAAGATACGGGAGACAAATGATTTACTTTCTCGCTGCAAAGCAGAATTACAGTCGGGCTTCACTTGTTGCGTTTGTGTTTGTATGCGCTTTACGTGTCTGCATGCACGTGTGTTTTAATGAGACTGGAGGTCTGACAGCACCCTCAAGCATCCGATAAAAACGTCTCAGAAAACAGAGACAACAGAAACAAGTCATCTCTGAAAACTGGAGCCATTCTACAGCCTTCCATCTCTGATCTTCAGAATGACTAGCTTTCTGAAGCATTTCCGGATCTTTATAAATTGTGAAATATTATTGCAATTTAAAATCATGGCTATCTATTTTAATATACTTTAAAATCTAATTTATTCCTGTGAAGAAAGCTGAATTTTCTACATAATTAGTATTTGTTGATGTACTCTAAAGTCAATGTACTGTTGTGCTGCTTAATATTTTTAGGACATGAGATACCTTTTCAGGATTCATAATAAATAACAAATATAAAAGAACAGTGTTTATTTAAAATAGAAATTGTGTGTGTGTGTGTGTGTGTGTGTTTAAGAAATTATTACTTTTATTCAGCAAGAATATATATATATATATATATATACAATTGTTAAAAAAATATATTATTAGAAAATATATATTTTTTATATTTTTTATGTTTTTATTCACCAAAGAAAAAAAAAAAGTTACAACACTGTTAATGAATCAGAAAAATATTTTAGTATGTTTTCTGAAGGATCATGTGACACTAAAGACTGGAGTAATGGCTGATAAAAAATTCAGCACTTTATCGCAGAAATAAAATCGATTTTAAAGTGTATTAAAATAGAAAACCAAGATTTAAAAATTGCAATAATATTTCACAATAGTAGTGTTTTTGATCAAATAAATACAGCCTTGATGAGCATAAGAGACTTCATTAAAAACATAAAAAATCTTACCGATCCCAGTAACAGCAGTGTTAATACTTATAAACACGTATGTACTTTATTTATATTGCTGTTAATGACTCCGAAATCATATACTTAAAATAAATCAACACTTGCTTGTAGTAAATCTAAAAATAAAATGATAAAATATTGCGATTGCAACCTGAAATTGGGTATCCTGCGTTTTCCGACACACAGCTTTAACTCTAATCCAACTGACATCTCCTCTCTGCTACATCTCCTCAAATCAGAACGCATCCTCCAATCGACTTCACCCGTCACCAGACGCTTCTCCAACCTGAGACAACTTCGCGTTTATCAGATTCGAGACTATCAGCTTGACACTCGATTCCCAGGAGGGAGAAAAGAGAAACACCGCAAACCCTGAGAGATGAAGAGGAGAGGAGAAACGACAGGCGGAAGACAGACAGCGCTGGTAGAAAATCAGAGTTGTAGCAGCATTAATTGATGGTGCTGAGTGCCATATGCGCGGCCATATGGAGCCGAGCCCCTCAGGAGAGCTGTAATAGACAGCCTGCAGCCACTCACACAACCTGGCACATTTACAAACAAGGGACAAACCATTAATATACGCCCAGAGAGAGGGAGCTGTCAAAGTAGCACAATTTGTTGACATTGTTTTTCCCCGATCCTGATTGCTTGTTTGTTATTTGCTTGTTTGCCTTTCTATATTTGTCAGCGTGTGCAATAATTAAAATACATCTATACATGTTAAATAAAATCACACCAGTCTTTAGTGTGACATGATCCTTCAGAAATCATGCTGATTTTCTGTTCAAGAAACATATTTTATCAATTATAAAAAACAGTTGTGCTGCGTAATATTTTCTGATGCATTTATTTGATTAATTAAAAAGTTAAAAAGAACAATATGAAAGTCCATTATTATAATGTAATATGTAAAAAATAGCAAAAAATGCAACTATTACAATAAAACATGGTTGCATAATAAAAAACATGATTTTTTGAAAAATAAAAAAATGGAGATATCTGTTTTTGCAAATAAACAGATTTCTACAAAAAAAATCTGTTTTTAAATAAATGATTTT
The DNA here is from genome assembly GCA_032357475.1 of Enteromius thamalakanensis. Classification (NCBI taxonomy): domain Eukaryota; kingdom Metazoa; phylum Chordata; class Actinopteri; order Cypriniformes; family Cyprinidae; genus Enteromius; species Enteromius thamalakanensis. Next base: position 3,401,391 of record JAUCMT010000105.1, read on the forward strand.
AAGATTTCAAATAATATTTTGGGGAGTAAAATGTGAAAATTTGGTGAAATAATCGTACATAAACACAATATTTATGTAAAAAATGTTTATTCTGACTTAAGGGTTAATAAAGGATTAAGGAGGCATATTCAATTCTGTTGTGTTTTTAAATGAGTAAAGTGGGCAAAACCAAGGATAAAGGCACATTTTTAAATAAATAATAAATATTATGTGTGAAAGTAAGTTTTCTTTTAAGGTGTAATACACAAATTTTTGTTGTGGATATGCCTAATTTTACGGTAATTTTAGATATTTATAGTAATTTTACTGTTCCCCAAACTTAAAAAAAAATATATATATATATATATATATAAAAGCGATGATACTGCAAAAATAACATCTTGCAATAAAGTGTTTGGCCATTAAATAAGGGTGCAGTGTCTTAGACGGCACAAATCAAACTAGATAGAAATGTGTGTAGACTAAAATCTCCAGTCGCTGTCATATCTAACAGCTAGTTCTTGCTCCGATGATGTCTGGGAAATTAAACGTGTAAAATTGACTTTGTACTGTAACAGTACTGTATGCATCTAGACTGCAGGAAATGACTTGGAAGCCAGTCAGTCTGATTGAAATGGGCTATTGTACCCCACTCTTGTGTGCAGCATGCGTCTAAGGCTGAGACTGCAGGTGAATGGACTCATTCTTCATCTGACCCACTCTCTGCTGTTGACTCTAACCTCAGCTTGTTCAGAGCGTGTAGTTGTTGAGAGTGGCCTTCATAGAGACCTGTCAGATTGCTCTCAGCCGGGCCTATTGGACTGAAGTGATGGATTGTAGATAAACAGGGGAGAGTTATTGGAAAAAGAGTCTGTAAGAGGGATGAGGAAGTAGGTGATATAAGAGAAAGGCTGGTAATGTCCAGTAACACTTGTTGGTACTAAAACAGAACAAATTATTTGTATGTATTTAATGTATTTGCTTGTCATATGTTTCATTGTTTTTAATTTCATACAAATGAAGACAATAGAAGCAACAAAACCAACAACAGAGCAACGTTTTCCGTTTTCACTGTTGGTGTTTTCAGTTATTGTTCCCCTTTTTTTCCCTCATTTCTATTATAACAGAATATTCTATACAGTTCTGCCATCAACAAGTACTACATATTTGAAGTCCCTATAACCATGCACCTTGTTTGTTGCTGTGAAAAGAGGAAATGAGGGGAAAGAAAACAGTAGAGCACAGGTGAGGTAAACATGGAGGCTGAGCTGAAGTGCGGTGTTGTTCTTCAGAGAAGAGACGGAGCTGTGTGTGTGTGTGTGTGTGAGAAAGCATGTCTGTGATATTTCTGGTGTAGTCATTGCACTGGGTCAAAATGCCAGTGTTTTTCTCTTGCTCTTTTGTTTTGTCCTCCCTTTGCTTCTCTAAATTATTCAGCGCCTGAGGACGTGCTCTCTCTCTCTTTTTCTTACATGCTCTTTCTCCTCCTTTGTCTTATATTTCCTCTCTTTTGCTTTTTCCGCTCTCTCTTTCTTTGTTACTCTTTTTAAATTGTATTTCAAGAATTCTTCACAAGCTGCGCTCCAAGTTTTCATCAGTTGAGGCTAAACAGAGATGCTGTATGACAGCTCGAGATGATGAAAAACAAAATATGACAAACAAACAACCCATGTTCTGTGTACAAATACAGACACGGCACAGATCTTTGCTTGTACTTTGACATCCAGATACACTCTGATAGAAACACAACCACTCCGTTGTAAAACCTAGCGAGCTACAGCCGATTAAGACATCACAGGAGCGTTCATGAAAGGGAAAACGGTAATGATACTGCACTGGAATTCAATGTGAGTTTCTTGTGTTAATGAGGAACACTGTTTCTGTTATTTTCTGCTTTGGACTACTTATGAGCGTCCATCTTGGTTAGGATGTCTACCTAGACAGTAAGTGTGGCAGCTCAGTAGGGTTTGAAGCAGAGCCCAACAGTCTCTTCGCTTGTACAGTTGTGTGGCTGTCTCCTCTTACCTTGGACTGATTATTTATATCCAGCAAGAACATGTACTCGCATTTTTTCAACATGATCAGTGTCTATAATACCCTGTATCATACCCTGTATTATACCCTGTATTATACCCTGTATTATACCCTGTATTATAGACACTGATCATGAAAATCATTGAAAATGCAGGAGCCAAATACTTATCATGCAAAACAAAATGTCTTGGTACATCTTTGATTAAGGCCACAGCTGAGTCATAAACTAGAGAGTTTCTGTTATCTCCCTTATTTTTGTTATTTATTTATTTGTTATTTTTTTGCAAAAAAAATATTATAACATTATTATTTTTGTTTGTTTTTATTTATGTTGTATAGCTTTTTTGTCACTATACTCAACTTGCACTTATTTCAGTTTATTCTGTATATTTTATTTAATTTATTTAATTTTTAGCTTATACAACATTCTCATTTATTTTATGCTGTATTCAATTATTCATTCATTCATTTATTCGTTCATACAGATTACTCCATTTGGGCCTTTTTTAATTTTTTTACTTGTTGTATTTCATTTTTATTCTGGATTTGTTGTTGTTTTATTTTTATTATTTTATTCTGAATTGGATTTTGTTTTATTTTACAACTTTGTTTATTTTATGTTATTATATATTATATATATATATATATATAATTTTATTCAACATTTTAATTTTGTTTTAATTTTGTAATTTTCATTATATGTCAAAACTTTTATTTTATTTGTCACTGTTAACTCTTTCACCTATTTTATTTATTTTTTATTTTAATATGTATTTTTTTGGCTTTGTAAAAATGCTCAGATGTGTTTATACCAAGCCGGTGATGCACACTAAATTGAAAAACTGAAATTAAAAGAGCGAGAAAGCCATCCCCCTTCAGTCTCTGTCACCCGTCGTGAGGAGCCCTGTGGCTGAATGACAAGTCGAGCGTGAAACGACTGACTGCCCCCAGAAATCAGAGCCCTGGCCTCCCAGGAACTGATACATGCACATACACACTCCACAGTGAGGGAACAGAGCGGGCCAATGACTCGACTGCTGAGTCTTCTTTCTCCCTCTCGCTCTGTCTCGTCTCTGATCCATCCATCCGGGCTTTATTCTCAGTGTTGTGCAGCCCACACAAGGACACAGAACAGAGAGAACGAGCAGAGGGAGAGATTGAAGACGAGAGAAATGCCCGTAGGCTCAATCTGTTCTGTGGTGCGCTACACGCAGGCCACGGGGAGACCTCCACTCACTCCATCAAACTGTCAGACACACACACACACACACATTCAGACTGCAGAGGGAGAGGCTCTTTGCTGCCCTGGAGGCCAGTTCAAGTCAACATCCCATTTCCTTCCTTTCCTGCCTAATTTCTTCAGCACCCTCACTTAAATTCCTATGGCCTAGTGCACTCCGTGTGTGTGTGTGTGTGTGTGTGTGTGTGTGTGTGTTTTACAGCTGATATACACTGGGAACAATTCAGTAATGCTAGTAAATTTTACAAAAAATAAATAATAATAATAATTTTGAAGTAGAAAAGCGGAAATAATATTTTCTTGTAAAGCATTCTCAAATAATTTTGACACATTACCTTAATAAAATTTTTATAATAAAATAACTTACTACAGGGTGATATTTTGAGTTTATTGCAAGTTCCAACTGACATGGACACTAAAATAATGAAAATAATGAAATAAGCATTAAATAAATAACATCCTAATGCTTATTAATAATAACAAAAACAAAAAAAAGATAATTTTTAAAAATATATATTTATATATGTAAAGTAATTCAGTTTTTTACAGTTTATCACTGTAAATTTAATTTAATTTAATTTAATTTAACACTGATAATTTATAGTTTTATTTGCACAGTATAATACAACATTAAGTCATATGAAGTCATATGAATAAGCTGGTTCACAGGTTTGACTCTACCATTCAAATTATTATTATTATTTTATTTTTATTTTTTTAATGTTTACTGAAAATCATTTTCTCTGATATTATTGTTATTGTGGAACTCAGCTCAGTTTTAATAAAGAATAAGCTGACATATCCTTTATACACAGTCAGTATGTAGTATGTTATGGACCCGTCAAGTGTTCGTAGATATTAAGCAGACAGTCTACTCCAATGGCCGCTAGTTGACATGTAGTTGAACAGTTACTTACTGTTAGTAGGATGTCTAAAGTGGACAATCGATATAAAGTGTTACCCTCAGCTCCACTGTATTTGGATATAGTGCAGGAAAAGTAAATCCAGTTAAGATCTGTTTTGCAGAGACACGTTCATGAGGCCAAGCGTGAGTGGGATGTTCATATCTAAACAGATAGCAGATAATCGATCAAGACACATGAAGTGACTAAGTGTAAATAGACCCTAAGTGCTATAAAACTCCCTAGCTCTGTCACATCACACATAGCCAAGCGCTGTGAGACGTCTGGAGTGTTCTCATGGGCAGGCAGCTGAGAGCCACAGAGGCGCTGTTTGGCTCGGTTACAGACGTTAGTCAGTGATTACAACCAGAGAGCTGGAAGAAATGTATTAAACATCTGTAATGTGACTTATTATTCCACTTATACTATGGTTACCAGTCCTCAAGACATTGTTTAGATGTTGTATTCAAAGACTTCAGGTTACTTCAAATGCTCTTGTTTCTATATGCCCTAATACAAGCTTAGATATCATAATCTCTCAGTCTCATTAAAGAATCCCATTATAGCAAATGTCTATTGACAGATTATATACAAGGATAAAAGGTCTTTGTAAACTATCTCATCAATTTGACAGCTCAAACACTCATGTGCTTCCCACACAAAGTTATATATATATATGTATGTATATATATTCCAGTTTATTGCATTCAGTTAAGTTGTGATTTAAGGTGCATTTTTTTTTTTGAAAGCATTTTCACCCAGTTTAGTTGATCTTAGTCTTTTCCATTTTAGGCCTCGTTTATCATTTATTCATCTGTTGTCTGTGACCCTTTAACAGACTGCCGGTTCTGAAGTCTTTCTTGTATCCTCTCTCTCTCTCTGCATCCCTCCCACATCAACACGTACTCTTCTGATTCTATATGCATCGTTATCTCTCTCTCGCTCTCAGTTTCTACCTTCAGCCCCCTGATCGGATCAATAGTTCTTAATCCATCTTCTCTTTGGTCCAGTCACTTCCCATAATGCCCAAAGGCAAAGTCACATGTCAAATGCTGCATAAATTTGATGCCTTGATCAAATCAAAGTGTGGGCGGCTGGTTTTGATCCATCATTTATGCTGGGGTCAAGGAGAGCTGGTGTCTTCTCATCTCTGAAGGTTGGCGCTCGAGCAGCAGCATGACTGAAATATTATGCTGGCAAAGTTCTGTGAAAGCTCTTTGTTGACCTCGAGTCGGGATGTTGATGTATTTATAGACAAAAACTGTTTGATTATTTTTCTTTCCTTTGCCATTGTAAGCAGCCATTTTTGTTTCTAATGTGCTTTTGTGTGAGAGAGGCTCCAGGAACTGTTTGCCCTTCCGTTGCTTGGGTAAGATGTTTAGCGTTGGCACTGACTAAAAACTGTAAAGACAGTGGCGCCAAAGTGTGTTTCAGAGAGGAGGATGATGTCACAGCACCATGAAGTTACCTAAAGCTTTCAGGCTTTATTTGGGGGAAAAAATCTACATATTATATTATATTCTTACTGTTGAGATATTTTTAATAATTTAGAATTTTTTAATATAATTTAATTACATTTTATAATTTATAATTTAATAATAATAAATAATTAAATATTTTATTATGCATAAGGTTTCTTATGCTCAACAAGGCTGCATTATTTGATTATAAATACAGTAAAAATAGCATGATAGATTCTTAGCTCATGAATATTAATTAGATCATCCTAAAATATTTGCTAACACTTGAATAAGATTAGTTCATACATTCTCACATTAGCTAACTATTGCATGAGCAGTATGTTTTTATCATATTAAGTATTTTTAATTTATGTGTTGAACTGTGCAACATATTTTCAAAGCATTTATTGTAAGGTTGTTTAAAAATACAGTTGTTCATTGTTTGTTTGTTTGTTAGTTCACAGCTCATTTAACTTAAAAAAACAGTTTTAGATTTGAATCGTTTAGTAACATTAATCATAAAAATAGTTCATGTAATGTCAACAAATGAAACCTTATTGTGAAGTGTTACCAATTATTAAATATGATTAAATTGAACTAGATTCAGTCAGTAGTAAAGAATTGGTCCCAGACTAATTAAGGTGGTTGGGACAAAATCATTCTTGGCCAGAAGTCATGTAATTGAAGCCTGTGAGCCCCGGCCTTTTGTTGTTTGTCATGCTAGTTGAAGTTACACTACTCGGCCCCTTGAGACTGTCTGAAGTGACTCAAGTTTCCCGCCGGGCCGCTGAGAGGGAGAGTCGCCTAAAGTGAACACTAACAGATACAGCCTTGTGTTCAATTATTTAAAGCCTGTAGTGTTGTATTCACAGACTCGCTCGCTGCTACAATGGATTGTTTGTGCTAAGTGTATATTTGAAAGCCTAGAATTGAACTTTGACCTTCACCTCCGTTTGACCTTCTAGGAAGAAGTTAGCCTACATGATTGACAGTTGACATTGAGCAAGTTGGTTGGTTCTGAAAAAGAATAAAGATTAAGTGGCATCACTTATTTTTATTTTTGTAGTCGAAAGCACTGTTTTAGTTAGTGACCGTCTAAATGCCGAAATATAACCGCAGTTTAGAAAATGTCTAATATGTTGATTATGGCTCAAGTATGATTTCAATAAAGTTCTCCTTACAGCCATTTACAAACATTTTTTGCAATATACTTATTTATTTATTATTATTATTAATAATTACACTTTGTTGTGTTTTTCCCTGTGCTTTTGGCATTTTATTAGTTTTGTTTAGTTTTAGTTTTAAATTAAATTTTTTATTTTCATTTATTTATTTATTTCATATTCAATAGCATGTATTTTTACTTAATTAAATGTTCACTTTAGTTAGTTAAACATTCTACTGTACATTGTGTTGCTTAAAATATTACATTTTTTTTTTTATTCTGAAATATGTGAACCTGTACTACAAATTTTTTTATTGAGATTTGTACGTCATCCGAAAGCTGAATAAATAATCTTTCCACTGATGTGTTGTTTGTTAGCACAGTATTTGCAGAGATACAACTTATTTGAAAACATGGAGTTTGAGGGTGCAGAAAAATCTAAAAATTGAGGAGATTGCAGCTAAAAGTAATGCATATTATTAATCAGTAATTAAGTTTTGATATTATTTATAGTAGTAAATGTACAAAATATCTTTAACTAATATCCTATTATAATTCTTTTGGCATAACATAATAATTTTGATCTATAAATTTTATTGTTAATTATAATTACAAATATACCCGTGTGACATAAGGCTCCAGGGTGATATATTTAAGCTTAATTTCAGTGACTGAAGATATTTCTGATATCACTCACGGACATCGTTATGAACTTGAGGTATCTCCACATACGTCCGCATCTTTGGACGCTGATATTCCCCAGCTAAACTTTTTAAGACAAATGATCACATTCAGTGCTCTGGATGTTCTTCTCTCCGTAATACGATTCACGAAAAGCTCGTTGTAACGTCGATTCACGGCAGACTGGCCTGGTTATTATCGCACGTGCTGACAGCCCCTGATGATGTCACTGTTGTGCTGTTGCCATGGAGCCGACAGCGAAATGTATTCACGGTAGGTGCTGAGATCTGGTTTTGCATATTTTTTGGTCTCTCTGGCATCCTGTACTGCTGGAATCAGTATTCATTCAGACATCCCCAGGCAGACGCTGATGTTGAGCCAGCATGGCTGTCGTCAGGCTAGTTTCTCACTCCCCCTCCAAGGCCAATTCATTCCCAATCTCCTCAGCATGTGACAGGTGCAACTGTGTTATTGATTTGGGCAGTCGGTTTTAATGTGCTCCGGGATGCGCAACGCTTATTGTCTCCCCCCCCCTTGGTGTGCGTGTCTATTAAAATGCTGCCAGGAAAATGTTCTGAAATATTAGACGGTTCCCCCCCTCTCCTCCCATTCCCATTTCAGCTGAAATATATAAGCCCGTCGGCAGGCCAAAACCCAAGCCACGGGGTCCAGAGTGGGACTCGCTGTGAATAAATCACACTCGCTTGCTCACGCACACACATGCGGACGTGCCGCAGCGTTCACGAGGGAGTCTGTAAATAAAGTGCGCTCACCAAATGTGAAGAAAGCTGTTTAAATGTCAAAACTCTGTTCACGGGAGATGACAGGAGAAGCTGTAATGTCCAATGTAAACATAACACCACATTTTATAGTATGTTCGCTGTGTCCATCTCAGATGTTTTTCTACTCTGCTGCGTTTATCGCTGTGTTTAATTTCTGTCCGAGTCGCTGCTGTATTCTCATGTCAGATTTATAGATCTATTTTTTTGCACTCTTTAGTTGCAGCTAGGGTACTTTTATATATAGGTTTCAATAAGGGTGCTAAAATTCATCTATGGTACTTGCACAGAGTACTCTACTGTACACATAATCTATATTCAAATATTAAATGCTTTTTTAAATGAAGTATATTTGTTGTGCAAAATAAAATGATATAAAGACATGGTTTAAGGCTAATCCCAGACTAAAATGCTTGTTTAAGCTGCCTCAACTGAAAATATCTTGCTCTTACATATCTTAATATATGCCAGTATCATTGTTCTGTCTTAAGATGCACACATGTGACATGTATCATGTTCTTCTTAGGCATTTTTAAAAGCTGCTTTAATATCCTACTTTAACTTTAAGGCCTAGTCCTGGATTAAGATAAGCCCCGTCTGTGAAACCAGACCTAAATGCATAGTTTTATCCAGTATATATAGTGCAGCTTTATATTTGTGTATATATATACTGTACAACTACACTACTGTATATACAAACACACATACAGTATTTGACTCTAAAGCCATATAGTCTTAAGTTGCACTTAAAATCACTTCAAATTATTTGGATATTAAATAAAGATCATGTTTCTTGAAGATATTTTGTGTATGATCTACTGTAAATATATCAAAACCCTTTTTAATTGGTAATATGCATTGCTAAGGACTTAATTTAAAAAACTTTAAAGGTTATTTTCTCAATATTGGTATTTGTACCCTCAGATTTTCCAATAGTTGTATCTCAGCCAATATTGTCCTGTCCTAACAAACCGTACATCAATGGAATGCTTATTTATTCAGCGCTCAGATGATGTATAAATCTCAGTATGCACAAAAAAGTACCCATGTGACTGGTTTTGTGCTCCAGGGTCTGTATATCCAGAGCACGATGCTATGTTACAGTGAAAGAATCAGAAATCACGTCCATTTCTCACTCCAAATACGGTTTTGTTTCTCAGAATTATTTTTGCACTCTTTTTCTGAATGAATTCGTTCCATGTCTTCCTGTTTTCTGTTCTTGCCCTCTTTTGGGTTCAGCCGAGCCTCTTCTTGCCGCACAGGATGTAGGTGCGCCCAAGTCTTGTGCGTTCAAAGTGCGTATATATTCACACCCACATACTTACATGCACAAATGCACACTATCTTATATCCCCAGCAAACATTGCATTCAGAGTGGAATGTTAGTCACATTTGGCCGTTACTCCAGATACAGTCGAACTCAGCTTTTGTTACTTACCAGAGCAGAGAAATGTAACCACGAGTTTGAATCACTGACGGAGCTGTCGACATCCACATCGCCTAACAAGAAAATCCCACCTGAATATGAACATGATTGACAATCGGCCAAGCCACTTTGTTTGTGCTAATGCCTTGGACCTACAGTGGATGACTTGTGACAACTAGAGCTGAGCAATTAGGATTTGTTTAGCCAGTGCTGCAAAGGACAGAGTCAATGAATGGGTGTCTTTAATCCACAGCATAGTCTCACACAAACGTACATGAAACATCCATACACACAAATGCAACATGCTGCTGTACTGTGCTGCATTTCTATAAAGCGAATGCAGGCTTTTGAGTGCTATGAGAGTTCCCCTGTCTCTGGCTGCAGTTTTGTCTAATCTTCATTTTCATGCGAACTATAGGAAAGTGTGCGGTGAAACCCTATGCATACACACACACAAACAAATCAAGCCACAAGAAAGCTGCTTGTTTGAGAAGGACCTATCATTATTAGTGGAAACTGAGGTTAGTGTGTCTGCTCTCTTGATGGTTTTATTGTTTATAGCATATTCAAAACACAAAATAGGCATCAGTGGCCAAAGACAGGGACTCTTTTACTTCTTTTTCACAGGTACAATCCAGTCATTTTATTATAAATACATTCATAAGGATTAAAAAGATTTTCACACACAGAGTTTGCATGAAGTTCAAGTTGGTCACAAACATTTGCCAAGCTGACCAGCAGAAAGACTTGTTTGGAAAGTGACTTTTGTGTGAGCTTGCATTGCAACAAAGTTGGATAGTCTTGGAGACATATAAACTACACTCATGAATATCTCTTTTGGGGAACGTAAACAAGCGATCGTATTCTAAGACTAAAGAAGGTTGAATGGAAAATTCTCATTTCGGTAGGGAAAAACCCAAACTTCAGCTCCTCATTAAGAAAACAAAAGTGAGTGGTTGCGATCAGTCCTTTAAGTGCAAATGGCTTGTAATTGCTCATTTGCATATGCATAATTGCAGTCCATTTATGCCGCGAGACCTGAAATGTCCTACACCACTTGTTCAAATGAAAGGCTAGAAGCGCAAGAGTGTGCAATAATGGCCCGGCATGAAAAATTTATGGAGGAATACGGCACTCCAGCGCCTGCTAAGTGTTGTAGAGGGTATTTTGTAACATGAAGAGTGGGAGACATGTGCATCCTAATTTGATTTTTTTTAAGTTTGTACCGGTGGTCGTTTTTTGTGCTCATCTGTCCATCGTAAATTAGTTGAAGTCTTTCATCAAGCCTCTTCCCTGCACTTTCCACCTTTCTCTTAACTGGCTTTCTAACACCACAGATTAACTTTGAGCTGGATCGATTTCTTGGGTGAAGTAATGAGTTATGGTGGAATCTGATATACTTTACCTAATGCAGTTCATTTTGACACAAACATTGTGCTTTGTTAGAAAATAAAAGGTTTTTTTTTTTCTTTATCAATTTTCAAAGCTTTTTAAATGCACTTTTTTTGCCGCTGAGAAATGTAGTAGAAAAGCAAAAAGACTATGTAAGTGCTTGGTAAGACTAGGTAAGTGTCTATAAATGTAAAACACTGATAGTAAAGAATGGACTGGAAATATATACTTATTTTTTTTTACTTATGTGGTTGCAAACAATTTATTTTATCATTTTTTTTATATATTTTTTGATATTTTATTATTTAACATTTATTGCAAAATTAGTCAGCTAAATGAGTTTATTTAAAAACAGCTCAAATAAATAGATTGCAACCACTTACTTTTTAAAAAGTAGTAAATTCAATAAAAAGCTAAATTCCCTTGCTTTGAGTTTTTGTCTCAGCACTGTCACATAGCTTTCGGATCATTTTTCCGGCAGCATCTCATCCATATACGAATAATATCCCTTAACTTTCCCTCTATTATGATCCGTCGAGCCGCTCGACTCTCCTGAAAACCGAAGGAAAAGTTGGATTTTATGGTTTCTCACTTTTGAACCATGGCAGCCTCTTTCAAACGTATCACTTCATCCCCTTCATCACCTCCATTTTTGTTGAAAGGTGTCACCGAAAGAAGGAAAAAAAGAGGAGCCGTAAAAATCATACCTGAACCGATAATGAGGTCGGAGAATGAATGAATAATTCTCTCATATCTTTTCTTCTCACTATCTCCTTACAGTGTGACAGCGAGAGTGACATCGATGACAAGGTAAGACTTCTTTTCATGAGTGTTTGTGTGTTTACTTAACCCGCCGCGGAGTGAGTACGACTGATTTTGGAGTTTATAGTATGAAAGTCTGTCTCCTGTCTGCATGCGTGTTTGTGTATGTGTGTAGATGACAGAAAATGGCTGCCAGTCTTGTGATTGTTGTTTATTTGCATATTAAAGCCATACAAAGGCAAAGGCGATGCGATAGAGAGAAAGTACACTTATTGCGGAAGTGTTTTAAGCTTTGTTTGAGGTTTCATTGTGCTTGGCGTGTCAATTCAAATACTTTGAAGTTGTTTGAACTTGAAAACTAGACACCTGTCTTGATGTTTGTGCTAGTTAATTCCAGGCAGGAAGTGCTATTGGGAACTTCACTTAAAGAAGGGAGCGCTTTTGTGAATGTGAAGAAAAGGTGTTTTTGATTAGCTGAAGTAACTGTAAATCTTATTCTTATTAGCATTAATGTTTCCTTGTCCTGTTTCTGAAAGGTGCATTATTTAACCCTCTAACAGCTATCATGGAGACAAGACTAGTTGCTATATTTAAGCTGGTCCTTTTACTGGTTCTGCTGGTCGTTTGCCAGCACGTGACCAGCATAAACCAGCATATGCTGTTTTTTTCAGCAAGGCATTGATTAGAATGAGGCTACCATTCATTACTACAACCTCCAAAGTTGACATTTCAGTCCCACTTTATATTAGGTGGTCTTAATTACTATGCACTTGCATTTAAATAAATCATTTGGTACAATGCACTTATTATGTGCATACATGCTTTTACATTGTACTTATATTTTTAAAAACACCTATGCAATTCCATCCATAATTAATTCCTGTAATCCATCCCTTACACTTTAACCTACCCATACCGCCAAACCTGTCCCTAACCTAACCCGTATCCCACCTCAATAGCAGCAAAAACGTTTTGCCATACAATATGAGCACACTAAGTACACTGTACTTGTTTTTTGATGTCAGTACATAGTAGTTAATGCCACCTGATATAAAGTGTGATTGATGTTTCTGTGTGAGTTTGCATGACCGTTTTGATGTGCGAGTTAAATGTAGTCTCTGGGTTATAATTCGATTTGTTATCTCGTCAGCAGACGTTAAATGGCAGAACTGGTCTTATCTAAATTTGCAGATTCTCTTCTTTAATGTGATGTATATATAGCATCCACGCAAGCTACTGATTTCCATATCCTTTGCAAAATAAACAACAGCTACAGCCATATAGTGATGGATAGATAGGTCTCCGATTATACCATTATGTCTAATTTGTTATTCAAATGCGCTCTGGTCACGAATGCTTTCGAGATTTGGTTAGCGGTTTGTAGGTTGCCAGATCCTTTCCGGTGGAATGTTTTTTCCCCGGCACCTTTAGCGCTTGTTTATCTTTTAATATTGATAACCCTGTAATGTCTGTCACCCATATAAACAGCATGTAGCTCCAGTGGAAGTGTAACACGTGTTAATTCCCCTGCAGTTAAGCAATTACTCCCTGCTAAATGAATGTGATAGCATAACTAATCTCCTGTAAGCCAAGCTCCCAGTTCAGTGGAAAACGTCTCCGGCGCGCTCTATAAATAATACATTGATAGCAAGCAGCAATTTGCATTAACCGCAGCTCACGCTAGTCAATAGGCTTTTATCTCTCTCCTCATTGAGGCAGATGGTAAGAGAAAACCTCTTTGGATTTGACACGATGAAGAGAGGGACGTTTAGAGGCTGCTGTTCTTTTAACACTAGTATGCTTCAGAGAAAAGAGAATCAGGGTATTCCACACTTATTTTAGGGCCCTTTAAGTTCTTTGTTTCTCTGTGGGTCTCGTTCATTTAATCATGTTGTGTTCCAGATCATGATAATATGGATGCTTTTTATTGGTCACAAGATATTTACATGTGTTTCTAGGCATTCAAACTGATCATAACAGATGTAGGGCAAAGAAAGTAGAGGGAACATGTGGCCAGGTTTGAAGCAGACAGCATACATTTTTATTTGTTGATGCTAGTGCGAGTTCTGGCCATTATTAAAACTATTTTTAGGCATGGCACTGGGGTGATATCACACTTTTTGGTCATCATGGAGATACCGTAAGGTTGTGAGACTGTATATGCACTACTATGCAAAATAAATTTGATATTCATGTTTGAGAACACATTAAATTAAGCAAAATCAATGCAAAAAAAGCATTTCTTAAGGATGGCGTTACAGCGAAAACTGGAATAATGGCTTGTCTAAAGTCATCTTGGCATCACTTAAAATATACTACGATTATATTTCAGACAATGTATTTTTAAAAATAATATGCTTTTTTTACACTAATATATATACGTTATTTAAGAGTGTACTATAGTGCTATAGTATATATAGATATGTGCATGCTCTTTGAATTCATGGTCAGTTTTTGCCATGTTAAAATGTCAAATTTAGAGTCCCCGAGACGGATGTTTATGTAGCACATGACTTCCTTCACATTCGTGAGAACACATGGAAGTAATTGCAGTGCTCAGAGTCAGAAAGAGTTTGTGCTCCTTCGGAAGAATGCATCCGGTTAGGATTTCTTGTCTCTTCTGCTAAAGATAATAGTTGGAGGTGAGGGCATTGAGAAAATGAGCTGTGGTTGGTGTTTGTGTCCAGGTGCGCGGGTGAACACCTCGTAGGTGTTTTTCTATGAACTTATCGATCTTAAACAGTAAGCACCGGCAAGATAACATGTTCACCGCTTCAAAAATCACTCATCATAATTGCTTTGCATAAAGAAAAGCATAAACACTGTTATTTGTAAATGTATACATTAAACTCTAATCTAAAGCCTTAAACTTTCCCTCCTGTTGAGTGGTACTGTAACAGGTGTCTTCCCCTGAACAATAGCTCCTTTGAACAGTTGCAGGAAGAACATGAACATTCTCTCTCATGGTGTTTTTACACATTACTACATTATAAAACAGCCCGCAGGTGCGCTGGAGGGGCGTAATCAGTTGGGCTGATTTGAATAAAATTGCTTCATGTGTAGATCGAGTCCACTTATTAACAAAGACATCACGACTTGTTCAAAGAAAACAGCTCACGCGGTGCATGACAGATGATACCACCTGAGGGTTAGAGCCATCGCTGAAATTACATACGCAGTTGCGGCCAAAAGTTTTAGAACTAGCTGGAGATAGTAGATTTTTATTCATTCAGAGCATTGTATGATTTCTGCTTTCATTATGTCTTTTTTGGGACAATCTTTTTTCCTGTTCCGAAGTGGCTGACAGCTGGTTTAGTGATTTCTTTTAAAGGTTCTTGTAGAGAAAGATTAAACATTGCTAAAGATCACTTCTTTTTTGTGCACCGATATTTCTGATATGTTTCTAGTTATATATTGTTGTGTCTCAAAAGTCAATTTTATCAATACCGTTTCCTATTGTGAATGATGAGTTCATGTTATTCATATATATATGTACAGTCATCTTTAATCAGATAGACATAACTTTACTTTCCACTGACGTCATTTAGGCTTTGTGAACTGTAAGATAATTCCTACCAATAGCCAAATAGCAATTTAGACTAAATTTAGTCTGACTCCTTTCTGGTATGTAACGTCCACTTTTCATGGTCCAGTTAGTTCCAGATGCTCTGTATGTTCCTCATTGATTGTCCTGTTTTACATTATTCCTGGCAATCATATTGACTTCAAGTCAAAAAGTGGAAAGTTGATTCTAACAGTTTGGATCAGATCAGTTTCATTGGTTTGAACTGAAATGCTGTGATATGTTTTTTTTTTTTTAAAGAAATGAATATATTTGTTTATAATGGATAAGTGCTGCGCAGTGATTGATTGTGATGAATCGCCTCGGAAATAAACCTTTTGGGCACATGAAGCAAACAAGTACCAGCTGACAGCAGCTAAAATCTATCAGAAATTAGAAAGCAATCCTGCCCCTTTTAAGTAGAAATATATATTAGCAGTTTCGGTCCAAAGTGATGGCCTATAAGAAGGTGTTTCATTACCAACATGTCACACAAGTAACATTTCATTATGTGTAAAAGCAAAGAGCACTCTCAAGACCTTCGCAAACATATTGATGGCGAGGATTCCTATACTTCTGAATGTTCCAGTGAGCACTGTTGGGGCTATAATTCAGAAGTGGAAGCACTGGCGAAATTAATTTAATTGAAGGAAAGTCGATTGGAAAAATGTACCTAGACACCCAAACGCACAGCCAAGGAAACCCTCCATTGGTCTCAGAGAAAGACGTTCGTAGAAGAGGCCCATGGGACCTTCAAGACCTAAGGATTTTTTGAAGAATGGACCAAATTCACACCTGAGCAATGCATACCACTCGTTTCTAGTTCTAGTTTACTACAGGAGGTGTCTTGAAGCTGTCATTACTAACTAAGGTTTTTGTACAAAGTATTAAATATGTTTCATTAAGTGCATTTAATATTTTTTTCCTGTGTCATTCCATCTTATTACCCAGAACCTAATTTCTGAACTTGTTTTGATTTCTTTGCATGTATGGATTATTTGGATTGTTACCGACATCTGCTGAAAACATGTCAACAGCACCTATATTTACAAAAATGGAGACGTGTTCAAAACTTGATTTACCCGCTGCATCTATACAAATGCATTATACTTATATATTAAATATATAGCACCAATTCATCATATTAGAATGATTCCTGAAAGATCATGTGACACTGAAGACTGGATATTTAGCTTTAGCATTACAAGAATAAATTATTTAGAAATTTCTCACAGTATTATAGTGAAATTTCCAAACTGTATTATTGATAAAAATAAATTCGGCCTTGGTGGGCATAAGAGACTTATTTCACAAAAAAAACAAAACTAACTTTGAGCGACAAATGCTTCTGGTTCATAGATTGTGTGTTGTAAAAGACTATATGAATCTGGATCAGCACTGGAATCAAAACATGATCCATTCAGTCCGGTGGTTGCATTGTGACAGATTTCCACAGCTGCATAACTCGAGGACAGAGCTGTCAGCTGTGATTCTATCTCACCTGGCAGGTGAACACTGAAAACTGTCTATTTTGTTGGGCAGCTTAAAGAGATTTCAGTTATTTCATTCCTCTCTGTCCGTTACATCCGTGTGACAGCATGTCAAATAACACACCCAGCCATTTCAGCCACTTCAGGTAAACACAGATATTTTCCCCTTTAACTGAAGAGCTTTAGAGCTGACGAGCATTGCTGTCTTTGTTGACACCCTAACCCTTCTCCCTCTCTCAATTCAAGCTATTTGTCCTGTCAAATATCATGTTGTTCTATATGGCATTGGAAGCATTAGCTCAACACGCTTGGCTTTTATATTTGCGTTGGCCCCAATTTGATGGGCCACTGCTGTTTAAGACCCTTTACCTACCTTTAACTCCTTTACCTACACAGTCCTACGAGGAAACATCATGCTAACATGCTTTTGAGTTCTGAATGTTATCGTATGTCACTGAATACCTAATGATATGACCAGTGCAATACTGTATAATTTGAAGCAAACAAAAATAATACTACCATTAACGCTCTCAGCTTTAGCATACTGATGCATAACACAACTCACAAATGACTGCAAGCTGACATACAGTAAAACTTAACACACAGCATAGCTCTAGAGCGTACTGTTTTTTAGAGCACTAGATTAAGTTGCATCATTATGCAACTACTGTAATTTATAATTGTGTTGGTGCTTTTCTATTGGTTAAAACAGCATCAGCAAGGCTTAAACTATTCCGGAAATGCTGGGGGTTGTTTCGGTGGTGTATAGGTAGACTTTTTTTGAGAGGCATTGATTGGCATATTAATTTTGTGAGACCATATTTCGTTGTGATAAAGATGAATATTATTACATCCAACTTTTAATGAAGGAATTATTCTTCTTTATGACAAATAAAAACCCTGAACAACCAGTGTTTGTTATATTAATTCACAAAAAGAATAATAATATAGCCATGGAAAACATTAATTGTTCTTAAAAGGCATGTTTGCAGTATGGCAAATAGATGCATTACATGTATTTATTTACTTAATTATTAATTAATTTATTCATTAATTAATTCATAAAGGCATTTATTCACCCAAAAAATTTTATTATTGATGTTGTTTCAAACCCACACTGTAGAAAATTGCCGTGATTTTAACGGTTAAAACCTGTTAAATGGTTAATGGTAAATTCCTGTTAAATTTAATAAATAGATGGCTGGCAAAAGAAACACTGTAAACTGACATTCCCAGAATTTTAAATTTGCATATTAAATTTTGTTTGAATTTGATGTTTTTGGTTTCTTCTTAGTGTGTGAATGACATTGAGCACCTTCTATATATGTTACTATTTAAAAGCTTGTGATGGGCCTCGGTTCATCATGTGACTTGCTCATCACAACCCGCATTTGGTGCTTCAAAGATCCAAAATAGATTTCCCTACTTTCATAGGTTGGTATAATAACATTATATCAGTTATTACGGTTAATTATTAGAAATTACGGTATTTAACTGTAAAACTTACATAAAACCGTAAAACATTTCACAGATTTTTCACAGTTTTATTCTGGCAACCACATCTGCCGTTTTTTTTTTTTTTACCGTAAATTATACAGATTGTTTTACAGTGCATAAGACTTTTGTTTATCTTTGGAAAACAAATGAACTGAGCTTTCTGACTCTCCACAGACATTAAGGAAACAATAAAGGCACAAAAGCATTTATTTTATTTAGTGTTTCTAAGATAAACAAAAGTGTTACGTGTTTAGAACGGCATGTGGTTAAATAATGCCAGAATTAAAATTTTTGGCTAAACTATACCTTTAAATGACCCAGACATGTTTTTGTAAATTCGTCTATATAGCTTATGCCTCACATGCTTTTAGACGAGTCTGCGCTCATACCTGCTATATATCTGCATCCCTCTCTTTCTCCCAGACACATGGCATCCTCGCCCATTTTTTAGCACTGTTTTCCTCCTTTGCTCCTCTCTGCATCATTTTGACGATCTGAGGGAACTAATGATCTGTAATGTACCCTCTACCCCTAGACCCTTCTTAGCTGTCTCTTCTCTCTCTCCTCTCGTCCTCCTTTTCTCATATTCAGTCATAAACAGGCCACCCACAGGCTTGCTGACAGGCCTCTAATAGTTTTTTTATGGAGGTGAAGATGGAGCGGCTTAATGTTTCGACACAAGCAATCATCGCTCCTCATCTCTTTAATGAAATTAGATTAAGTGCACCTGGGGAAGGGCTGAGGAGAGGGAGGCCGAACGCCGGTTAGGACGCTAGCTTTCATTTAAAACCAATTTGCCTGCAATATTCCGCCATCAGCCTGGGATTCAGCATGCAGTCGGAACGGAGGGTGAATGAGATCACACTGGCACAGACGGGTTTAATTCTCTTCCCCGCAGGCGGCGTGAAATTATAACTGACACATTCGACACACACTTTAATATGGAGGTGCCATTTTTCTTCTGTCCAGCATGGCTTTCATTCTCTATCCTCTCTAGCTTTCTTCACCTCACGTCTTTCCCTCGCTTGCCTGTAATTTCTCTCTCTCTCTCTCTCTCTGCTTGTCTTACTCTATTTCTCTTTCTTTCTCTTAATGGCATCATAATGTTACCTCTCTCCGAACCGCTAAAGCATGGAAGCGGTTTTCTTTCGAATTTATTTATGTTACGACTGTTTCCAATGTTCTCTTCTTCGATTTGCGAGAATGTATTTTCTTTGAATGTCAGCAGTTACATCTGGTCCATGTTGTCCTCGCTATTTTGCGGTGCTACTTAAATGCAGCACGAGAACGGAAGCGGAGATTTCACCCAGTGTGGAATTTAACGATTTTTCACTTTAATCTTGTGATTCTATTGGAATAATTGCAGACCAAAGGCCTTTTAGCACAATTTCAACCGTTCTCAAGAACAGGCGTCCATATATTTAAGTTTAACCAAAAATGATATCCAAGTCCAATGTTACAAGTCATATGATAGCTATTCATAAACAGGCTGAAATGGAAGTTGTTGTTCAGATCCAATGTTCACATCCATAAGCCCACAAAAGTGAAACATGCCATTGCAGTAGGTTTGACATCACCGATCCCATACGTAGTTAGATTTGCTAAAGTCTGTTCTTTATATACTGGTATTGTATGTCTTCAGATGACTTGTAATATCACATGAGCCATATGGCCAACTTTTGTGGTTTCTTAACGATGGTTTTCGGCATTTTTTGAGTTTGACATCTGTGGTCAGTACGAATTGTTTGGAAAAGAACTAAGCGAACGTTCTTCACATTTCTCCGTGTGTGTTCCACGGAAAAAGTAGCAGCATATTGGTTTGGAACAGCATGAAGGTGAGTAAATAATTACTGAATGTTTAACGGCGTTCGTGTTTTTGACTTGACTATGAAAGAGTAATATGTCCTGTACGGCTTGACGCCAATCTCATTAAAGCGTCACACTGAAACGAGGTTTCCGCAAATACACATCATAGATGGCTGGCAAGGACACATTCACTTTGACGTACACTTGTGAAATAGTGCTTATTATATTGTCTGTTTATTCTGGCATTGGGGAGAAGTTGAGTGAGGCCAAACATAATCACGATACAGTATTATTGCTGGAGCGGGACGGGTGTTCCAGGTATTGTCTGAATACAGGATTAGTTAGCATCAATTATGAGTGTGTTTTCTTACACGGGGCGATTGCTAGTGCAATCTGTCCATCTGAAACCTTCTAGAACAAATTTCCTAGCAGACTGCAATATCCAACTCTAACATCAGGCTGAATAGCCGACAATACTTTGTTTCTGTTACTGTGGTTTTCTGTCCTAATTCTAGGTGTCTGTTTTCCTTTTTTGAACAAAACTGTGGATCAACGTCAGGTGTTTCCCGCAATCTGAGCATGTTAATGTGTGCTTTTAAAGGTGGATTGTCGTGGCAATCTACCCAGTGCTTTTGCTAGGAACAGTGTGTGAATAACAAGCCAAACCCTATAAACATTTTTCCACATCAGTAATAAAACTACAATTGAGTCCATATTGGACGCAGATGTTGTCTGCTGAGAAAACATTTGGTGCATATGTGTGTGCACATGTGTCAGACTGGAGTATTTCTGGTCGTGCATAAACATGATGCTTAAGTGCCTCTTATTCAATAAACATTGGCGGACGTTAACTACTCGCAGCTTGTTGCCAGTGCTTTGTGTTTCCAACTGGAGCTTGAAAACCAAGATTTGTCCCAGCCAGGGCTTGTCTGGAGAAGTTTTACATGAGCTGAGGTTTCACTTCTCTTCCAAGAAATGACACAGGCAATCAGAGGCAACTCGCAGAAGGGCTCGCTGCAACTATTAGCCCATTTCATTGATTGTAATGCACCCCATGAGAGATGAGCCTTTCGATGGAAAGTATCAAAGAGTTTCATAGATATTTCAATTCAGTGTAGGACCCTGTGGACTTTGTGGTCTTGACAAGGGGTGCTTGTCTGTTCAGTGAAAAAGATAGACAGACAGACGGACAGATAGATACATAAATACATAGATATGGTGAATTCCGGTGCAATCCTAACTCTCAGGCGTACTGCATTTGAAAACCCAGAATGTACAGGTATGTTGATGATTTATGCAGAAAGAGAAAAGAGCGTTCTGTAGAGCGAGCGTTCAGAGATGACGACCAAAACACACAAGCCCGACTGCTTTCAATTATAGTTTGGATACAGCGATTGAGTCCCTCATGAAAATAATAGAGGCCGCTTTGATCCGTTCCACTGAGGGGAAAAGGTTGCGGGCCTTGAAAGATTACAGGAAAAAATAATTATTGTATCAAGGAGGCCCACATAAAACTTTATAGAGGCTTTTGAGGCACAGGGGGTAAAGGGAAGCAAGTCCTAACGATGCTAGTCACTAGCGCTCATTCGCCAGATTTTCCTTTTTTAGCAGCTTTTAATAGCGTAGTTATAGTCTGGGCTGTTTTATAACTTTAGAAGGCAGCCCTAGTCTCACTGTGCTTTTATTATACTTCAGAGGAGCCCTAACATACTGCAACTTCATTTGTCTAATTTACTTTCATATGCTAGCTAGCGTGCGCACTTTAGCGCGCTTAGCAGCGAGCGCTAACTCTTATGAGTTCTGACAGGGTTGTTCTGGAGCGAAATCAGCAGCAGACTGGCATTAACCCCACCTCCCTGCTGGCAGCACAGATAGGTTAGATGGGGCCTCGATTAAATTAATTTGACTTCATTAGCACAAACCTGCTACAGTCAGAGCACCCGCGGTGTTGCTGTAGAGGGGCATTGGGAGATGCCTGGCAGAGGATTGTAGGAAAGCTAACACATGGCCTTGACAGCCGGAATATGCAAGCCCATGGACGGAGGGATGGCTGCCAAATGAGTGTGATGTGCGTCAGTAGCTTTAGGGGAGCTCCCACCCTCAACCCTGATGCCCCATAAGGCGATGATGCTAAGTTGCAATCCAGTGCGAGCTCCGTCAGTTTGTACCTACTGGCGTTAAAATGCCCTGTCGTTACAATAGGCCTCTATTTTTGTAGTAAACAGTATTGTTTTGTGTTTTTGTTTTTCTAGTAGGCTGAACTCATTTTTGCATGCTAGAGAATGCTCGGATGGAAAGAAGCATGATGGGTACTAAATATACTATATTCTATACTGTTGCCCCTTCTTGCATAAAAATGCCGTCATTGCAGTAGGCCTTTATTTTTGTAGTAAACAGTATTGTTTCGTATTTTGTTTTTCCAGTTGTCTAAAATAATTTTTGTTCACACTTTATTTCGATAATCCATTTAGACATTCTACTAACTACAAGTGACTTTGTAACTACCTGCCAACTACGTGTCAACTAATTCTTGTTAATTCATAACTGCATGGGTACTCTCAGAGTAGACTGTTAGGGGCAGGTTTAGGGTTAGTAGAATAAGCTGACATTTACTTGCATAGTTTCTGATAGTATGTAGTATGCTGTGGATTCATCAAAATAAAGTGTATATAGCAGACAGTCTACTAATACTCTAATGACAGCTAGTTGACATGTAGTTGCAAATTTACTTACTAGTAGTTAATTATTATCTAAAGTGGACCATCAAAATAAAGTGTTACCTTATTTTTGCTTGCTAGAGAAGTCCCTAAACATACTGTACTCAGATTGTAGCAAAGCACTGAACATTATCAAGTAGGAGAACAGAGTAATGTCTAATGACGAGATTAAACTACTTATTTATCAAATGCAGAGATCAAAACAATGATAATCACTAGAAATCAAGTGTCTCAAACTAAGCAAGCCAGAGGCGACAGCAGCAAGGAACCAAAACCCCATCCATGAGAGAATAGAGGAAAAAACCTTTGGAGAAACCAGGCTTAGTTGGGTCCAGTTCTCTTCTGGCCGGACGCCCAGCACCTAAGTTCCAGTTCAATATTAAGCGTTTGTCAGATTGTGTAGAGGACTTATAGTGTGTGTGTGCATCTGGATCCGGTGATCTGTCCACGGAGCTCATCTAGGTGTTCTGGTCTCTGATGAAGATCATCTCTTTGTGCTGATGCACCGTCTGATCTGGATACGGACTGAGGAGCAGAATAAGAGCGAGACAGACTAATATTAGAGTAGATGTCATTCTTTTGACGATGTGTTAATGGGAGTGTTCCCAGTTCTGGCTGATCTAATTAATGCAGCCTAACAATTCTTTAACAGATTTAATTAATAAATGTAGATCAGTGTGTTAAGTGTAAGTTTAAGATTGAAGAGATGTGTCTTTAATCTAGATTTAAACTGACAGAGTGTGCCTGCCTCCCAAACTGTATTGTGCCAAACAGTGGCGATTTCTTTAAGACTATAATGTCACAAAATTAATGGTCAAATTATGTTCCGTTGTGTTAACATTTTATTGACTAAAAATGCGCTAGAAAACGTTTATCTCAAAGACGAGTTCATTCAGAATCAGTTAGATATAGCTGGTCGGCTGACTTGATTTTCTTCTCATACATTCCCATAGCGTCACAGTGCATTTCCCCGTTGAAGCCCAGCGTCCATGGACTTCAATGAGGCTGCTTTGAAC
>JAUCMT010000105.1:3446081-3493704 GCA_032357475.1 Enteromius thamalakanensis
CATCATAATACTTGATCCCATGCTAAACACTACATCTGCAGCACATGTCATGATCAAGTAAAAATCTTCTAATCACTGACATTAGCAAAGTAACTCACAACTCATGTATCCAAAATTTGTGTGTCCTATCATGCTATTTTAATGTACTATCTTAGTAAATTCAAACATCCCTTACCAGAAGTGGTCGACCGACAAAATCTCTCCGAAAGCAAGAGACGTACAGTAGTAGTCTGCAAGATTGAAAAGAAGCCCAGGGTAACTTCTAAGTAACTAAAGGCCTTTCTTGTGTTGGCTAATGACCACCATCAGGAGAACACTGAATAACTATGGTTGGGCATGGCAGTGTTTCAAGAAGAATCACTGCTCTCCAAAAATAAAATTTCTGCCTGTATGCAGCTTGCTAAAGATCAAGCCAGAGGGCTATTGGAGATAGGCCTAATGGATGGATGAGACCAAAATAGATTTTTTTTCCCTTTAAATGAGAAATGTTATGTTTGGAGAATGTGAAATGTGAAACATGGTGGTTGTATCGTGGTTTGGGGCAGGATGGCTTGCCATCATTGATGAAACAATAAATTCTGAATTTTAAATCGGCAAATTTCTCTCTGAGAAAAGTGGGCAGCAATGCAGCAAGACAACCTCAAGCACAGAAGTCATTCTACCAAAGAATGGTTAAAGAACAACAACAGTCAAAATCCAGACCATAATCCAAACGAAAAAAAAAAAAGCAAAAGCAATGATTAACAGTATACATTTTCTCTTAGTAAATAAATGACAAAGTTTTTTTTTCTCTTTCATGTTTAGGTGGGTTCTCCTTGTCTACTTTTAGGACTTCTGAGGAAAAAATTCTGATAATTTTGGGTTATAGTTATACACAAATATAGAACTTTCTAAAGAGTTCACAAACTTTCATGCAGCACTGTATATTTAAATAAAACATATACAGCTAGGCTGCAGAAAGATTTGTATTGTTACAAAAGGTTATCGCCTCAAATAAAGTGTTGATCAAATGAATGCATCCTTGGTGAGCACTAGACTTTACATTTATGCCATTACTTCATTTACTTTAACAATACAAACATCCACTCTGCTATGGTGTTGATGGCCTCTAATATACAGTTTGCTTGACAAAAATATATTTTTTCCTAGCAGTTGACGCTGGGGGAGCTGTGTAAATCTGATCTGATGGCATAAACACAGAGAGAAGTCACAGATTAAAGGATGGAACCTGTGTGTCAACAGCTGTCGTGACCGCGGCCGCCGTGAGTAACCCAGCTGTGCTTGGCACACTGGCAGATTTGTGTTAAATCACATTTTCTCCTTGATGTTTTCTCTCTCTCTTTAGAATGAATGGGAATGCTGCAACTTAAACTTTGATCACTTGGAGGAGATTTCACTCATCCTTACACACATTTTACTATTTCGGTTGTTTCAGCACGTGATGCTTCTGCAGGACTAACAGAAATGGTAATGCATTACAAGTAATGTGCATTACGTGAACAGATGGGAGATAAAAAGCATAATAGAGTTCCAGTACTGAAGAGTAGAGCAAGGCCCAAAAACATCAAGGTCATGGGTTCTTTCATGGGGAAATACGTAACCTATTAGTTTGTACAAGAAATGCAATTTAAGTTGTGTTGGATGAGGCTGTATTTATTTAGTCTAATATACAGAAAAATAATATATATATATTTTTTTTATTTAGTTAATTCCTGTGTGTTATACTCCAGCTGCCACAGAGAACACTTCAAGTCTTGAAACGTGAAGTAATAGACTTTAAATTGTAGAACTCAAGAATACTGGATTGCATACAAAACTTGGAGACATACAGGATGACAAAAGTAAAGACAACCGACAACCAAGGACAAAACAGAACAGACATATATACACAGGAAAAACGCTCAGGAAGAACGGCAGACAGGTGAGGAGCACAGGTGGAGGTAATGAACTAATTAAACTCAATCAAAAACCGAACATGACCAAATAAGGAAAACAAGGAAGATGTAAAACCAAAACAGACAAATTCGTAATATTTTGTGATTGCAAAGAAATATGTCCTACTATAAAACAGTTATGCAGCTTAATTCTTTACTTTGTTTGCTTTTTGTGAAAGCATGCCTTATATAATAACAGTTTATAACAGTTTGCTCATTATCAGTATCAGACTGTATCCATGGATGTTTTTTTGTTTTTTTTATAGTTGTTTTTTCCACATTTTCTAAGCTAATTTTGAGGATAACTGCTTTAAATGATTCATGCAAACAATAATTTGGCTCTTCCGTTGTATGTGAACACAAACAAAAATTACATGCAAATAACCCAGAGGAATGATGTGAAGCTTGTACTTTCATTAAAATCTCTTTTGAACCATGTTATCTACTCTTGTTTATTAAAGTATCCTTTCAGTGATGCTATTACTGGTTTTGGCAGATTAACTAGCTGTACAGTAACAAGCTAAGCGTCAAGTATAAATAATTCTCTGTGCAAATTAACTGTTTCTCAAGTCGCTTTATTCCTTACAACAATGAGCACAACTGTACTCTACACAGGCTTTAAGAGATGTGAAGACAATGTGATGTCAAGCCCAGTATCAAACCTTGAACTCGACGTTTATGATTTCCTGTCAAGCCAGAACCTAGAATCACAGCGGCTTTAAAAGTTGTTTCATTCGGTGAGGCTTTGAATAGTGAGCTGTGTGGAGATGGCAATTTATTGCTTTCACCACACAACATTTCAGTAAGGAAAGCCATTAAAGCAGAACCCGAGCTCTGTTCTCTGGCCTTGACTTTTAACTGTAAACGTTCACTCAGTGCTACAATTACAATCAAGCTCCCTCTATACACTATTTTTGTTCTTCCTACTGTTCCAATCTATTACTGTAAACAGACCTGTGTTCAGATTAAAGTTGTGGGCGATCTGCTGATTTTTTATCGCGATCGATCTTAAACCAGTGATTTTTACATTCGACTTTTCAAATGAATCTGTCTATTTATGTACGGATGTGAACATGCCGATTAATTTTTCTGTTCAGGCAAGACTTTTTAAAGTAAACACATTCAGTGATAAAGAAACATGTTCCAAGTGTGCGCCTAAATGGTCAGATACACAAATAACATGTGTATAAAAATATCCACCTTTGCTAATTGGTAAAAACAATATTCCTGTTGTGAGCACTGAGGTTGTTAATTAGTTGTGTATGCTTTTGTTAAACTCATCTGTTTGTATTAATTCAACTTATTTTGGGTTGTCAACTTGAATAGTTCACCCAAAAATGAAAATTCTGTCATCATTTACTCTTGAGTTGAAAAAAAGTTGGTAATCAGGCTGTTTTAGTCACCATTGACTTCCATAGTATTTTTTTCCCTACTATGGAAATCAATGGTGAACCACAACAGCCTGGTTGTGTTTGTCAGAGCAAAGCAATTCATACAGGTTTGGAACTACTCAAGGTTGAGTAAATGGTGACATAATTTTCGTGTTTGATATCAGAATTTGTGGTGGAGAACTACATTACCCATGATGCTGTGGTGAATTTCACCAATCAGAGTGTCCCAGCAAGCAAAGCACTGCAAAAGAGACCTTTAGCTTCACCCACTCCCATGATTCATGTTTTCAGTATACTTTATATGTCTACATATTTTGCAATAGATTTAAGCTTTTTGCAATGAAGATACAACCTAGAACTTTGAAATTGCTCCTATTAGCCTATGGATTTTTGAAAATGAGCTTTCATGCAGTGTGTAACACAGCTCCAAGTAAATCAAAACATCTTTATTTATTATTTTTCCGTGGCACCACTCTTTTTATTTGTTTTCTCGCAGTCCCATGAGCAGAATGCAGCCTGCAGGTTAATGATGATGTAATAATCATACGACTCCCCCGACAGCGGCACCTTGCTCAACAGCAAAATCAGTTGTTAAGAAATACGTGAGAGATGAAACATATATAATAAAAAGCGTAAAGGTGCCGCTGAAAATGCCAGAATCAAAAAAAAAAAAACCTCTAGAAACTGAAGTAAACTGTAATAAGCTGAGTACATTTTTCATTAAATCCAGAGGCAACTAGAGTACAACACATGAAGGCAATGAAACGGCCGGTAAATTAACTTTAAGCTAGTTAGAAGCAGTGCAAAACAGCGATTTCTGCATGTTTATGTATCAAACTTTTTCTTGTACTGTTGCATCTCAGTAGGACAGACTAAAGATGTCCCATCTGGAGGGTTACATTGTCAGGAAAGCTAGTGAAATGCCACAAGGTAGTGATGTTGATTGATTCTTCGGGCATTTATTAATGTTTTAGGGTTGGTCATGTCTCATTAAAGCCGCACTTATGCAGAGGAAAAAAAGATAACAGTGCAATACTTGTTTTATTCTTTATTTGTGTTTAAGGACTGGATATCTGTGAACAATTTTGCACAGAATACATATTCAGATATTGCAGAAAAGGACATTGTGATGTGTTAAAGAATAGTATTAGAGATTTACCCTTTAATGTTCTCATATTTATGAGTTATAAAGCAGCTATTTCTATGAAAAATACATGATAATGTCATTAGAAAGTTTAAATATAATCAGTCATGAACTAAAGTGGGCCGGTCTAAGACTTGGAACTCCAGGGCTGAAAAGGAGCCCACTCTGGCCCTGGTGGTCTAAATGGTTGTAGATTCGTCCAGTAGTATACAGAGGCATCTGATGGACGCAGGTTAAGCCCTCCTCCCAGAAGGCGGGTAGTAAGGTAGCTTTGCCAGACTAAGCTCCTATGAGCTTAATAGTCGCGGAAGCAAGGCTAACAAATTCCTACAGTTTTTGCTAAATTGTAACTAGTGTATACACATAGCCCCGCCCCTAAACCTACCCATCACTGGGGCTTTAGACAAATTGTACAAAATCATGCGAGTTAGGTCATACCTCTTAAAATACATACGAATGAGACTGTATTTTCATAGTGAAATATAGCACCACTGTTGATATATATATTGTGTTTTATGCTGTTACTGTATGTAGCAAGTATCCATGTAACAATTTTTTTGTTTGTTTTGTTTTGTGTGTGTATGTATATGTGTGTGTGTGGGTTTCTCCACAATTGTTTTGCAATAGAAAAAAAGAGGTGATCTGGTCATGGATTTTAAGCGCTAATTGATTAACAGTATTGACTTAGTATGTATTGTATTGACCGCTGCTTAGCTGAAAAGACTCAAATTGCCCATCGGAAATCAGTCCTGTGCTAATGCAGCCTCCAGTGTAACCACGCCATTGTTTTCCTGCACTTAAACCTTCCACACTTCTTCTTTTTCCATCCCTTGCTTTTCCTCAAGGGGGCTTATTATACACTTCTGGAGCTCTATGAGGAGGCAGGGAATCTCTCAGTGGGAAGCCTGAAAGCCCGGTCTGTGGCTGGGGTAAGTCTGCAGGAGCATCTGCTGCCCGCGGCTGGGTTGGAGCTCTGACGTGTGGGTCTGGAGAACTATTCCGGAGCCGCTGTAGTTCAGATGAATGCCAGCGGATTAACATATCTAACACAGTGGCTGCTGGATGAAAAAAAAAAAAAGAAAGCCAGAAATGCTTGTGTCCGCATTCAGATCTACGAGCGTGAAATGCAGCAGCATATGGTAGGCGAGGGGACACACGTGCTGCATCCAGATACATCAGACTCAATTTTCCCATCCTTTGTCTTTCCCATTTCTGCCTCTCGGTCTTTTCAACTGCTTCTGTCCTTCTCTCTCGCTTCTTTCTTCCTGTTGCACTCTGCCTCTTCCCCTTATTTGTGGCGAACGTGCATGCAAAGTGGCTTATGCAAATACTCATGTACGCGAGCATGTAAAACCATATGGATCTTTCGTAGTACGATAAGAGATGGCACACAGCACGTACCCCACGCACACACAAAGAGAGAGATTTATCACTTCGTTTCCCTCCCCTTTTTCCTCTCTTTCTGGCCTGACACAGCCCTTGGATCTATTCCCAGAGCTGACCCCTTAGTGAGGACATTGATGTAGGCTTGCTAATGATGAGAAATGGAACCATAATGCTGGCTGTTAAACCTCGGGGGCGCACAACAAATGTGCTTCCGAGACCCGGCATTTGTCTCTGAATAGATTAGATCCTAGCTGTGGTAACCTTATATTTAATCTCTCTACCTCTCTCTCTGCCTCCCTCTCTCCCTTCGCTGGGCCAGTAGCTGTTCCTCATGATAAATAATACTTTATCATCCTCTGCCGCGGGCGCAGCCAGACTGCTTTAACCGTTGCCGTTCCGGAAGAACAATGTGATGCTTTTGTCTTCACGTGTGTCATAATTTAACCGCACTGGGGACGATGAGGCCGGATCGTTAGCGTTTCTTTCCGCATTTGCATGCCATGTGAGTCCCACGAGCATTTTACCTGGGCGTCCAATTTGGATGTTCTCCGTATGGAGTGATAGCATTCCAGCCGGAATGAATAATGTGAAGAATTTAGAACACATGTTGTTCAATTTAGTCCGCCTCGTCGTCTTGTTAGTGCGTCTCCTGCGTTCAGTTGTGGGAAAATGAGAGCAAGTTATATTAAGTCTCTCTGAGGAGTTTTTTTTTTTCCATCCAATCAGTGTGAACACCTTTTTTCTGTGACATTGTTCTGAAAGCTCTCAGAAAGCGAGATCATATCCTTGTTATTCTCCTCAGAAAAAAAAAAGAGCGGCAACGACACGGAAATCTGATAAATTGGCGCCACAACATATTAAATTATCAATGCACATGAAAAATTCATTCTAGAATGCCTTTCACACTTTCTGAGTCAGTGCGCAATTTACTTTTATCTTGTTAAGGCAGGGAAATTTTATTATGGAAAAATAATGCCACTGTTTTTTTTTCCTCCCTAGACTCTCTTTCGTTCGCTCCCAGTTTCTCTCTCTGATCCATTTTAAATGGTTGCAGTAATGGTGCAGAAAAATAGGCTGAAAATGAGAAATCGCTCATGAGTAGTTATAAATATTCATGTGAACGATAACTATGTTAGGCTGCTTTTCTGAGTTCTTCTGCAGTGAAAGCCTGGCCTCGCCACAGAAATCTTGATGATTCTTGGTGAGTTCCTCTAAAGTTCTGAAAGGCTGTGGTTCTAAAATGTTTACGTTTCTTAATGCATACTTGTTGAATGTGCGTTTATGCGTTTAAACTGGTGCGGTATAATCGTGCACGCTCTTTAACCAACAGACCGAACGACTTCAAAAGGTGTAATTTTGCTGCCATGTGGTCAAATTCTAACCAATGATTAAAGAAAATTTGTGTAAGTGCTTTGATAAATCACTTCCTGGTTTTGCAGAACAGAAATCTGGAATGGCTTGCATCGTGAAGTTTCAAATGCTGATTTGAGTGATTTATAGCCACAATTTTAAATCGCTCTGTGTGTGGGACACATATTACTTATTATTAATAATGTGGTTGCACATGAATAAAAACGTCTTTTCTTAACAACACATTTCCAGTAAGCCTTTCCAAATGCACATACAGTATCCAATCCACTCATTTGTCTCTTCCGAATGACTTTGTCCCAAACAAAAAGCATGTAAAGTAGATGCAAAGGTGTTTTGGAGAGAACAAAAATGGTCACCTTGTTCTCAACCTTTAAAAAAAAGATTAAAAATGTGTGTCAGGAGGTTAAGAATGAAGGCACATTATTTGTACTTAATGTTATTTCAAAACCTTATGAAGTTTTTCTTTGTAGTGCGACACAAAAATAAATATTTCATGCTCTTTCAAATGATGGCAATCATAGTGTCCATGTGTGTAAGGACAAAAACACATGACTATATATACGTCTTCTGAAGGCACATTTATGCCATCATTCGCAGCTGGATCTGAATTTGTGATCCAAATCAGTCAGATTCTTAAACAAATTGTTCTTCTGAGCTTGTCCCCCCTTTTGGTAAACCACTTGATTTATTTCACAAGCCTGACTGATTTGAGTTTTTGTCTCCCGGAGGCCAAGAATATCAATAAATAACAATGTCAAATTTGGTCTGTTTTTCCACACAAGGCCATTGTATGTCTATCAAGGATTTGGAATGAAGATTTGTGCTTTGTTGTGTTTTTAAAGCACAACAGATGCGGCAGAAGAAAAAAGGTCTATGATTTGAAATGACATAGGTCATTTTTGGTAAGCTATGCCTTTAAACCTCCCTCATTTACTGTATGCTGATCTGCCATGT
The DNA here is from genome assembly GCA_032357475.1 of Enteromius thamalakanensis. Lineage (NCBI taxonomy): Eukaryota > Metazoa > Chordata > Actinopteri > Cypriniformes > Cyprinidae > Enteromius > Enteromius thamalakanensis. The sequence continues at coordinate 3,454,262 of JAUCMT010000105.1, forward strand.
TTGGTGATGCAAATTGCTGTAACTTGCCCAAGGTGTTCCATCATCAGAGGGGCATAATTATCTTCGGCAACAACCAATATTGGATTGTTAAGCCTGAGGATGAGATGCCCAATGAGGCCTGCGCTCTCTCTCACTCTCTGTCTCTCTCTCGGTTGAGCTCTGACAGATGAATCTACAGGGAAAGATAGCTGAAAGGCAACCTGAGGCAAGTGCAGCATCTTTCTCTTTTCTCTCTCTCTCTTTCCTTCTCAATCCCAAGCTTGATTCCTCCTCTTCCTTTATTTTTTAGTCTTTATCTCACGCAGACATATGAGCACCTGATGGAGCTCTTGTTGCAAAACCAGTCGGATGGTTCTTTCAAGCTTTACATGACTTTGAATTTCCAGATCCGTCCTTCATTCGGTAGATCTTCTCTACCCATGATAATAGCTAGCCAGAGGAAAGTTAAAATCGTTCTTCTGTCATCAGATGTGCCTAGTAGCAAAAACGGATCTATAGACTGATTTTCCGAGAGTTCCCTTGGCAAAGTGAAAACCTATTGCTGTCGACATGTGGCACATCTGTGCTGCTAATCTAAAATTCTGTTGGTCTCAGAGCTGAGGTTAGTGCCGTTACATGAATTTGTATCTTCATGAGCATATTCTGTGCTGAGTTCTTCAAAGATGATATTTCAGTGTTTCAGAGCAAAGACTATTTGTTTTGTAGTGTGCTTATCCATGCAGTGTCCTCCCTTGCTTGACTCATAGGCCTCAAGCTGTTGTTGGTACTGAAATTTTCTAAATTATATTAATTTGCACAGTACTATCTATAGCCCTTTACAAAATATGATTGTATTTTCTCATAGCAATAGAGATAATAAGACAATTATTTCATTCATAGGACCTCAGATTTACCTCATTCATGATCTCTCAGCTGTCTTTCTGTTGGTTGTAAGTGTATGCGTGTCTGAGTCTCGTGTACTGTTTTTCTCTGAATTCCTGATGGTTTTAATAGGAAGTGTGTAGGAAAGGGGATGACCTATAATCACAATCAGCTGGTAAATAATTACAAGCTGTGCATTCCATGCAAAAACTTCCTAGAAGCAGCGCAGACATCGCATGCTTTATGGAGCAGGCTGCACTATTTAGCCACTGCTCAAAGCAAAACAAGAACATTGGTTGGTAAGTTTGCAACATTGTATAAGTGTTTAAAAGATGCCATTTGTTTGGTTTTTATTAAAGCCAGCCGCAGCTTAAAATCCCTTGGTGAAAAATTGCTTTGATTCAGTCAAGCTGTATTACATTGTCTGCACAGTTTATAGGTCAAGCCCTCAATAAAACACAAGATTTTTAATTCTTTTGTCTGAAAACAGTTAATAAAGGCTTCTCTTTAAATTTGTGTCCTTTACGCTCTGCCTTTGACACTTTTGCCCGTTTATTTGAGTTGACTGCCAAGAATTTGATCTCACAGAGTTGACCCAATAGTGAAATAGATTCAGACTTCTCGTCCCTTTCAAACACAGATTCAGAAGCTGTCGGAACCCGTTTCATCTAGTTGTGACAAGATGAAATTGTCAGTAACTGGCACAAATTCTTGTTTTCTCCAGTAGTGTTTTTGGTCAATTCTCACCATTAACAAACCATTAACTACGACTTTTGCCTAATTTTCTGCTTATTAATAGTTAGTAAGGTAGCTGTTAAGTTAAGGCATCAGGTATAGGATTAGGGATGTAGAAAATGCTCTAACAATAAGCACTAATAAATGGCAAATGTTATTTAGAGGCATGCTATTAAGCAACTAGTTAACAGCGAGAATTGTTTCCTATGAAAGTACTACCTTTTTTTAATTATTTTTTCTGTTTGATGAACAAAGTGAATAAAATCACACTGGGATATACACAAAGGCAAATATTAATATACAATTATACAAAAATTAAAGTATGTTTTTAAGATTTAAGTGTTGTTTTTTTATCTCCAAAGTCAAGTGTTGTTATTTTGTATAATATATTAATTGATTGAATTGAATCTGTTACACCACTGTTTTGATATTTTTGATAACTTTATATACATTTATATATATATCATTGATGTCAAACAATTAATTGAGATTAATCGGATCAAAAATAAAAGTTAGTGTTAATTAATGAAATTAATTGATTACAGTGATGATGATGTTGCTCCTTTTCTTTGTTGATGGTCTCTAAGTTTGTAAAAGTTGAATATCCATGTTTGTGAACAGTACTCTAGTACTAGTATAGTACACTAAAACACTTTGACGCCTGTGGAAAGGTGTAGGTGAAAATGCGGTATCCTAATTTTTACATTTTACATTGAAGCCGTCCACATGACGTTTATATTAACCTTTCATTCTTTCAAAAAAAGAAAGAAAAAAAAAGGAGGAGGAGGCGGCTGGTGTGAATTGAACTCCGCCTCTCATACATCGATTGCTTTGGTCTTGTTTTTTTAACACACCCAGCGGAGCGGCCGCTTGAAGCGCACTTCAGCGCGCGCTCGCGGAACACTCGCTCCCGTATGCGCCTGGAGAGCCTCGCGCAGCGGAGGCGCTCAGTTCGTGTGGGGACTTTTAAAACCCTCCAGATCCGTCGAAAACGAATGGATTCGCTCACTTATTCGAGGTCAACGAGATTACAGAGAGCCCAAATCCATGGAATGTTGTTCTGAGGTGTTTTTGCCTGTGAAATCGAGCGCTACTGCTGGGAATCTATTGTTAATGATCTGTCATAGGTGCTTCCACGACTTGGGATTCATATCTGTCGCCTTCACCTTTCCTTGACTGAAAACCTGATTCTATTCACCTGAGTGAGGAATGTATGACTCATTGCTGAACAGATATCAGTCTGTCTGATCTGTCGTTGAAAATATCCTCCGCTTCTAACAGCTTTCGCCACCGCAGTCGTTCAAAACGTTCCTCTGAAGATTTATTGTTGGGACAGGTTCGTATTTCTTGTGCGCCTTAGAGATCCACGAGAGCTCGGCGAAAGATATCTGCCTTCGCTTTCAGAAGGCATGTACTGGATGTAACGGAATTGCATTTTATTTGGCACCTTTCGCAGAAACGGTGTGAGTATTTTTCTCCGATGGAAGCGAATCGGTAAGATTCTTGTCCATAAAGTACGAGCCTGCGACAACGAATGCGTCTCTGAAATATTGTTATATTATGCATGCAATCATTTGATCAACGCAGTCTTTTCAAAATGCTGTTTTAATAAGAAAAGAGAGGGAAAGACAAATGAAAACCACATGTGTCTGAAGTCGTGTGAATAAGGTTTGCCTTGAATCTAACGGAGGTTCAGGTTTTGTTCTGGAGATTGAAGGTGTTTTTTCCCCTCGCGCATTGCTATCGCAAGCAGTTTACTGCTTGAAGTCATTGTTTTATTCGATTTTAATGCCGTTGTTGTGTGTATGCGCTTTTTGTTATGTTATTCAGCATCAGATTATGTATAATTATCTGAAATCTTTCACATTGATCAATGTCTGTTTTTTTACTGAGAGATTTTTGTCTTTACTTAATGTGTTGCTTTTGCTTTGCACATGGGTCAATGACGCGATGCTTATTTTATTTTTATTTTTTGTCTATTAAATCATTCAGTAGTAAATAAATTCGAATTTTTAAAAACAAAAACGACTTGTACACATTTTCCATGATGCATTGTTTTTAATTTTTGAATTACAATTATTTTTGCCATATTTTGTACAGTAAAAATGTCAAGGTGGTGTAACCATTTTAGGATTTGTATATATATATCTATATATATAAATAACGTAACTTGGCATAATCTTGCATTGTTATTTCTTTAAATAAATAAAAGAAAAATAGGCAGTTATGCAGTTTAAAGCGTTAATGATTAAATACTTTGGTCTGCCAAATCCATGTCAGTGTGGTATTACCAACCTACAGGAAGCCATTTTGTTTTGTTATATGACAAGAAAATTATAAATTGATGATTGATCCCTTTAAACCCTGGCAAATGTGTTTCAAGGTCATTGATTTTTATGAAAATGTCACATATTTGACATTTTTGGCGCATTTTGTTCAGGTCAAATTGAGTAACTGCATTAATAATTGCATCATCTTTTTTCAAGTAATGAAATTGATACATTATTTAATATTTCCAGAAATGAATAAATAAAATGCCTTAAAGACATGGCTTAAGTTGCGTACACTGAGTACATGTTTCAAATAGTTTTGACTTGGTTACACCACTTGATTTTTATGGGCTGTATTTCTGTTGAAAAACGTTTGTTTAATGTAACCACAACACAAAGATAACATTTCTAATAACTTAATTTTTTCTCTTTTTTTTGTCATTGACCCGTTGACACTCTCTCTTTCTATTTCTTTACAACGCATGGTTTACATTTGTGAAACTCTGCCATTGTACACTGAGTTGTGTTCATTTCATATTACATACATCAGCCGTTCAAGGTTACCCATAAGTCCTTTGCATATAAGCTGCGCCTTAGGTGTTTTGGCTTCCTGCCATTTTGCTGTCAAAACTACCTATACCAGTTGTTATAGTTGGCTACATGAAATAAAATTTGTGAAAATATGGAAACCAAATGTAAGAGAGCTTGAATTTGAGCTTATTTCGAGTTAGGATAATGCGTGAACCATCATATGATGATGTAAACAGCTTGCCTCGGGCTGGATAGAGCATAGATCAGAGATTGTGGTGGTTTGTTGTCAGTCTGCATTAGCACTTTGAATGAGATTTGCATAAAGGATTTGCATCAAGACCATTTAAGATACTCGTCACCACCTTCACAAATCATGTTTATGGCTTGCGTTACATCATTTTAAATTGCGGGTGCTTCGTGTGTTGATATATGATAATTATATGTTACTCGCCTTGCATAATATTTTATGAATGCACATTTAATGCAGCAAATTGACAGCTGCATTGCTCAGCTTTTACACCCAGAAGTGGATATAGACTACTGTACTTAATTCCTTCTCTCTGAACTATCAAGGACTATTGATGGCTTTGAGCTCCCAGAATTCACTTGAGTAACTTTGGTGGTTGATATACAACAAGGTTGGCAGGTGAATATGTGAGGTTTGGTCTGAAATATTTATACTCTGATTTCTGCTTTCATTACACCAAGTAGCATAGACTATTTGCGATATGAAATAGCAGAAAGTGAGGCAATATTGTAGCGAATGTTAAAAGGGCACGCATTCGCCTTCACCTTCCTCTCCGGCAAATCAAATGTATATTTTTTTTTTCTCCGTGGCCAGAGGCTAATCTTTAATCTTGTGCAGATGCAGCTCTGGAATTAGCTTGCAAACGCTCCCTCGTTCGTATCTTCAAACCCTCCACTTATCAGGCGCGGAGAGCTGATATGGCGGGGGCCTGGCTCGGCAGTCCTGATAAGAGGGTGAGGAAAAATCTGCCAGCTATTTGTAATATAAGAGTCGAGGCAGATCACAGCCTAGCCTGATATGACAGACCTTCCGGCACGAAGCTAACATCTTGAGTCCTCTTAGTCCGTGGAGAAATAAATTGAGTTTTGTACGAGTAAGGTGTGATAAAGGTAGTCAAGCGCGGAGCAGGAAAGGGGAATGTGTGTTTGAGCCTAATCTCCAAAGTGACTTGATTTATACGACCGCAAACTGGATTCATTAATATTGGTGATAAGGGTTTTTTTGTTGTTAATGTTATGAAGGGTGTTACTGTGTACATTAGCTATCCTATAAGATAAACTATCCAGAGTTCTGATAGCGTGTTATTCTGATAAGGATATAAAATTGTACTTCCCATTACTTTTTATTATATTATATTATTAGTAATGCAACATTTATGTGGTCGTTTTGACTAAGCAGACACATTTAATTAATTTTGCTAAATTCTTTCTGTTTGTTGTGACTTTTAGATGTCAGGTAAACAGGCCAGTTTTTTATATGCAGCTAGAGAATTAGTCTTATTGCATAAAACCCATATTTTATTTGACTGCTTGTATTGTTTTTTCTCCCTCTAGTAACAGGTGATTATTCTGTGCTTTACAGAACTGACTTTTCCTATGTCTAAAATAGTTTTGAGAGCACCAGACAAACATTTTTCTTTCTCTTTTCCCTCCATCTTATCGCATTGCTCTCGGTAAACCTCTCTAAGCTTTGTAATGTCTCATCCTCTTTTTTATTTTCCACCTCCTGTCATTTTTTTCTGCTAAATGTCAAACGCTCACACACTTGCACATAACATCAACGTGCCAAGGCCTTTTGAATACCTCCAGGTATTGCTGAAGTCATAGGTCAGTGACTCAGTGGCTGGGCGAGCTGGATTTCAAGCTGGCTGCACACAGCGGATGCAGCTGAACGGAGCCCGGTGCACACGGCACACTGTGTTTGTCTGCCACGGCGACGCTAAAGCTGGATGTCAGGGAGTTATCCTCTCTGCTTGGGTCACGCTGGCCGGCTGCGCTGCTGCTGTTGTTTTGTCAAAGCCTTGCAGATTAACCACAGCCACTACACTTCAAACACAGAGGCAGGCGGATGAATAATTCCTAGACCTCGCTCTTTAATCTTGTGTGATCCCGTTCCAATTAGCCATTGTGTACGGGTGCATAGAGCCTTGCTTTTTTGTGCAATAAAAGAATGGCGCACCAAAGGCGTCCTGTCTCTTTTGTGCAGGGTGTCTCATTCTCTACCTTCAATGCGTTGCATCTGGAGTAAATGGTAAGTGTAGGTGGGTCTGCTCTGTTTGCAGGCCTGACAGGGTTTTTAGACTATGTTGAGATTTAGGCTGATTCTAGAACAAATGAAGATTTTATTTCTCCCAAATGTGGCCTCTTCCTGCATTCCTTAGCGCTGTGTTTTCCGGTCAGGCACTTGTGTGTCTTTTGTCACCTTTTATAGCTCGTAATTAAATGTGTCTTGTGTGATGTGGAAAATGATGGAAGCTCACGACCCAGACATGCCATTTACAAGATGTTTTTGCTCTCTAATAATAGAGAGACTAAAGATTAACAGCGCACGCCACCTTAAAGAAATGTCCCATTTCTCTCAGGTGGCCAATGTCGAAATTCGTCGCTCAAAAATAAAAGATTTAATTGCTACATAAAAGCATCCGTGGGAACTTTCTGAATAATGGAAACATTTTTTGAGATTATTCAAATGTTCTATAAAAGTCACTTATTAGCATGCATATAACTCAAATATTAGTCATTTATTAGTAGTAATTAAGCAGATATTAATGCCTTATTCTACATCCATAATCCTACCCAATACCTAAACTTAACAACTACCTTACTAAATATGAATTTGGGAATTTATGAAGTCATGGTTAGAAGTAAATAAGTGTTCCCTATTCTAAAGTATTAAACCTTTTTTTAAAAATGAATAGCGTAGGTAATTACACCTAGCAATAATAGCTTATGAAAGCTGATTTAAGCTGACTTAAGCCTGCTACTTAGAAACTGCTTAATAACAAAACCTGCTTAAATAATTACTTCATTGTGTCAATGATGATTTTGGCACCTGTTGTGACTTATCAAACAACCGAACTGCATTTTGCGATATCTATTCTGCTGTAAATGTGGCTGACTAAAACAAAGTCCTTCGTATGAAAGTGTTCCAGGAAGTTTAGTGAAAAATGGCACTCTCTTAGCAGGAGGTCTCTGAGGCTTTTACAGATGCTAAGTCAGATGTGAAGCGATTGTTTCAGATTTACCGCCTTGCCTTCTGCATTCTCCCATTCACTGCTCTCATATTTCCTTTTAAGCCCTTTCACTGGCACTGGATTAAATCCTTGTTTAATCTGGTCCCTTAGCCGCTTTCTCTCCTTACTAAGCAGATTTGCACAGGGAGGTTTCATTAGATGTGTGTGTATTTTGTGTTTTTTTGTAGAATATAAGACGGGTGATCTGCCAGGGAAAGGAGAGTAAGAAATGGGAGATGAATGAAGATGCGAAAGAAGAGAAGGTTAAAAATGGCGAAAGGGCAAAGAGTAGGTGAAAAGCAGAAGGGGAGGGCGAACGAAAGATGGCCAACATTAAAACCATAAGGCCTCTTTGTTAGTGTGGGGCTGACAAGCTGCCGTTCACATTAGGGTAATTAACACCGCCACAGATTGCACAACAGCTGTGCAGTTTAGCACTGTGGCAACATCAGAGAGCTGAGAGAGAGCCTGTGCAAACAGTGGCCTGTGCAGGGCTAGTTAGACTACCACTATTTAGATAGGTGCTCAAACCGCACTGTGTAGTACGTGACGTCCGCCCGGCTCTGTGTGCGGTACTGCTTGGCTCGGCAAGCTGCTAGTTATTTGTGTAATAGGTGTTGCTGCATATAAATTTTGCTTTATGTGGTTTGGTGACCAACTAGTCTACGTTATAGATAATTAAATAAAGCTTAAAAATAAAGGTTCTTTAATGATTCAACAACAGGAAATATCAAGTAATTTTAGGCATGAAAAAAAAAAAAAAAATCATGCTTGATCTTTTCTTAAATCTTGAATTTACAGATAAATGGCGCCATCTGGTAAGTCATTAAAAATAGCACACAACAATGACATTGCTTACAGATAATATTATTTTTGTGTACTGGATAGAACTATAAAATAGAATTCTTTGCATCAAAACATTGGACCATATTGTATTAAGAAATTAAAACCCTGTGTTGTTCAGAGAAACTCAACATAATTTGCCTTTGAAAAACAACTTGTTTTTAACAATTCTCAAAAATCATGTTTTTTCACAGTGCATTCCAATTAATTGTACTAGAATGTTGTTAGGTTTCTTACCCAGGTGAAACTAACACAATAAGAACATGATATAATAATAAAATGATGTTTGAAATTAGCTGTATATATGATTTCACTGCATTAGTTTCTGGAAATCCCCAGCCTCGTGCGATCTGAAGAGTTTAGCAGCTTTCGCCCGAAGAGTGGGCTCTTGGCAAGGCTTTGGACTTGCCTCATGTAATTTCAGTGCCCTGTCATCTAGCTCGTCTTGGCAAATCCCGCAAAAAAACAAATTATATGTGAGAACTCGAGTGGCCTGTTCATGTTTCTGTTTCTTCTTGATTATATTTAATGTTCTCTGTTTTCGTTTCCCAGCTCCCTGTGTTTATCCATCCTGTTTTTCCTGGGCACCGATGCCTAACATCTGGATGTGGGAAGTGTGTGCATGTCAGGAAAGTGTTTTGTGTGATTATTAGTTGATTAAACAGTATGTTGCATTAGGGTTTGTTGTAATGCTGTTTCACTGTAAACCAATCAGACCTTTTCTGCGGCGTGGAACGGTGTCAAAACTGTCAAGTTTTGGTTCACGCTTCCACGCATGTTCTTTCAACATGATATCCGGAGCACTGTGCTGAATTTCAAAGCCACATGTGAAAAGTTTTCAGTTACAGAAACAGCAGTTTAATTGAGTTAAATGTCCTGTACTAGAGTGCTTTTTGATTATTCCATTAGATCAGCCAAACAGTGTTGGGTGTAACTAGTTACTGTACTCTGATTGCGTTCCCCTTGAACAAGTAAAGTAAGGGATTACTCTTATTTTTTTTATTTTTAATAACTTATAGTTAGAATTTAAATTCTAACCTTAAAATACATACTTTTTATGTACCCTACTTCCTTTAAATGGCTTCTTTTGTGAGTTAATAAGAATACTGTTAACACTTGAGTATCCAACTCTACTGTTACTTTAAAAATAAAAAAAGACTTATTGGGCAAGACTTTATTCTGAATCCTTAATACTACCCAAATCCAAAACTACTTAGTAATTGGGAGTATATTGAGGCACAAGTTAGAGTTATTGTTTAGTTAATTTAGTTACAATTGGAACCTAGTCTTAAGAGTGACCAGAAAAATGCATTTATACTGTATGGATACACCTTAATAAAATGGGAATGGTTGGTGATATATTAAAATGGCCACCATGGTCACCATCCATCTTGAAAAGTTCCCCCCCCTCACACCAACAGGAAAGTTAATACCACCAACCATTCCCATTTTATTAAGGTGTATCCATATAAATGGCCCACCCTGTAGTTATCTATAACTTATTTGAAAGAGTTAAAATAACCATTTCGTGTCCATCTTTGTATCCTGACCTTGTTGAGGTAGTCAATAAAAATGTAAGTAATTACATACTTTTTGGAGAGAGTAATTTGTGCAGTAATCTAATTAAGTAGAGTAACGTCCCAACACTGGAGTCAAACATTGAGAAGACAAATTGCAGCTAGATTCTGAATGAATACATGACTTTTAATTGCACTCACACATGCATGTTTGTGATTCTGCTCCGTCTCGTACTTCCTGTGCTGCTCTCCGCAGGGTTATCTTGTTAAATTTCAGCGAGGGAGTGCTGACTTTAAGAGACGAGGTAGACATTTCTGTCCACCCCCTCTCCGTACTCCGGGTGCAGAGTGCAGCGATAATAATGCAACAAGTGACAGCCAGCTATAATGGGAAGGGAAGGCAGAGGAAGACGGAGAGGTGTCGGGAGCAAAAGGAGCCCGGTGGGCTTATCATTGATTTGTCTGCTGCGTTGTTCTGAGGGTTTGAAGGGCACTGGCAGGTGCCGCACACCCACGTACACTGAATATAATTGGGCCCCGTTCAGTCCGACTCCACAGGGTGAACTTCTGTTATTCTCTGATTACCCGCAGGGAGCTTTCAGTCGTAACTCAGGAGGTGCCTGTTCACCATCAGCTGAGGGATAGCAAAGAATGAGAGAGAGAGGTGGATCCTGGAGTATTTCTGGCAGTTGCCCTCTTCCTGGTATTTGTTTGATCTAGTGAGATTTCCGGCTGGGTGATATACGGCCTCCAGGTGGGCGGGTTCAAGGGCCGGGTCTGGGTGGGTTTTTTGATGTGGCTGGCCGGCGTTCAAGGTGCATGTGTCTGCTATGAGGAGCACGCCACCTGTTAATAGAGCATGACCGAGGACTTGAGGTGCTGATAGTTTGCCATTGGTCACAGATTTTGGAAGCATGGGTGTTTTTTTTTTATGGTTTGTTTTTTTGGATCTGCTTCACATTTCATTGGCTGCGTTGTTCTTTGGTGCTGTGTTTAGCAGTTAAAATTATGAAAATGTGAGAGAGATTTAAAAACACACTAAAAATATGGAACCGTTTTCATTTAGTAGTTGAATTAGAAATCTTTGCACAGAAATGGAAAGTAAAGTGGATAGACTTTTTTATTGTTTTCTAGTAACTTTTATATTACAATCTTGAAAGGATTTTTTTTACAGGGACTTTCATATTATAATTTCAGGAAGCAAATGCGCTTTTTAAGTAATTTTTTAAGTAGATTTTAAAAGTTTTTGTCGTCAGATTAAGTTAGATGTGTTTGTAGGCGTAAAAATGAAGACAAATAGATTTAAAATGATATCTTATTACATTTAGTTTTGTAATAAATGTTACAAACCAGAGTGGTAAACCACTGTCTTCAGGTTTCAGACAAGCCTTAAGCCTAATCCCAGACGAATGTCTGAGTCTGAGCTGTTTCAACTGCAGGAAACTTGCAATGACTGATCTTAAACTATATCAGTGCCTTATAGTCTCATAATGGATGTCCTAAATGAACTATGGCCTAATCTTGGCTTAGTCCAAGTCTAAGAAACCAGGCCTTAATTTCCGTGAACATTTTTACCCGTTTAATTCCTGTAAATAGATTCTATTCCCTGCCATTAAAAACTGCACCTTAACTAGTGTTCACCTATAAATTCAATTTATGTTCCAACTTCTTCATTTTTGACTTTTGAGTGATTTTATCATATTCTGGGCCTTGCATAAACTTAGCTTCTATGTATCTCAAAAACTAGTCTGTTACACTGTTTTCATGGTTGACTTCAGGCATTTAACTAACAATAAGTAACTACATGTAAGCTTATTCTCATTAATTACTATCAGGGTAGACTGTTAGGGTAGGTTTAGGGTTAGTAGTATAAGTTGACATACGTTATACATGTTGGTAGTTACTTACTGTTAAGTAGAATGTATAAGCAGATTATTGGAATAAAGTGTTACCAACTAGTCTGACCAACTACCAATTTGTAAGACTAGTCTTTGCACTAATATTTTAAATACAGTTCCCTCAGTATAGGATTTTTTAAATTGGTTTTCATTTTCATTTATGAATATTAAGCATACAACAAGTCGTGGTTTGAGGTATAATTCAATACACAGTTTTCGACCCAATGTCTTTGTACATCCAAGAACTGTTCAATACATGGGAAAGGCACATGAAAACTCAAAAAATCAGAGCGCTTGATCTCTTTTACAGTTCTTATTTCAAACGCGTCACATAAATCAAAAGACTTCTCGTTGGAGTTTGAAATGAGCCAGCTCTTTGTAAGAGATGAGGCAAAGCCATTTTTGTTGCTCAGTAGGGAAACGTACAGTACATGCTCCCCACCCTGGCCCGCTCCCTCTCGCCTTTCACTGCATTTACCACTTAGTTAAATCCCCTTCTTTCTGGCTGTAAAGCTTTTAAGCAGTGTGAGGATAGAGTGGGGACTCTGGAGTCTGGGGGAGCCGCTCTTGGCCGCTGAATCTCTGCTCGCGGAAGGGTTTTTCTGTCAGTGATGCCTCACAGTTGGATTCGGGATGATGGGTTAAGGGATTCTGGCATTCCAGGATTATCCGCCTTTTATCTCCTTGCTATTTGCCGCCAATCCCGGAAGGATGTTGAGTGGAATTCCTCTATGTCCGTAGACATGATATGCAAACAGGACTACGTCTAAACGACTCACCAATCCGATTTCTCCTTGATCCCCTGGGAAAGTGTGTGTCGATTGAGTTTTAGAGGATAATCCCAGTGACAAATGAAAGGAAAGGGTTATTCCCCATCAGGAATGTTAGCATCACCAACACTAATCTCGCATTAGAGCTCAGGTGGGTTTTCTCAAGCCTGGGAAGTTTGCATGAGATTTATACGCCAGTGATATCGATAAAGGAAATGGCATTTGTATGGAAACGCTCGTCTGCTTTTAAAATGCTGTAACAGTATTGTGATGATGCAGGATGGTATGTTTTATTGACCGCACATGCTTTCTGCTTATTCAATTATTATTCAATTAGCTACTTAACCTTGCTCTTTTCCGATATGCAACACATCAGTTTACCGAACGGTGATCCAAGAGAAGCCATGCAAAGAAATGACCAGTTTGGCATTGTGCTGTTAATTGTATTAATTATGCACAGGTTTTTAAATCATTTTGATGTATTTAATCATCTCATTTGTATATTGTTTGAACGTTTGAGGTCAGTACATTTGTACATTAGAAATTAATACTTTTATTCAGCAAGGACACGTTAAATTGTTCTAAAGTGACTGTAAAGACAATTATAATGTTACAGATATATCTTTTGCTATGTTTATATATAATATATATACACAACTTATTTTCCTTGAATATATACATGCATGTGTGTAAATATACACAGTACACACACATATATTATGCAAACAAAACTTTTTGGATGCGAATAATCATGAATTATTTGACAGCACTACGATATATATATATATATACACACACTAATCTTTAGTAAATCTCGAAATGCATGTCAATTTTTCATAACATTCTTTAATATTGCAATGCCTAAGTTCACTTGTTGCATTTAAAAAGACTTGAATAAATAAAATGTATTTCCAGTACACAGAATTATAACGCTGGCCATTTATCAGCCGTATCATGAAATTAATTGTCTTATTGGTATCAGCCAGAAATATTGATACATTCCTAGCAGAAAGAGCTGGTGCTGTGAGCCTCGCAAGGACTATTAAAGCTTTTAACAGGCAGAGAGAGAGAAATTCATCCTTGCCATCATGTGCCTCCTAGTATATGGGCTGAACACCCTGGGGAATCTGTTTGCCAGTTGTTGTTTTCCCCTCTCTCTCCCTTTCCGCATGAATAATTGAAAGTGTAGCATGTCAGACAAAGATGCATTTACTTGCTTCATTATATTTTAATCCGAAGTGAATGATTTTGCGCATTGCTTTCTTGGCATCCGAAGCAACTTTTAATTTTCTTCCACCGGGTCTCTTGTAATTCAACCGCGCCCACACACGCCCTCGCCAGCCCGCTCTTTCCGAAACCTTTATTGCATTTTTCCAGAAATTCTTACAGCGCACAGGTGCTAATTGGCGGTGTTCGTTCCAACTGATATCAGTGTTTGCTCGACGAAGTCCTCATAAAATGTCTCAAAGCTAATAAGGGTGTTTGTTGAAATGCGATCTTTTTTTGCTTTGCAGTTGGAGGCCCTGGTGTGTTGTTCAGTGTGTGCGTTGGTAGATTAGACTGGGTTGTACAGCCCTCTAATTACCAGGTATTTACTGAGTACAAAAGGCTGTAACAACATGAGCAAATATGTACACAGCGCTTTATAAAGTGCGTAATTGTTATTCCCAATTTGCTGTCAGATTACCTTTAGCGTAGTGGAGCTAAAACATTGACTTTTTATCTACTAGTGCTGTCTGACAAAATAATTGGCTTCTACACATGTCTGGTGTGATCGACCCCTCTCTTCGCCTCTAACTTTGCTTCAGATGACACAAGTTTAGCAGTGAGTAGAGTTTGAATGTAATTGAAAACCCCACCAGGGGCCTTTTGTCACAAGGTTGACTCAGTTGCTGGTATGTGAAGGGGTGAGGTTTAAACGGTAAGTGTGAAAGCCGGAGCCATAATCTCTCTCACAAGGTTAGCACAGTTGTCGGCTTGATGATAAATGGACAGGGTGTAGCGCTCTGTCAGAATGCGTGTAGCTCGCTGGGTTTGCGTGGCTAGCGCTCATCAAAGATCATTTCTTGGGTGTTTATTTATACACCTTGAGCCGTCATACGATGCACATCTGGGGCCGGGGGTGATAAAAGAAGCCCTGCACAATGTGCCGAGGTTTGCGTTAGACAAATGTGACATGCCTCGGGCAGCTGCCACAAGCCTTCCTAAACTTCCCTCCATAAACTGGCAGCCCAGCGTGCCTGAGCTCTGTCCACTAGTCAAGTTTCCTAGCATTGAATGAAGACATCAGTTAGGATATAAGATAAACCCTGTTGGATGGCTAGAACACTGTAGGACCAAACATGGGCGTTAAAACAGTTACCGGGTGTCGAAACAGGGATACATTTAATAGCTAATTATTTTTAGTCATGCTTATTTTTCTTAATAAGATGTTTTGGGTTTAATTATCTTTTACCTTTATATGGACCAACAAGAATATTTGTATTTGTGCAAGCTCATGCTTAAAAAGACATGAAAGTGTGTACAGGAAATAATGTCCGTTTTGGCTGATCTGTCCCTTTGAGATAGATGAGAAGTAGATTAAACCAGGTGCCCTTGTCTTCGGTATCCCTCATCCGTCTCTCTCCTCTCTATTTTAAGGACAGGGGAGCTGCTGCTAAGGTGATTTTAAAGGCGCGAGCAGATCCGTGTTGACCCGCCGAGAGGCCGTGGCTCAGGGATAGCATTACAGAGCAGGGTAACACGAGCAGGGGTGTCTGCTTTAAAAGTAAATTCCACTTAATGTGGCACGTCCCATACCAACAGGAGCCTGGCTCAACTGTGAGCTTCCTTTTATATAGTGCATTCCGTGTCTGTTTGTGCTGCAAGGGGTTGTGGGGGATTAGCCATTGGCACGCTGTCAGTTTCTACCTCCCCTGCCTTCGCCTTTTCATTTCCTTCCCTTTCACCTACAACTTTTCTGTAGCCCCCACATGAATCCTGGAAGTGCCTGTCTGCTTTGATGTGCTTACAGGAGCTTGCAGCTGCTTTGATTTCAAGCAGGCAGTGTGAGTGAGCACATCCACTCAGGGGTCAGAGGTCAAGTGTATTTGGGGTGCAAAGGACAACGTGCACTGTTAAGAACAAAACTTAAAAAGTGTCAAATTTATTGTAAAAACGGCAGCTGTGGTTGCTGGAGTTTTACCATAAAAATTACAGTAGCAACATTTAAACACAGTAGTTTCATTAACGGATGTAATGTTAATATATCAACCTGTTAAAGTACTGAAATCTGTTTAGTACCTTTGTAATACACAGATAACCACCAAAAGCAGGTGGTGATGAGAAACTGAAAACTAAAGTAAACAGTCACAAACATTTTTTTTTTTAGACTTAAAAGAAAGATAAAATTGTAACCTTACTTACTTAAAGACTCCCAAACTAAAGAACATAATTATTTCAACAAAAAAACATCACATTTTAAATGTAACACAAGGAATTCTGGGAATGTCCATTTTAGGGTTATTAACTGTAAATTTTACATTCTTTGATACGTCCAAAAATGGTACACTACCGTAAAATTACATGTAATGTCCTATACAGTTATTCACCGTATAAAGTTGAGGGACTTACCGTTAACCATTTAACAGGTTTTTACTGTAGCATTTTTACAGTCTTTTACTGTTACATTCATGGTAATCTTTAACAGTGTGTGTGTGCTGCTCAGCTCTCGCTTACAAGAGTGCAGTGAGGTTTCGGGTTCTGAATGCACCCTTGATTCAGATTGGGATGCCTGCTTGTTTTGGCCAAATGTCTATTTGCTTTTACAAGGAGATGATTCATGTGAGATTCACATGCCTTCATGGTTGGATGAAAACAGGGCGTCTTGCTTTGCCTTTTTTCCTCTCATTAAAGACCAGGCCGTGGTCTACCACGTAGTACGACCGCCGAGCTCCCCGTCTAACTAGACCCGAACAATCCTCAACATCCTTGTCTTTCTTCTACCTACTGCAGATGAAGGCACAGCGAGGGGCGAAACACCTTTATTATTTATGAATTATTCAATATGCCTGGATGGGTTTCCCTTGTAGCAAAAAAAAGCAGCTCATCTTTGCTCTCCTTCATACTTGCCCGAGGTAGTGAATGACTCAGACGTTGTTCTCATTGAAGAAAACAAGGTGAACAAGGGCGATGCTGAATAGTGCTTCAAGCCGTCCCGCAAGAATCACATGTGTTTAATTGGTAGTCTGCACCGTACACCTTAGTCAGAGTACATCATGCTTAATTTGACATGAATGGAAATAAGGCTGTAGGAGATTGAAGTGCAGTCCATTCAATATGTCGCTCTCTCTTGATCTTGTCTAGCTTTTACAACCTAGCCGTTTGTAGAAATACACACTGTCAGGGTTTTGTCAGCTAAGTGTTTGATGCCAAGGCAGCTGTATATTTTATCTAAAGCTATATATTTATGCAGCTTATCTTATTTAAATATTTTTTTTAAATATATACTGTACATGTGTGTATTTATATATACATAATGAATGGACACAGTACACACACATACATGTCATTTTTTTTTTTTTTTTATACAATTAATTGTTTTTTTTAATTATTTAATAAATGCAACGTTTAAATAATATCTCAAGTTAACTGACAGCTGGAAAACAATATTGTAAAATCTTTTTTTTATTGCTTTTGTTTATACAGGCCGATGTGCTGTATGCAAACCAAATTTATTAATATCCAATATAAAATAAAATACAAAACATGTGCAATATGTATCTTTATTCATATAATACAAATAAGTAAAAGATGTATTGTGATATTTAAAAACTTAAAATAAAAATATTGTTTTTAAGCTCTATAGCACTAAGTTGTGATATTCAGTTTGAAAACCCTTGAACGTAGGTATGTGCGAAACATTTGATTGAGATTGCTGTGTTTTAGATACTTGAGAGTCATGTGGTATTGAATGATATAAGCGTCTCATGGAAGTGTCCGGTTAAGCAGAATGAGAGCTTGTTTATCTCTTTCTCGCTCTCTTTCTTTGCTACTCTCCTTATCTCGGTCGTGTTGGCAGAAGTAAGAAACCCTGGACTAAGATCTGTATCTGCAGTGTGTCTACTAAAGAACAGGCTCTGATTCCTCTGCCGATAAGCCACGTTTTATCTTCCCCTTCTTTCACATTAAAGACGAGGAGGCCTGTGAGAGCCTGTGGCCCGTGACAGTTCCTGTGTGGCTGATGTCTGTCACCCAGGAGCATGGGAACACTGCTCTCATCCAATCGGGCATAGCACAAGCAGTTGATTTGTGCTGGACTTTAATTGCGTCTTACTATCACTATCCGGGCCGGCTCCTTATTCTGTAGCTTCACCACCTTAGCAGGATTTGCCCATGCTGTGCTAACTGGAGGTTTTAAGGCATGATCCTTGAAAAGCTGCTTGGAGATAATATTGTGAAAAGCGCTTTAGAAATACAGTTGAATTGAAAGTCTCTCTTTCAGCCCTGAATGCATGTTTTGCTTGGGATGCGTGTAGATTTTAAAATCTAGTGAACTTGGTGATATTGGGATAAATTGTCACTTTCCACAAAATAAATACATTTTTACAATATTTAACAGTGTTGAATGTAGTTATATTTTTTATTATTAATATTAATAATAATAGTAATATATATTTAGTTCTAATTTAATATAATAGTAGTCTTATTTAAATTTTAAATTGCAGTTTAATTGTAAAAAGTGTTTGTTTTTGAAAGGCAAAAATAATACAAATTGGTTGTGCATATTATTTTTTAGATGTTTAAAATGAAATAAAAATAATTATTATTAGTAGTATATTTGAAAGTATTTGTGCATTATTTTTATTTCTTTCTATTTAAATTTTTTTATTATTTAGCTTGTCTCAAAATATTTTTTTTGTTATTTTTTTGTTGTTATTTGTAAAACGATTAAATCCTGATTAATCACATGCAAAATAAAAGTTATTGTTTAGATGATATATATATATAAAGGGTTTGGAACAGAGCTTACTATGTGTTTGAAGGCTCTTCCACACGCTTTTTCTTTGCTTTTTACCTTGTTTCTCATAATGCGTTTATTCCTGGCCATGTGTCAGACCCTGGAGGCAACCAGAACTGAGCTGATTTGTGACCCTGTGTCGCTGTTTTGGCTTTAGTGTTACTATGCGACACATCTTCACTCTTTCTCTCTCTTCTCTAATTTGTATTTCGCACCAGCCGGCTGCTATGTTAACAGCCTGCGAATGCTCAAAAGCAGGGGGAAGCTATAGCAAAAAAAAATGTGCAAGTGAAGGAGAGATTAAATTATAGCGAGAAAGACGGAAGAAAGAAAGACATTGGATAAGGAAGATTACTACAGAAAGATAAATGAAGAGAGATCAGAACAAGCAGGACGGTAAAAATGTAAATGAAGTAACTGCAAGGAAAGGAGTGAATTAGAGGAACAGAGAAGACGGGATCGATTTAGATATGCAAACCGCAGGAGCTGTGCTGATATTTCGCTTCAGGTTCTCGTGTTCGTGTTGTTGCCAAGCGAGAGTACGGCAGAGGAATCGCTCCCCGCCCTCGGCCAATCATGGCTGACGTTGAATGTGGCGCTCGCGGCAGGCAGCACAGACTTGTGGGTAGGCCTGCATTTTGCACGGTCACCCAGTGGAATACATTATCATCTTAATGATGCTTTAGGTGCAGATGCATGTCTAATGCGCTGGTGTGTGTGTGTGTGTCACTCTCCTGTGGAGTGGAGAGGGCAGAGAGCTGTAATCACTCTCACACACACCTGTTCTGACTGGAGGCGGTCTGCGCCGCGGCTGATAGGATGAGAGCGCAGGGGGAGAGATGTAGCAGCGCTCATGATAAACGAGTATGTAGGAGGTCATTAAGCAGAGCAGCGAGAGGAGGAGAGAGAGAGGGAGGCAGGGAGACGGCAGAGAGAAGGACAAACACACTGAAGATAATTAATTTGGAGTTTCATTAGCAGGAACTTGTATGCCTGGATGACTGCAGCGGCGGGAGAACGCACACAGTCCTGAGGAGCTAAGAGAGAACATTTAAAGGAGAACGTTTGCTGCTTCTCTGGTTAGATCAGGTATATGAAAAGATCAAGAGATGTCAAATACATATAATATTATCAATAATAATAATTCATATGTATAAGAATATAATTATACTAAAAATTGTGACATTGGTAATTATAAAAAAAAAATAATATTCATATTATTTAAATTAATACATTCATATTGCAGACAAATTGTATCATATTATAATCAATAATAAGTGATAGAATTACAAATATTAGGAACTAATATTTTTGATAGATAGATTGATAGATGGTGCTAAATACATAAATCAATAAATCAATAAATAAATAAAATATTGAGAAAATTGCATTTTTGAGTTGTCCTTAGTGATGCATATTACTAATAAAAAATTTACATTTTGATATTCTAATGGTAGCTAATTTATCAAATATCTTCATGAAACATGATCTTTTATTAATAATAGTATTGTTGGCCATTGCTACAGATATACCTGTGCTGCTGATGACTGCTTTTGTGGGACAGGGTTACAAACAGTAGATTGTTATATTTATATAATAATGAATTGTCTACTCTTTATGCTTGGAGTATAGAGATATAAAATATTGTTTTTGATTATTATAATATAACATTTTGAGATCTCTGACTTCATGTATATTTTCTTATTCAGTTCACCAACATTACATTACATACTAGTTGACATAATATATTGTATAACACACACCCACAGCATCTTCTGCACAGTCGGGTACGAGATCAACACACACATTTTAAACTCAACACAAACAAACAAGCAACATGTCAAGGTTGATGTGGCACTCGCTGGTTTTAAGAGGGTGATGACTGAGATGTTTATCAGCCCTTAGCTGGCCCTCTTCAACATGATGTTACATAAACAGTGAGAAAATAGAAGCCTGTAAGGATCTGGACAACATCCTGCCGTTGAGAGAGAGAGAGACTGAGGCTGAAGATGATGAGTGAGTGATTGCTGATGGAGAAGAGGAAGAATGAGAAGTTTGGTGTGACAATGATTAAACCCAAGCATGATCCACATGTTAAAATCGGTTGTAGAGGTCATCCTGTTGTTGTCAGGTTAATCAGAGGACAGCGTGGTCAGGCTGAGCCCCTCTCTTTGGCAGCGGGACACCTCTCTCTGAAGCCTCTCCTGGCACTGCACCCGCGGGTGTCGGAGGAGAACAGAGGGGCGTGAGGAGGAGGAGCAGGGGAGGGAACCGGCAGTACACTGATGCTTTATCACTGCTTCTATCATGCATTTCAGTGCAACTGTTTAAACTCTATTGAATTATTTTTATATTTATCAACTAGACTTATTAGACAAGTTTTTTTTATGCAACTGGGTCTTCCGTGTTCAGTATTGTGATGCAACACCATGGTATTATTTGTACAAACATCAAACACAACTGTTTGGGATCTGGAAGGTTAATATAGTATAATATGTATTAGTGCTGTCAAACAATTAATCGTGATTAATCCCATCCAAAATAAAAGGTTTTGTTTATATAATATTGGATTTTCTGGATTAATCATTTGACAGCTCAGACAGACTGAATCCTGTTGTTTCCATAAAGATATTAAGCAACTACTTTCAACATGGATAATCAGACATGTTTGATTGAATGCTGTGACTGTGACTAGAGTATCGACTAAATTTAACTGGTAAAGATTTAGTTCTAAATAATGAACACAAAAATAAATAGCCTAAATATTTTACATTATTAAATATTAAATAAAAAAACAGTTTAAATGTAATATTATTTCACAATATTTTTGACTAAATAAATGCAGACCTGATGAGCATAGGAGCATTTAAAAAAAAAAAAAAAAAATGGATCAGTCCTTTGAATTAATTAATTAATTGCATGGATTTACCTCTCTCTTTTTACTTTTGTATTTATTTATTTTTGATAAAGCATAAAATGTTGGTGTACTAGCATCTACAATTTTCCATATTTTACCTTTTGCGCCTGCATATTGATTTTGACCTTCAATTAATACTTAGATTGCATGTGTTTTTTTATTATTACATTTTTTGGGCTACTCGCTGCATGAATGCCTCTCGAAGGTATTTGATGTCAGTTGTTTTCATTCTTCTGGCTTCGTCCAAACTGTAAAGAACCTGTTAGAAGAAGCAGTATAAAAGGTTTGGATGTTTGTTGTCGTTTGAACTCTGACTGCTGTGATTGTTTCTTTTTACGGCTTAGCACCGCTTTGGTGCAACGAATCCGACCTCACCTCCCTGTCTTCCCTTTCCTGTTCGTTCTTCCATTGGCGCTTTACAACTGTAGGCAGCAGGTCTCAACACATGGCTGTGACCTTTTTATTTTTCTAACTCCCTCCCCACCTCCTCCTCTGGCCGTCCATCTCTGTTTTCCTCCTGTGAGAGTCAGGTCGTGCTCCAGAGGAGGCTGCATCATAGCCTGTAGTTAATGAGTGCAATGGGAGAAGTGAACTGAGGGCTGTTTTGGTATCTCAAAGTCCCAGGCCTGGCCTCTCTGCCTCCAGATCCAGTATCACACGTCCTCTCGGGTCAGGCCTCCTGCGGCCCCACCAACGCTGTTTGGCTCCCAGCAATGTGGCTTCAATTTCCTCCGTTTTGAAATGGTTATAGCCCCTCTGCTTCCTTCGGCAGACTGGGTCTTTGCTTTGTTTTTCCTCGCTCTTTCTCCTTTCCTGCTCATTTTGATCACTCTGTACTTTAATCACCGCTCGGCCCCCCTGCGTTGTAAGAATTTGTTATGAGTGACCTTTGACCTCTGGCTTGTAGGGACACAAAAATACAAACAGTGAAATGCAGCCGCCATAAACTTCTTCCTGGAAGATTTTTCTTGTTTTGAGCTCTCATAAGAATACCTTTCATAGACGAATTATTGTATTGAAAGTTCCCATTCAACATTAAAGGCGCGCGTTAACGACAGTCTTTGCCCAAACCCGAGGCTTATACATATGCTACGGGCCCAGTTTCAACTGAACCTCTTTTCTTTCATGTAATCCTGCGGGTGTGTGAGCTAAAGTGTTCCAGCGCTCAGACACAGAGAGCTTGTGTAGTATAAAAAATCCCGCTTGCTGAAAAACGAGTCCCCTGACATAGTGAATTATGGGGCTGAAATAGAGCTCTGTATTAATGTAGTCCAGGATTCACGTCGGCGGAGGTCTCCGAAATTATGCCACGCCGTGGGTCTGGTCTCACAGGAGGTTTTGCACATTAGACTGAGTACACATTCTAAAGAACAAGTTATTAATGGAGCTAGAAACTTGGTCTGCAGAAGATTCAAACAGAATCAGAAAGCGCTACACATACAGTGTGTTGCATAAAAAATGGATACAGTGACATTCTCAAATTAGTCTTTTTCACAGCAATGTTATTCTCTTCTTGCTCGTCTTTTAGCATATGCATATGATAATAATTTAGATAGAGAAGCTCAGAAAAAGAAGATGACACATGACTGCTCTCTCTTGCTAAGTTAAATCCCCCCCGGTCTCATGGCATAAACGTATATTGGTGCGCTTTTAGCGAGATACGAAATATGTACCAACAAGTACATATTACTGCAGTAGCACTAGAAGCAGTAAAACTCTTGACACCCTTGATTCTTTTTTCGCACAAATTTGCAAAGGTTTGATTTATAGAGTGTCATTTTTGCACATTTACTTAAAGAATATCATGTTGTGATTTCAAAACGATATTAAAATGCTGGGGCATTTGTGAACGTTGGCATCACACATATCCAGCTTCATATCTCTGTGTTTTCATAGATGGTAGGTTTGTTCGGTAGCTCACAGAGAGGTATTTGAGAGGCAAGGAGCTCTGGTTCGAATCCCGTGTAACTACACTTCAACAAAACAGATCTGTGTAAAAGGAAGTTGCTTCATCAATAAATGTCTCTTTATAACGTTTTTTATTTGTTAACACTATAAGGTAGATTAAGGGTTGGATTTGGTGTAGGGCATATCAACATGATATAGCGTTAACTTTTAACAGTCCAGAGATATTTCAATTCTAAAGCGCCGCGATACATACCTATATCAATAATATATTGTGCCAGGATTCACATACTGCATGTTTTTTAGCGCCACTCAGTGGACATTTTTCTCTTTGAAACTGTATGGCACAAAAAAAGGTAAATATTTTTATGAGACCAGGTTGGTTAAATCCATAGTGCGTGTTTTGTGTTGATAGATTATAGTTCTATTCTAAGAAAAAGCTGGAATGTGTGTGTTGGCGTTCTTCGCCACCCTTGTGTATAGTGTGTGAAGAATTTAAGAGTTCTTTCTCTTCGTTAAGAGCCCCACGTCCTGTCTGTCAATGACTGTGTGTTTTTGTAAGAGCATGGCATGTTTTCTTTTTCTCGCTGCTTGCCAGAAACTACACGCTCTGGTACGTGGAGGGGAAGGAAAGGCACACTCGTGTTTAGTCTACATAGCACTTAAGTCACTTTGTAGGGAGATTACTTTTTTCCCATTCTAATCTGCGGGTAGGATTTGTGATGTCACCATCCATCAGTGTTCTTTTGTTAAATCATTAAGAGTAAGGATGTGGAAAATTGCGCAAGTTGGCTTAAACATTTGCACAGTGTTTTATTTGTCTGTTGGCTTTTTACGTCATTCTCCTCTGGTTTCTCTGTTCTGTCTTTGTTGGTAGACATTTATAAGTTGGCACAACGGTGTCCCGTTGTCTTTCCCCCAAAAAAGGGGAGGATGAGAGCAGTTGTTTAAAAAGGAACTTCATGTGAACATAGCCTAATTGTGTTTCACTTCTGTTTTGCAGGCATCAGATGTAGGATCAGAGAAGCTTTTCTCGCCTACTGCACCTAAAGGTAAGAGCATGAATATATGTTGTTGGTTGCTGTGTAATGTCATTTCTCATGCATTGGATGTTTTAGACAAAATTAAACTTGATTTGACCTTTTACCCCATTCATAAACAATGTTTTGAAAAGTATGCAAATTTCAGAATGCATACTGTATTGCAGCAACTCATACAGCTAAACCTTTGTCTTTTTATTATGCATTCTAGTAGGCTCTGTTCTCATTTCAGACAGCAGTTGATAGGCTATGTTTTTGGTGTTGAAGTTAATGTTTTCACCCAAAGCCTGACAATATGCAGTATGCTCCCAAAGGCTACTACAAGCTCATTTTCAAGCCATACATTCATCTTGCCAGAATGGTGCTGGTTCTGTTTTCTCATGTTTTTTTTTATGCTTGGCACCCAATGAAATGCCTGTCTTTTCCAGGTTCGCTTGAGATGCTGCGTTTGTTAGGTTGCACGTATATTGCACGAAGTGCATATGTTAGCAGTCGTGGCCATCAGCCTCATCGGAAGGGGTTGGTAGGTTTGGGTTTGGTTTGGTTTGGGTTCACATCTCAAGACTTCAATACCAGACAGCAAATCTCAAATGCTCTGTAATCCCTCTAAAAGCCTGTAAAAATCCTATGAGACTGGTAATTGCTGAGATGCTTATTTATTTCCTTGTATTTCTGACTCATCTTCAAGTGACTGCTGGGAAAGGTTTGCTTTAATGCGGATCTGTGCTACTTTGTACTCTTTTCAGTAGTTGCAAAGTTTAGCTGAGGGCAGGAAAGTCAGCCCAAGAAGTTTTTTTTAGTTGGTTCACATCCAGGTTTTGTAGGGGAACTAAGTTGTGAAACGAATTCTGTTTGTTGCACAGTACGAAGGAGCTGTCTAGTTTAATGCCGCCCTTCTGATGCCCGACATGAATCGTTTGGAGAGCCTTTGCCCCCCACTCTCTGAAAACGGAGAAAAGAGGAAGTGAGAAGAGACAAGTCAAGCTCAGAGGAAGAGTAAAACTTGTGACTACTGTCGGGGTCCAAATTAAAGTCTCTTTTTCATGTCTGTGGATGACTTCCAGACATAACCGTTGGAAAAGGCTTGTGCAACAGCTGACATGTTTAAAAGTAGATCAGAGCACATGGTTTGAGCTCTTCTGATGTCAATAGAAGAGCTTGTTGTTGTTGTTGATATTACAGACACCGTAATCTGTGTCACGGCTGATGGCGAGACAAACTGCATCTTCCTTAAAATCCTGTAATGTGTGTCGTGCAAACAGACACGACAGGGATCAAAGAGATGAGCAGAAAGCAGTGCCAGATTAGGATTAAAAACAAACGTAAAACCAAGAGTAGGAATATGCAGATTAAGTGGTTTAGGACTGCAGGGAATAAATATTATCATACTATTTTACACTCAGTCTGTTGAGATATTGAGTTACCCTTGCCTAAACTGGTAACCTGGTTTTAGCTGGTTTAGGGTGCTCAACAGGCTGGTTTAAGCTGGTTTAGGCTGGGAGACCAGCTGGAACGACCAGCTAAAACCTGCCTGACCAGCCAACCAGCCTAAACTGGTTTTAGCTGGGGGGGTTTCAGCAAGGATAACCTTTAAAACCAATTATGTTTGGTGAGATTTTAAACTATAACGTTTAAACTCTGTTAATCTCTGTTAATCCAGACTTTCTAACCATTAATATCCATTCAGTTTCATGAAAGTTCCTTCATAACGTCTTAACTTTTGATGTCCATTTAGTTCCATGACAGTTCCAGTTTGCTAGGACTAGCTGTAGACTTTCAAAACTGAGGGAAAATTATTTTAAATTCCTGGCAGCAAGTGCATTATTCTTCAAGTTCAGACTATCTTATGATGGTTTAATTTCAGTGTTCATAACTTGCTGTAGTTCCAGTTTAGTGTCTTTTAGGTCTAACCTGGAAACGGTTGGCTTTGTATTCCAGAACTTCTGAAGTCTAAGAGGTCTAGGGCGTCTGGCTAAGCGTTTACCTGAAACCATAAAAATAGTAGTTGTTAAGTTTATTTTCTAATTTCCTGTGTGTTAGTGGCGCAGGGCCCTTTCACTTGGTTTCGCAGTTGCCGTAATCACTCTTCTGATTGTAGCTTCCAAATGGCTTGGCAAGGAATGTATAGTATCATTACCCTTGTTCTCCTGTTGTCGTTGTTGAATGTGGGTTGTCCAGACTTTGTTCCATGGAATGCACCCATTCCTCCAGGCTGTTATTTTAGATTTTTGGGGTATAGGAGCATATGTGTCCCATTACAGTACGTCCGCCGAGACCAATCTAAAGCTCGCTCCGCTCTGATCCCCAAATTGGTCTGCCCTGGAGAACTTCTGGCAGACTGATCACTCGCTTGGCTCACGTCTCGCATTGGAGAATTGCATTACAGGGAAATACCTCGGCATGCATGTGGTGCTGCTTACACAAATATGCATGTGTCTTTGTTTCTGTAAACAGCTTTCGTGCACGCCGGTGCTTGATTTGATTGATTTTGTGGCCTCAGTCAAGTACTGTGGTGACATACAAGTTTTGCATCAGTTTAACAGCTGTTTAGATTTATTCTAATGTGAGCTCATATAATTACCGCAGTCGCTCTGCTCTTATTGTAACTTTTTAAGAGGCTTGCTCGCAATGAATAGAGCAGCTCATACTGCTTTAACTCAACTTTAGCTCATAAATTCTATATCGATACTTCAAATGTATCCAATTGGAAACAACTTTTGTCGAGAAAATGGGCTTTAACCCAAATAAATGTAGTGTCACATGACAGAATTAGCCTATTGGCAGCACCTTAAGCGCTTTAAATCATATTCATATTATTGCATCTAAAATAATTATTTGTTAATTTTATATATCTACCATTTCCACACCTGCCATTTGTGCATCATTGCGTATGTTGATCTGTAGAGTATAGCTCTGTTTTACATTCACACCATCTGAGCTAATGCATCTCTATAAGGTGATTATTGGTCCTAGAACTTTGTGCAGCATCTGCCAGGTCCACAATAAGGTTGGAGACTCCAAGCATAGTTGGGAGGTGGGCTTCATTTTACCCATCAGTGAAGCGGTGCCGCACCCATTTTGTGTGTGAGGTCTGTCAGGCAATACCGGGGCATGCTGGGATAGTGAAGGGAGATTGTAGTGGAAAGCCATTTGTGAAGTGGATTTCTGGTTTGCTAATCCTGATTAATTTTGACCCGTTGTGCTCATTTTAAACAGCGTATTACTGTACGCGAGAAGCACCGCCAGCTTCGGGCCAAACTGAGAGCTTAGCGGCTTTGGAAGGCTTAACAGCAGATGGCATTTTAAGCCGGACTTAATAAATTGTTTCCATTAAACTTACCGGCCCACACATAGTGGATTAGTACTGTAGAACAAAGAAAGAAAGAGAGTGAGAAAGCAACAACAAAAAAAACGCAGCCAGTGACACAACCGCGCAAGATCAAATTGATAACGCGCATCGCTCATACGCTTTCCGCCACTAATCCACCGCCAACCCGTGAAAACAAATTGACCCGACTAATTTATTATGAGTAATATTTACAGTCCGTACCGTTATCGTAACGTATGTAATTCCGGATTAAGAGCCACGTTTGGTCGTCACACGTTACACTCGGTTTTTCTTGATAGCATTTGGCCGAATCAATTCCGCAGAGGATGGATGCTTCTCCCCCCGCCCTGCCTTCTTTCCACCGCCGTCCCCTGGGAGCCGCAGGGTCGTTCTCTAAGCACTCATTATATGCTACACGGCTCAGGGTCTCCGTGTCGAATCGCTAATCAAGCACTCTGTCTGCAGGCCCACGATTCAATAGCCGTTGAGTGGCCTTTGTTCCTACCCGCTATTTGCTGCATGTCAATAAAAGTCTGCTCCCTGCTCCGCCTCACCGGAGGAGCCCCCCTTCATCCACGCCCTCCCCTCAGCCCTTCAGAATATAAAATGCACTCGCTTTTCTCCCCTCCTGCATGTGTGAAAAATAGAGGGAGGGAAAAATGAGTGGAGGCCAGTAGGGGTCAAGGGATTGGGGGGGTGAGCGGTGTGTTTGTATGCGCCTCTTCTCCTCGGCCGAGGTTAATGCTGATGTATTGCTAACCTTAGCTCTGCAGTGTTTGTGGCCTCTTGCCCATTAAATAATGAATAGAAGTTGACCTCTTGACCGGCTAATCAGCTTTGCAGCTGTCGGATCGTGGAAGCGCAGAGATCGCAGAGTCACGGTCGGGGATGGACCGGCCATATATTTCAAGATTAGCAGCTAATATTAAACCCACCAGTCATTGCGAGGGATCCTGTAACCTGTGCTGTTGGAATTGGATTTGTGTTTGTTTGACAAAGCCTGTCCAGCTGTTATTGCGTGTAAATGGTCCACAGCTTTTATTGTGGTGCGGATAGTCATTAAGCCACTGCTTGTCATTTGATATTAATAAACACAGAAGGCTAGTCCTTTATTTGATTGTTCATGCCTCTTTGGCTCTTGGTTTACACACATATTTCCATTTAGTCAAAGGTCTGGTCCACATTGTGACTTATTCGGTCTTGTTAGACAGGAAGAGGGCATGACCGTCTGACCAATATGTAAAGTATGTAAATGATTTTGCAGGTATATCATGCTCTGAAGCTTTTGGTGTACTGTATATAGTCAATTCTTTAATCATCTCAATTTTCGTTTCGTGAATGTCGTCGGGAACTGCAACTTCGGCTCGAACTGAAAAATGGTGTTCATATCTCTTTATTATTTCCAACTTTTATTATTCCTCCCGACCATCTCAGAACATATGACCATTTTTTGTGGTATCTGGCTCGTGTGTGTGTGTCTGGGAAGCGAGTGTTATGAATGTTCCTCTTTATTGATAGCGCTAACCCTGTTTGTGTAGTTCTGCCTGTCAGGAAGATGAAAATAAATAGCAGGAGCGTGGAGGAGATAAAACATGTGTTTAATTATTAATTGAGCCATTACTGACAGAGATTGCCTTTTTGATAAAAGGCAGGAAGCTGCTTCGGGGGTAGAAAAAGCAATTACTAAAGCTATCTTCCTCTTCCTCTCCGCCCGTCGTTTTGCTCTGTGCAAACAGAAAAACATACCCTGTCGACCAACCTTATCCATAAATTATTTTAATTTCCTTTCAATATTTATGATGTTTTAAATTATGATTCTGTTGTCATGTTCTATTTATATGATGAGGCACTAGAACCAACGCTACACTACCATGGCCGTAACTATTATCTAAACGGGTGGGAGTTTCAAAAAATAATATTACATCTCGACTTGTCCTTTCCCTTTCGTTTTGTTTCAATTTGGTGAAACGACCGCGTGGCATATTGATTTTGTTGACGTCTGATTGTTTGCTGAAATGCTATATCAGTGGCTGTGCATTTGAGCTGACTGTGCATGGGGTATTGATATTATTGTAGCTTTCATTTGCAGCCATAACTGATGAGGCATAACCTTTCAAATACCAATAAAACTACCTTGGCTGAGAGTAAACATTGTTTAGAGGATGCAACATGTGTTCAGTAAACACCAATCATTAACAAAAAAGTTACACTATTTTTGCACGTTTTTTAAATGCAAATTCTTGCTATTTATACTATAATGTAGTTAGGTTTATAAGCATGCCTATTATTATTATTAACATGGTGTAAGATGAAAATATTCTTCATCCCTAATACATTAATTTAACAACTACTTTACGAATCAAAAGCTTAAGCCAAATGTCATGGTTAATGGTTTGTTACCAGTGCAATATGAACTTAAAATGGAATTAATATTTTCATGCAAAAGAATGATTTCTTTTATGAGATTCTTGAAATGTTTTTTAAAGAAGTCGTGTTTTTTTCCTCATAGTTTTATGCTCATCATAGTGTTTGTTGTACTACTTTTAATTTATGCTTATTTTCGATCATTAAATCATTTAATTACAATAATGAGAATCCCCGTTGAGAATAACTGGTAAAACATCCAGCTGCATTATGGTAATTAGGCTTTTTAGTGGAAGTGTGCTTACAAAAGTAACGCCATAATGCACGCAAATCTTAACCCAGTTCTCAACTGGACAGGCTTTCAAAAGATATGCAAGACCTCAGTCGCTGAATAATAACCTTCGGTGCTTGTGTAGAAAGCTGAGGCGCAAAGAAGCCACTGTTCCATAGTTGGGCAGGCTTCAAGTAAGCGTCATTCGCCTCTCAGTCAGATTTCCCTGGGCTAAGCCTGTAAAAACCATCCTTACGCTGTGCCACGGCCACCCTGGGACCAGACGGTGATGGAACAGCGCTCTTGAGATGATCTAGGAGCCCTACAGCGAGGAGAGCAGCTTGTAAAGTTGAGGTCAGGCCTTCTCAGGAGTCTGCATGCATTTGCGCAGGGTAATTTTAGCACTCGTGGGCCAGCTAATGACCGGTTTCTTTCAGAACTTGATTGCTGGAGCTCGTTTAACTATCCCCAGTGTGATCATTCCCGCTAGGGCTGGGATAACCATCAGTCTAGCTGCAGGGAAGCTGCATTTTTTTTAAAGTGCGAGAGAGTATGTTTTTTATCAGGATAGGCAGCGAATATCAAATATGTACGCTTAGCTCTTTATCGGCCGTTTGAAGGAGATGCCAGGATGAGATTTTCAGCATTTTGTTTCATTGTGTCCTGCGTTTGAAGTCGATGCTATTTGCAGAGGACGTTGTTATCCTCGCTCGCAAAGCCAGATGGTTGTTGCTTGTGGCCAAACATGAAGCTTGGATAATGTTCAGTCGCTGGCAGAGACGAATTGCTAGACTGGATGGATATTGCAAACACGCTTGTAATGGATTCGACATTTTGGGAACCGGTTCAGAAGGATCTTTTAAAGACGGGAATTCTGTGGCCGAGCGCAGGAAGGAGGTTAAACGATGACCGGGAACAATGCGTAAAGCACTGCCATGCTTGTTGGAGTTCAAAGGACTTATCGTATAATGCAAGAGGTGTTTTTGTGGCGTATTGGCTGCTTCTGTGTGTTTAGGTAACTCCGTTATTCCATCTGCATTCATCACGCTGCATCTCAGAGAAACGGTTTGTGAGGTTAAGCTAATTAGCCCTGAAATCAGCACATGCCGGAAAACCGCAGAGGGATGCACTTCAGCATTCGTATTGTACGTTCAGACGGTCATTAATCGTTTCGAGCTACGCTAAAGCGCAAATACCGCTCGACGTGAAGCTCTCGGCGCTCAAAGGAGAAGGAAAGAAAAAATGTGTAAATCCCAGTCTGTGTGGTCTTCTATTAATCAAACAGGCATCTGTTCCCCCTTGCGCCGAGCACGGGATAGGCCTCTTAACAGCCTTCCTCTCCAGTGGCCCCATTCAGACCCAGAGTGGCTGTTATTTTAGCACCGCGCTGGAGAGCAGCGGAAGAGTGGGACGCTGAACCCCGTTGATGTGTTGCCTCGCTTGGGAGAGACCGGATAAGAGGGTCCCTCGACTATGAAGAGCCATTCAGAGGTAGACCTAGCTGCCTCTTCTAGGTGCGAGGGGGCATGGAGGGCCACGGTGCCAATAGATGTGGAGGTGCACGACAAGTCCTGCTTTTGTGCGATACAAGCACTGGAGTACTCGTGAGTTTTGTCATGTTATCTTAAAGGTGGAACTGAAAGGCTGAACCGTTAACATCACCAGCGAATATACTAAGTATTATTTATATGCCGTTTGAATTCAAACCTGTTTCCAGACATGTAAAGAATTGTTTGTATGTATTTATACAATACACATACATATATTATGTAAACAAAAACTTTTATTTTGGATGCGATTAATCACAGTTAATCATTTGATAGCAACTTTAAATACCTAATTACATTAGATTTTTGAATTGCAATTGTGCATTATTCCAGAAATTGGGAGTTGGATTTTTAAAAAATGTAAATATCATAACCCTGATTTGTACATAAACTCAAGGCATGTTTTTTTTGTTTTGTTCATGAATCCAGTAAATCTGATATAAACACATTCAGCTCAGGTCTGAACCACAGTAGCGCTGAAGAGGGTGTTGGATTATGGTTTTGGATGTCTTCTCTTGAGGTATGATTGCAAGTAAATTGAAAGCATGTCACAGAACACAGTTTTGGTCTGCGTCTACATGGGCAGCTGAGGTGTTTTATTATTCACCCGAGGCTATGGATTTTCTTTTACTAACAGCCTGAGTTTGAACCAGGAGCGGTGAGAACATTAGTATGGCCCAAAGGTTCTTCAGCAAGAATGAACCACCTGGGTCTCCCTTTCAGAGCAGCTTTAAAATGCTTCTCTTCTGGGAGGCTTTTAGCTGCCCTATTTGCACTTAAACACTTCTGGAGGAAATGTAGATGGACCTCTACATAAAAGGTCAGTATGTCATGGACAGAAATCTTTGAAAACTGCGCCATGCATTGTACCTAAACATTAAGAAAGCGCTTGAGCTCATGTATTTCATTTTTAGTTGACAACTGTTAATTATGTGCTTTGTGTGCCCCATGAATGCAAGAAGCTGAATTCTAGATTCTAGCTTTTTGGTTATTAAAAAGAAATTGCAGTCATGGTCCGAAATTAAAGAAATATTTACTTTGAAATAGAAAATAAAACCCACAGAAAAACCCTTTATTATACATAAAAATAAAATAAATATGACTTATTTTTTTAGAGAATAGTGAACATTTTTTAATAGTGAAAATGTGTATACATTAAAAAAAATATATATGTACAATATTAAAATATATAGAAATAAATTAAATATAAAAAAATAGCCTAAAAATTTACATAAAAATATTATACATGTTTATCTGATTTGTTATATATTACATATCAATCCCTGAAATTATACATAAATATTTATACATTATATATTTCATTACAAGTCTGTCCGAAGTGACATATTTTGTGTGTATGTCTTTATTCTGTACCTGTTCACTATGCTATGACCATAATAAGGCAGTATGATGTTACTCTGTGTGTGCGTGTGCGTGTGTGTGTGCGTGTGTGTGTGCGTGTGTGTGCGTGTGTGTGTGTGAAATAGCTGTAACAGGAAATTAGAGGAGACATGCATGTTTGAGCGGGTCCCCCTGAGCAGTGCTGGAGGTCAGGGCAGAGGGCCTGTCTACATTAGTTTTACTGGCACACCTCCAAAACCTTCCTTGCCCCTTCAGACTGTCTTTATTATTTCCTATACTGCTTTAAGTCTATACAGATGGGTTAAGCGTCAGCTCATACATTATAAACCCTTGTCAGAGTAGACGCCATATTTAATTTGATGCAAGCGATCATGGCTGAAGTACAATATTTTCGGTGCCTCGTACTAGTCTGTGTAAAACTTTTCAGAATGCATATGCTGATGAGAAACTATTACTTTTTCTACTTTATTTAAAGAACAATTTTTGTTGTGAATCTGTTCATGCTGTATTATTGTACTTTTATCCATATACTGTCTGCAAGATGTTTGACCCTATTTTATTTAAAAGCACTGTCATATTTATTTTACCTCAATATGTCTGTCTGCTGTGCATCTGAAGCTAAACTGACACTCATTGTTTAGTGCCGTTTTTGCGTGATAGAAAGCTCCTAAAAATAGTGCATGTTTGCTAACATGATATTTCACTGCAACCTTATCCCATGTCTTTATCCCAGTGTCAAACCTACCTGAGGAGTCACAGAAAGAGGGTCTCAGAGCTGTAATTTAGCTCCTGTCTACATGAAAAGACATGCTTGGCTATTGTAAACACTGGGATGTCACTCGTACAGAAGTGATGCATTTCAGAAAGGGACCCTAAACCTCCTCCTTGTACCGGTTAAATACAGAAGCTTTTTTGGCAGCCTACTTTTAAAAAAAAAAAACATTTAAAAAATGCCTAAAGGATATAGATTGAATGATAAGATTATAGAGTGACAGTGAATGTTTTGCTTGGGGTCAGTAAAATAAAAAGTTTTCCCAATGCTTTCTGCGGAATATTGTACAACCCTTTCAATCTCAATTTCATCCAGCGTGGTTTTCAGACCTTACAATTTAGAAGGCGTTTAGAAAAAATACACAGTAAAGCATGCCCTGTTTGGTCTTCAATGGGACATAATACACTTCAAGCATCTGTGAAGGATTCTGGTGGAAGAACGCAATTCTGTTATGCGGAAATATTCCAGGAATGGAGGTAAACAGTCCGTACGAGATCTCTAAAAAAGCCATCTTGGTCTGATCAAA
The DNA here is from genome assembly GCA_032357475.1 of Enteromius thamalakanensis. Taxonomy (NCBI): domain Eukaryota; kingdom Metazoa; phylum Chordata; class Actinopteri; order Cypriniformes; family Cyprinidae; genus Enteromius; species Enteromius thamalakanensis. The sequence goes on from JAUCMT010000105.1 coordinate 3,488,977, forward strand.
CCACTGATCTGACTGTTACTTGACCCGTGTTCATCTCATGTTCTTTCTTAATACGTTTTTTTCCATAAAGTCACACTATGAAAGATACAATCAACTCTGCTTAAAGCCGATTATCCAGTTTAATTTGGCGTGAAGATGTGGAGATATTCTTCGCCTTGAGATGGCTGAATTATTTTGTAATAAAGTCACAAGGCGAGTCATTAGAGAAGAAAGAAAAATCATGAGACAACATGCATGCGGTCGTCCACATGTGCACCTTCTTGTGAGGCTCTACGCTAACCAAGCAAATCGGTTTCCGTCCAACGCTCTTTTCTTATACTGGAAGCGGTTAAGTGAAAAAGCACTTGGGGCAACATTATCCCGAATGAAAATATTGACAGTATGCCTTCACACCACCTTGCCACTATAGCCACGACGTCAAAACAAGAAGTCAGGTGTGACGGAGAGAAGAAGGCCTGTCAAACTGGGATTGTTCCAAGCCAGTTCCAGGTACATAAAGAGGGGGGCAAGGAAGCACAAGAGCTCTTTCAGACCCACGTTATGCTACTTGGGCCGTTGAATGATTCCCATTCATCCGTTTCCTCTTCCACTGAAAAGTAATCAGTTACTCGCTGAAAGATGATATTGTATGCACCTAATGTCATACGGGTCTGAGGCAGGTTCATGCCTGATAGCATTGTTAGAGAACACCTTTATTTGTGCTCTCCCATGGCAAAACGCTTGCAACCCCAAATGGCTTTCACTCATGTAGTCGTTTTTTTTTTTCCTTTTCATTCCCTTTTCTCCTCCTGTTTCACCTCCTGCTTTTCTCTGCGGCCTGTAAATCAGGAGAAAAGCAGCTGGCAGTGCTAATAGAGGATGCTCTCCTGCAGGGTAACAAAGAGGTATTGTTGGGTTTGTAAGGGCATTATGCAGCTAAATAAAGCTGACATGCTGAGGTGGAATTATTGCCCATGCTGAGCCTGGCGCTGCCCCGTGAAGCGAGGCTGAGAGTCGGCTGGAAAGAAACCAGAGCCGGAGAACCTGGGAGAGAATGGGCTGCCATTGCAGAATGTCCTATAATGACGGCTGTTTTTCCTGAAAGGAATGTCGCAACATGCCACGGTTTTACATGTGTGTTATTATTGACTTGCCATGGATAAAATTCGCAATATAATCCAAACTCTGCTTTGGGGTCGATCTAACATGGACCCAAAATGTGGAACTGGCTGTGTGGTGCTTTCGGCTTTTTACGCCGAATGTCAAAGGCAGAGGAATCGAGATTTGCCTGTTGTATTGGCCTGCATACGACTGAGTCTCGGCTGATTCCAACACCCTGCTGAGCTGTAAGACGAATCTTTATTAGAGCAGACAGCCATTGTCTGCAGTCATCTAGATAATTGCAGCGCTGGGTCCTCTTCTCTAATCAATCCAGACAGCTGCCGCCGTGCCTGCCGCGTTTGCCAACCGTGCAGCTCAAGCTAATTAATGAAATGATGAGCCGTTTGGGCACAACGTGGTACCACACAAACAATCTGGGACGCTTGGAAATGCCCGGCCCACATCAGCGGCGTCGATAGATTAGTGAATAGTTTGTATTTTTCATCGCCGTCTTAAAACCCAATGTTTCAGAAATACTGCGTACTGTTGAAGGAATAGAAGCAGTGCTATTTTAATAAGAAATGCATGAACTAACTCTAAGTTTTACAGAATATGCATGCTTTCTATTGAAGCGTTAATGCATATGCATGCTCTTTATGGCTTAGAAACACTAACAATCTGTTTCTGTGCAAGGAAGATCTAACATGTTCTAGTAATGTATTAAAGATCTAACACATTAGAACCATGCATATGCAATGCAAAAAAGAGCCGCTCACCTTCTTGTTGATTTAAACCAGTATGACCAACATTTTTTCCAAAGAGCACAAAGAAGAAAATATAAAAACATGCTCTCTTTTTTTTAGCTATGATTAACATGAACTGGCACTTGTGTTGTTACTCATTGATAGTTTTCCTATGCAGTGACCTAATGCAGTCTGAACAATAAATTAATCATTTAGACTTGACTAAAGATTTGACTCAAAATGATTTGGTCACATATCAAACATCATGTGGTTGATTTTTGTATAACCATTTCACTTTGTCAGAATTAATATGGACTACCTTTATGATACTTTTTGAAGCTTAAAAATCCATTCATTTTAATTGCGTTGAAGAGATTGACCAGCAGTCTTCAGAGTTTCATACAGGTTTAGTACAACATTTGGCTTCTTTAACATTAAATAGCTTCTATGGACTCACTGTAGCCATTTTCCATAGTTATGAAGTCAGGGTGAATAAAAAGAAGTCAATCATGTTTATTCCTCACGTCACTGCGCCTAATTTTTAGCTAATAACCCAATAAACGCATTTTTCCCCCCAGTCTTCATTCTGTCCGTCAGTAATCACGCATGGCGTGAAACAGGATGGCATATGCCGTCTGAGCCATATGGGCACAGTGTGAGTCTGTTCCCAGCATGGGGAAGCAGTGGTTCATGGAGGGCACGGAGAGCTTCCAGATCTCTGAAATGAACAGTAGGCGCTCACAGATTTTCTGTGTGGGCTTCACCAGCCAACATGTTGCAGCTTAACACCCGGAGTTCTGTGGTGCCACCTTGCCCTGTCCCGAGCAGAGATGGAAATAGAGGACCGATGTCTTCCCACCAGCTGTCATTGGCCCTTAAATTGTCTTGAAACGCACAGGCTGTTTTCGCTTGTCTGTTTTCTCAATAGAGATGGGTTTAGAGGAGCTTCGGCTGAAGTTCTTCTAGAGAAATACGGTTTGTGTTTGTGCATCTGTAGGGCAGCTTATACAATAATAATGTGAGACAGAAGGTAACTGCATATAATACTGCACAGTGAGACTAAACAAAAAGTGCCATCTGGTGTTACAGCACTGTAGAGACTCTGACTTACATGGGTATTATTTTCTTAATGTTTAATGTCTACTGGTCTAACTTTAGATAGATTTTTTACTTATGCTTATGTCTTTATTTTAAATTAAAATTTGAAAAATATATATTTTTTTGTATTTTTATTATTTTTATTTTATTATTTTTAACATATTTTAAATTTAAATGTATTCCTGTTATGGCAAAGCAGAATTTTCAGTGTCACGTGATTAATGATAAATTAGTATTGGTCATTGCTTGTTAATGTTTTTAATTTCTTTATATTTTTGTGATTAATAACATCCAAGATAAAAGTATTTTTTACATAATGTGTGTGTATACTGTGTATATTTAGTATGTATATATAAATACAAATAGGTGCATGTATTTAAGAAAAATTGGTTATGTTCATATATTAAATGTTTTTAATAATATAAAATATATTTTATATACATATAAATATTTTCAAAATATATATATAGTGTGTGTGTGTGGTTATATATACACAGTACACATACATAATGTAAACAAAAACTTTTATTTTGTATATGGTAATCGTTTGACAGCACTAATTTATATACATAAATATATACATTATATACATTTAATAATATATATTTTTAATCTAATCATTTATCATGTTTATTAACATGTGAAATTAGGCAAAAACATATAGTATACAATCAAATGTATACTACTAAATATACTAAATACAAAAATAAGAAAAAAATAATAATGTCCATACCAACATGATCACCAATACAGTGTACATCTCCCAAATGGTGCTTTTCCCCATAACTTAATTTATCACATTCTGACAGCTCCGAGACAATATTCAGGCTTATTATCAGCATATCTGAAGCCAAAATCTCTTTCATCAACGCGAGGAACCCACCCAGTTGCGATTTAGATGTTTTGGCATTCTCTGTTCTTTGTTGGCACAATGAAATGCAGATCCCAGTGGATTCGACTGGTAAAGAGGAGAGAATTTCCTGTCTGGATGCCGCTAATCTGTGAAAAGATGACAGCTCTCCATGCAGCACCTGTTCGGGAGATAAATTCCTGTGTCTTATTCTGTTTGTTGACTTCATCAGCTGGAGGCGGCTTTTGGTTTGTTACTTTAAGGTTTTATTTCTGTTTTTGTGAAGAGTATTGATGTTTCTTTTTTGGGCACACAGTGTTGATGGAGAGATATACCGCAGGGTTTGCGAGGGAAATGAACTGGCAATGTGTAGCGTTAGGCCTGAGTTCTCTCGGCAGGCGGCGGCGTGGTGTGTGAGTATTTGCAATAAGCATCAATGGCCCCTGGTCATTTGAGAGAATTTGCATCCCTTGCTGCCTTATCTTAAGACCTTGTTTGCATATGAGCTGTTTTTATTACATCTAAAACAGCGACAGACTAAGACGTAAATCCATAATCTCCCATTTGCATGTGCGACAGGAGACGGTTGAGAATATTGTTGGGGGGGGGCTTTATAGTCTGGAAACAGACACGACTGCGTTGCAGTATTTCAGTGCATTGGGGCACATTAGAGGTGAGAGGTGAAATTAGAATGGAGTCCTGTTTGGTGTTTTTCAAACTTAATTCAAATTTAACACAGTCAAAGAGATTAATGGGAATGCTCAATGAAAATACTTTTTTTTTTAAATCGTTAAAAACAAAGCAAATTGTTTTTGCAAATTAACTCTTCGTTAGATACTGTCATGAACAGAATTATAGAGGACGTGTGTGTGCCTGTATATTACGGAAGCGTAGAGCTGCCACCCAGGTAAAAAAAAATCTGAGCTTTATCACGTTCGTACAATATAATTATCACGT